>CM050842.1:2513991-2541491 GCA_027580175.1 Siniperca scherzeri | reverse complement strand
CCGAAGAATTCAGCTGAACGAACACGATGTCGTCGGGGTTTAAAACACGCGACCGTCTCGTGATTAAACTCAACACATCGTCATCTTTAAGGCAGGAAACTGCTGCTGCGGCGGCGGCGGCGGCGGAGGAGGAGCCCTCAGGGACGACGGCCTGAACACATTAAAAACACACATTTCAATGTAAAGCGCTCGGAGTGTAGCTGAAATGAAATGCAGCTCAAATGATTAGTCGATTAATCGATGAAATTAAATCAGTTTGAATGAGTTCAGACAATCTGAAGATGTCTGCTTGGGCTCTGGGATCTAAATGATTATTACTTTCTTTTTTTAAACAAAATAACGAAACTGATCATTAAAATCGTTCGGGCGTTATCCAGAGACCCGCCTCCTGACAGGAAGTTGGATCAACCAATCAGCTTGCTTGACGCACAGAGCTGCACCACACGTTGGTGGGGAATATGACGACATACGCCGTCAGACGATATAAATTACCGGTTGTAACAACTGTAACCTTTAGCATCTCGGGGCGTATGAGGACGTTATGGCCAATGCTGTAAATCAACGATCAGGACTGCTTTATGGCAATATTGGGTTTTTATACGATTTCTGCATCACTGTGATGAAGCACTTTGATTTATTAGGTATTTAATTCACCGCATTCGACAGCCTCTGCTGTGTCTGCGTAATCTATACGTGTGTTTTGATAGAAGTGTGTAATTCCTGCTTTACCTTTAACCGATAAACTGAAACAGCGACTCAACGGCAGCAGCAGCAGCTGCTGCTGTGAAGCAAAACGACGCCATGAGGCAGCGAAGGAATGCGAGGCTTCAGCCTGTCACGTTTTAAATCAAACTAGTCCTCACGTCCAGGAGTCGCTCCCTCCTCAAGCAGCGTCCCGAGAACCCGTCTCCACCCTTTCACAGTAAAAGTCTACGTGGCAGTGAAGCGGGAATCTCTGCGGCGTCCTCGCTCGAGCCCGGCTCAGGCGTAGAAGATGAGTTCGGGGATCTGGCCTCCCTGCACTCCGGTGCCGTTGGTGCTGTCCGAGGAGCACTGGAACTGGAAGGTCACTTTCCCGCACTGCACCTCTGTCATGCCCTCCTGGCCGAAGTAGCTGAGCTCGTTGCCATCCAGCACCACGCTGGCGGTGTAGAACGTGTCGGGCTCGATCTGCACCGGGTAGTCGAACCACACGGGGAAGGTGCTGCTGGAGCCGTCCGAGAAGTACTTGATGATCCTCTGGGCCATCGGCACTCCCTGGCGCTTCAGCTCGATCTTGGCGCTGTACTCGGCCGAACCGCAGCTGGAGCCGTACAGGCCGAAGCCGGCGATGAAGACGCGTTTGTCCACGGCGAACTGGATGCTGTCGCAGCGGCCTCGGTACCGCCACTGGTTGCTCCTGTAGGCGCAGGACTGGAAGCGGTGGCAGCGCTGCGGCGCCAGGCCTTTACGAGGTTTGGTGCAGAACAACAGTTCGGGCTTGTTGGCGGTGTACCACAGGAAGATGTCGTTGGTCTCGTTGAGCGTGAGCACGCCGGACTGCGCCGCCCCGTTGGCGAAGTCCTCCAGCGCCATGGTGGGGATGCGGATCAGGTAGATGGCCTTCCCCAGCATCAGGCGCTTGTTCTCGATGGTCGGCGTCAGGTCTTGCCGTTGACACTCGGCCTCGGCCCAGTTCAGCGCCGCCTCGAACACCACCATCTCTTTGGCGTTGAGCGTCTCCCGCCGCAGGATGCTCTCCAGCGTCTGGGTGTCGATGTCGCAGAAGCCTTCGGAGCGCAGAGCGAGCTCGGCCTGAGCGTCGATCACCTCCCAGCAGCGCTGCGTCAGGTCGGGCTCCTCGAACAGGCAGCTCTGAGACAGCAGCACGCAGGCGTTCTTGGCGCTCAGGCTGGTCTCCAGGAAGTTGACACAGGCCCGGGCCAGGTGAGGCACGATGTACTTTTTGGCGGCGTAGAGGGTGGCGAGCACGGTGTCAGCGCACAGGTCGATCTCATCACAGTAGATATACCTGAGAAGGTAGAAGGCGGGATCAACTTGAGACAATGCATTTACGTTTTGCTCATTTTACGGTGCAATAAAATCAAGTCTAACAGCTTCTGTTGGTATTTCTTAATTTGAGAAGTATACTGACTCATTTTTTTTGTGTTTCCATACAGACAAAGCTAAATGTCCACAGTCCATAAACACTGAACGGAGGTCGACATACTTCAACATGGCCAGGAACGAAGGAGGCTCCACGTCCGGGATCCGGATCTCGTCCTGATCCTCGGCCAGTTCTCCGTAAAACATGGCGTGGAACACCGAGCTGCCGACGGCCAGGACGTACTGACAGAGCAGAGGAACAACATGGACGCCGTAAGAGACAAGATCTCCACTTATACAAATCTGACAGCTGCGACTCGGGATGCACGCCGACTTAATGACCGAACTTATTCATTTGTGTCACTACAAGACGATAAGTTAAGTAAGCTGTAACCTTGTCATAAAATGGGCAAAGGTATTTTTTCAACATCCACAGTTGCTCCCTGCTAATGTCGATTTCTTCTTGTTTCCACTTTTCAGCCTCTTTGCCTCGTATGAATCAGAAGAAAGAAGAAAAGAGACGTCTTTCTCTGATTAAACTGTTGTCTCCAGTGTTGGGAAAGCAAGCAGGCGCAACTGTGTTATGAGTCCTGAACCACAAGGCTCCACGTGCTGCTGCACAGAGTTCCTACCTTTCAACCTGAGTGACAGCGTGCGGGAAACCAAACCCCCTCTGATCCCAGATCTGCAGCGTGCGAGGGGTTTTACCTTATGTCCTGGTACTCGCTGCGTCCCGCCAGGCGGCCCGACCACAAAGTGAACGTCTGCCATCGTCTCATTGTTGAACATGACTGAATTCCTACAAGGACACAGAGTTTGTTAACATTTTGTCAGAAAAACGAAACAAAACGTCTTCTCTGTATGTGCACACTCGTATGTCCAGTGCGCGAAATTCAAGGTGTTGTTTAATGAAACTCAAAAGCAACAAAAGCGGCACCAAACCTCCTCCGGACGTCCATTGTTTTACAGGTAAATCAGCACTAAATCAACTTCTTTAACTTGTGCCTTGTCTGAAAAGCTTTTACATGGTTAAAGAAGTCCTCTGAGACAAACCTGGGACTTATAAATAAAACTGACTTAGCTCGTTACTTTTACTTCGGTGGGGCCAAGCAGTGAACGCTTCCTGATTCTTTGTAAAAAGGTGGAAAGGTGATCACATCACCATTTTACTTTAAAGGTTCGTCCGCTCTGTTGCTGATCTGAATGGTTTCTTTCAGTTCAGGAGCCAGCTCTCTGTAACAGGGCTGCCTGATCGTGACTGAAGTCGCGTACTATCTATCACAGCTGAGGGGAGGATGGCGTGCTCGGTCACAGACGGGACACTTCAGCTGAGCTGGAGGAAATCTGCGCTCCACATACTGAACATCTCTGGTCTTTTTCACCAAAGTGTAATTTTTGAAACTTCAAACGTAGGAGAAAATCAGAACCCTTAGTAATTGCTTTGAATATTAAACATATGAGTACTGATGCTTGCACTGTGCAGGACGTGCAGAAACTCAGTGGGACCCTGTGCAGACCACATGAGCTCTCCTCAGCAGCCTCCACAGGGTCCGTATCTGGGGGTTCAGACTGACCTCTCTCGGATGGTCGGGTACAGGCCCTGCCAGTTGCGGCAGCCCTGTGCGGCGGTGGCGGTGTTGTTGTTGGTCAGGTTCTGCTGCTGGTACTGCTGGATGGAGGTGGAGCTGCTCGCTGAGGCGGAGGGGACCAGCTTCTTGGTGGGAAACAGCTCTGCAGCCATTATCTATCAGTCAGACTGCAGGCCGGGTCATGGCAGATCCGGGGCCGGACTGGACTGGACTGCTGCTCCCGCTGCTCATGGAAGTCTGACCGGCAGAGGCTGGACAGCACTGCCGAGAAATGTGCTTTATATTCGGGCACTGAAAAGAGCAACAAAGCCTAATATAACATCTGGAGATTTCACGCTCCTGCTGGGCTAACTTGACGTTAGCCAAGCTAGCCACACGTAGTCCTTTACAACACTTTGTTTGCTTAACGTTACATCAATCAAACCTTACAAGACTGAAATACCTCAACACTCAGATAATGTGCAGTCACACCACTGGAGCCTGAAACTAAAAGTTAACGAGTCCAAACCCCAGAGCTATCTTTTAGTCTTAACTTTAGCATGTTTATGCTAGTTAGTTAGCTAACTGCAATGTCATTTTGCGAGTTCATTTCTCGGCCAACGTTAAGCTACTTGGTGACTAATTCAGTTTCCACTTACTTTAGTGTTACGCAGAAGTGTTTATGATCATATCTTCTCATCGCATCGGGTAGTTTTATAGCTGTTTAACAGACTGCCGACTCAGCTTTGTTTACAGTAGCTAGCTAGCTGCTTCTTCTTCTGCTGCTGCTGCTAATGTTTACGGCAGAACCGCCGCAGTGACGGCGCGCCGCTGCCACCTGCAGGCCGGACACGAATTACACTCCGGCCTGTAATGCCATAATAAAACTTTTATTTTAGATTAATACTTCTAACTATCTGTAATAATTATATTTAGTTTTCATCTCTCATTGTGCTTTGTCGCAAATGTAATTTTGAATTATTTTTTTTAAACACACTGACTTAAAACCATTGCTTCTTCATTTAATCGGTATAGAGTGACGTCCTGTTAAATGTGCCTATTCATAAGAATAATTAATTAAAAGTGTATAAATGTAGTCACAGTGAAATCAGAAGAACCCGCTGTGACACTTCCACAGACACACGAGACGCTTGTTTACTCTGAACGTACTGAATGAGGTTATTTGTGCGCGTTGTTCAGTCCGTTAAATCGTCGTTGTTTAGCATTTTTAATTTCTTTTAAAAACAATTATAATTTGTTAATATTATTAATGCAGTTGACATGTTTTTTTATTTTTTTCCTATTTATTATTCATACCTACTACATATACTACTTATTACTTATTTTATTACATTGTATTATTATACTGTATTATCATCAACAACCGGTAAACCCACCTGGTACTTGACACTTATTTTATCTTATACTTATACCCAACTGGTACTTAATTTATTTTCAGACCTGTTTTATAGTGTATTATATTGTTTGCTGGTACTTCCTCCTGTGTGCGCTGACGTGAAGGAGAGCTACTGTAACAAAGAGTTTCCCTTCGGGGATCAATAAAGGATTTCTGATTCTGATTCTGATGTTTATTTTATTGTCAGTGCGTATAATTAACGGTTGTTGTATTTTTTTATGCTAATGTCTTTCATCGATCGATTTCTAATCGTTTTTTTTTTTTTTTTTAAATCTCACCAGCAACAGTTTCTGTTGACGCTTCGTTTGATTGTTTTCTTACTTACTACAAATAAAGACTGAATCTCCGTCCCAGCGTGCAGCCGAGTGTGTGTTACTGCGAAAACTGTGAAACGCCTGCAGACTGTACAGGACTCGGGACCGAGAGGTGGGACCACGTCACACCTGGTTCAGCCTCTTTACATCGGCTCCCTGCTGGTTTCAGGACCGACTTTAAGATCTTGTTGAGTACTTTTAAGGCTCTTCATGGCTCCAGACTGTATCTTAGACCTTGTAATCCCTTATGAACCTTCACGTAGTCTGAGATCTTCGGGCAGGGGTCTCCTGTCTGTCCCTGAGTCCAGGATGGAAACTAAGGGGGACAGAGCTTTTGCCATCAGGGCCCCGAGGCTCTGGATCAACCTGCCCGAAGACATCAGGCTGTCTGAGTCAGAGTCTTCGTTTAAGTCTCGTCTCAAAACCCATTTTTATCTGAAAGCAGATCCTGATTTTACCTGAACTGTGTATTTTATTTCTCTCGTTGTGAAGCTCTTTGTACTTTGTTTTGATAAATGCTCTATAAATAAAGTTTTATTATTATTATTATATTAAATATGTGAAGCTGTAAAAACAAACAAACAAACAAACAAACTCGTCACCATGGTGATATACAACATATTTCTTTATTGTTGTTACTGATAAATCCGTCACTCTCCCATTTTTGTTCGAAACAAAGAACAACAAAGAAAAAAGAAACCAACACGTGTATGTTCTTTATGTACAGCCAGATTAGCGTCGACACTCTCTCCTCAGCAGTTTCACTGTGCACGTTAAAGGAACAACAACAATTTACAGGCGAACCGGACCGGACCGGACCGGGCCGGGCCGGAGGTTCAGCTCTGCTTTTTGGCCACTGAAGACAACGAAACAGAAATCTGAGCGACAGTTCAGCTGCCTGCATCACTGCTGATCACTACTGCTGATCACTACTGATCACTGCTGATCACTACTGGTGATCACTACTGATCACTGCTGGTGATCACTACTGATCACTACTGGTGATCACTACTGGTGATCACTACTGATCACTACTGGTGATCACTGGTGATCACTACTGATCACTGCTGGTGATCACTACTGGTGATCACTACTGATCACTGCTGGTGATCACTACTGATCACTACTGGTGATCACTGCTGGTGATCATTACTGATCACTACTGGTGATCACTACTGATCACTACTGGTGATCACTGCTGGTGATCACTACTGGTGATCACTACTGATCACTACTGGTGATCACTACTGGTGATCACTACTGGTGATCACTACTGGTGATCACTACTGATCACTACTGGTGATCACTGGTGATCACTACTGATCACTGCTGGTGATCACTACTGGTGATCACTACTGATCACTGCTGGTGATCACTGCTGGTGATCACTACTGATCACTACTGGTGATCACTACTGATCACTACTGGTGATCACTGCTGGTGATCACTACTGGTGATCACTACTGATCACTACTGGTGATCACTACTGGTGATCACTACTGGTGATCACTACTGATCACTACTGGTGATCACTGCTGGTGATCACTGCTGACGTAGCGTGAGCGACGTCCAACGCTCGTATACCGAGTCGCGCTATAATCAATGGTTTTCCGATCAAAATGTAATATGAGGTTAAATTATTGGCAAACACGCTGATTCTGTTGCTCTGGAAGTGAAATAAAGGAGACAGATGCGAGTGGAGTCTGGTATTATTTAGCTTTACTGATTCTGGTTCGCGTCTCGTCGGGTTATTATTTGAGTGTGAAAATAAAATGCGAAGCAAAACAAAAACAAACCACCTTTATTTTCTTTCGTTCGGGCTGCCGTAAACAGAAGTCATCGCAAGTCTGTTTCTGTCGCTTAAAAGCACAGTTCCTTCTCGTTTCCTGCGTCCCTTTAACGTTTCCCGTCGCTACCGGTGAGCCGTCGGTCGCCGCGGGTTCAGCCGGAGGCTCGCGCTCCCCTCGTTCTCAAAGCGCCGCGTTTCAGCGGTTTCCCGAGGCCCGAGGGAGTCCAAGTATCTGACGATATAAAAGCAAATATTAAGAGAAAAGGCAGATAAAATAAATGCTGTTTTCTTATTTCGTCTCTTTTTTTAAATCATCTCGCGACCCTTTAGCTCCTCAAATACGCAGCGGGCCAAAATTGAACAAATGAACCTTTTAATATATAATTTCCTTATGGACCCAAACAAGTTTAGCTTTAACGCTGAATATGGAACAAGCTACGCTTATTACCATAACGACAACATTATAGGGTTTGAACCAAATTTCAACGTAAAATATATTTCTTATTTCTATTATTTTTACGTGTTTTTTAGTTTTCTATATGATGCAATTTCTTTTATAAAAAGATTTTTTTTAAAAATGTTTTTAAATGTTTTTATTCCGACTAAAATATAGGGAAATTAATAATTCATTGAATTACATCCGAACACCTATCTGACAGTTGTAGCACGAGGTCGCTGTGACCGGCGTCACAGAGGAGAGGGCGTTTCTGGGTCCCGTCACGACTGACGCGCCAAAACAACAGCAGAGCATTATGGGATTTGTAGTTTTAGCGGTGAGGCCAGCTCTAGTAGTCATCTGGTTTTGCCTCGCGGGCCAGAGTTTGACACCTGCGCTCTAAGAGGAGTTCCCACACCGCAGGTTGGGAACCGCTGCCGTAGATCCGGTTTTCGTCATGTAAACGCACACGTATGTCCGAGTCTGAGGAGTTCCTTTCAACAAAAGAAATCTGAACGAATCAAGTCTAGACTTCCCTCCTGGTCCGCAGCGCGTCCACAGCGAGCCGGCTCAATCTTTTCTCTGCGTCCATGTTTAAATCGGTATTATGGTTCTCAGCACTGCAGGGTGTTATGGGTAATTTGGTGTGTTTCTCCCAAATCTGCCCCTGCGAGTCCATCAAGCTGATTGGTTGATGCAACTTTTCGAAAGCAGAGTGGATAAATGTGGGCGAGAGAAACGGCGCTTTAACTTGGCGGTAACTTTCTTTATGAAAACAACCAGGAAACCGTGGACGCACGTCGTCTTCATGCTTACAAATCAGCGGACAATATCTAAGAAAACTGTCGGATGAATTGACTCTCTCGCTGTTTTCTTCACGGATGTGACGTTAAAGCTTTGGATGCCGACATTTTTTTTAAAAAAACGTGCCAGAATCAAGGTTAAAATAATGAGAACGTCTCAGTCACGTTAAAACGGGCCTTTTAAAAGGAACAGTCCGCTCCAAAATGATGTTTCTGTTACTGACCAAAACAACCAGACTCCAATCATTTTCTACATAATTTTACAGGAAAGCTGAATTTAAACTGCAGCCACTAACTTTGCTGAGTGTTTACTTTTCGCACAAATAATGTTTGATCGTTCGGCTCACGCAGAAGTCGGTAAACGATTTGTTCACTTTCACTTTGCGGTTAAATTTTTACCTTAATTACACCAGGCTTATAAATAGATCTGCTTTAATACTTAAAAACTGTACACATATCTGTTTACCCTTTTTACACCGTTTCAATTTACGTTAAAAGAAAAGCAACCCACAAAGCTTCCCACCGTCGCAGGGACACAGCTGCGTTTCTGAGATGATAATTTGGTAAAAAGCAAAAAAGTGTTATGTAGTGCTGAGAGGTAAAGTCCTGTACATGTACTTCTTACAACACCAGCGGAAACCCCAAAGGAATAAACTTCACTTTTCAAGTAAAACAGAGAATACGTCTTTAAAAAAAAAAAAATATCTACCTGTATCTTACAAGTCTGCCACCAAACACAAAGAGTCGTTTAAAAAACTAGTAATCGCTCCAAATAATAATAATAATAATAATTACACAAAATACAATATTCTCAGGCGGTCAGCATATAAAGCATGTACAAATCTGGAGGGGAGCGTGTGTGCAGTTTGGGAGCTAAACAGGTGTTACTTAATATAAAGTGTTGCACTGTTGTTATTTTACAACAAAACGAGCTAACTAGCATTAGCGACGACCACCGCCAGGTTTAGTAGGAAGCATCTCGTCGTCTTGGCTGAATATTTTGGCGTTTTAAAGTAATAATAAATACTTTATATGATCAAAGTGAAAAAACAAATAAATGAGAAAAGCGTCACCGCAGGGTTTTCTGGCTGCGGTTCGTCAGGATCTTTCAACTGTAAAAAAAAAACACACAATAACAAGCAGCAGGATTTCAAACCGAGCCTCGCCGCCACAACGCTGATCAGAACCACCGAATCAGAACAGATTCAATCCAAAAGGTTTTACAAACCAGCGAGGAAGAGAAACGATTCACCTGAAATATTTCTCTTACTTCAGATTTGTTCGTTCCCCCTCCAGATGTTTCCAGGTGAGATTTCACTTTGGAGAGAAGCTCTTCACTTGATCCATCAAAGTGTCACATGACAGCAGATGTGTTTACAGGTGGAGGCTCAGCACAGTATATTACAGTTATCGCTAACAGCGTGTCACAGCACTGAAGGGTTTCATTTCTAAACGATAACATCTCCTCTGTAGCGTCCATCTTTCTTTCAGTACGGGCTTCGAAACAGGTGATACGATCTAGAAGAGGTGTGTTTGTGCATTTTTGGTGCTCAGGTGTGAATGGTAGAAAAGGTTTCAGTCGTAGTCGTCTGGACACTGTTTTCAGGATCAAGACGTTTCGGCTCCCATCCGGAAGTCATTCTCTATTGTAAAAATGGTCTGAGAACTCAGAAATTTAAGCTACTCTGTGTTGCTTAAGCCCTGATTAGCATGTGATTGGCTTGACCACGGTGTTAATACACTGTGATAGATCGTTGACAGGTTAAATCTCAGACCACCATTTCTGTTTAAAGAGGGGTTTTCTTTTTTCACAAAAATGGCTTCTTTGACTCCTCTGGTCCCTCATGGTCAAGCCAATCACATGCTAATCAGGTGCTTAACAGTGATGAGGGAGGTGCAGCCAGAAAACAACAGGCCTGATTACTGATTACTGGGCCATCATGGAAACTATTAGGTCAGTTTCAGGTGAAACTAGGCAGGTAAACAGATACTCAGGTAGACTCCTTCCTGAGGGCGGGGCTTATGTAACACAGAGTAGCTTAAATTTCTGAGTTCTCAGACCATTTTCACAATTGAGAATGACTTCCGGATGGGAGCCGAAACGTCTTGATTCTGAAAACAGCGTCCAGACGACTACGACTGAAACCTTTTCTACGCTGGAACGCTCCTGGACGAATGAGGGACGACACCGTCTCAGGTGTGAATGTGAACCTGTGCGGACTTTAAAATCTCTATTTACACCAAAGCATCGTGGAAACTGACACGCTGCCAAACACCTGCTACACCTGAACTCACCCGAGACATTTTAAAGTTTTTCTCGAGTTCCCGACGCACAACGGCTCGATGTGCAGAAATGAAAGAACTCCCAGCTAATTCATCTGCGTCGGATCAGTGTCTGAACGCGTTACTGTTGCTCCAAGAATATCAACAGAGCGATACGTCTTCCTCTAGCTCAACGATCGGCCGATCGCTGTCTCTCAGTGAAACTCGTATTCATATCAGATCGATAAGTAAACGGAGTAGTTTTGAAGCGGGAACTTCAGTATTTGGATCAAGAAGCTCCCGTCGTCTGCAGCTGTTAGATCTTTAATCATCCTCTGCTGCTCTGAATGTATTCGTCATTTTTACTATTTAACTACGGAGCACAACGGTCACGACGGTTTTACGGTTCTTCCAGGACGAGTCGAGCTCCGCCTGACCTCATTTCCAGGCTGCAGCTCGAGTGCGCACCGGATATCAGATCGGACTCGGCACCAGATCTTACAGGGCTCATTAATCGGGACCGAAGGAACTCGATGGGGAGTTAAAGGTCCCCCGTGCAGAGTCTGACCACTGGAGGAACTATGTTTTTGCGAGTGGGTCCCCATTATGTTTGCATGCTGAGCGCTCGCACGCTGCTACTCCACTGACTGACATTTGGTGACAAAAACGCCGTTTCGACGTTCCCCCTCTTCACTGCACAAACTGTTAGCCAAGTCCTCTCATGTCCGCAACTCTGGCTGAATCATTACTGCCACCTTCTGGCCTCTATTGGTCACTGAACCTCGTTTTTTTACATAGAATACACAAAAACAAACAAATGAAATGTTTCTGGATTTATAATGTTTAACCTTTTTAACCGTCCGTTATAACTACGGGATTACTGCATTACGACACCTGGCCGTTTCACGTAACCACGCCCTGCCGGAGCAGGGTTACGTGAGACGGGAGCTACGTTTACGTTAGCTTGACTAAAGTGTGAACGTTTTGTCTCGTTAGCGACCGGCAGCACTCGTCACTATGTCACCAAACTTCTAGCACGAGCTGCTTTCTGAGGGCGCGTGAATGAATTTTGCTGCGTCTGTTCCGACCGATCGCTACACGGAAACGCAAACGCACAGCGGCGAATCCTCATTTCAAGTGTCTAAACCATCTCATCTGGAAATGAAACCTTTCAAGTGTTTGTGATCTGAGGCGCTGACTCCAGAGCAGCTCAGGGTCATGACCTTTGACCTCTTACCGCCTGCGTGGGCGTTTACAGGATGAAACTTTGTCCTCGTGGCCGACCCAAGTCTTCTTCAGGCTGCAGGCACAGCTTAAAAGTTTTTTTTTTTTTTATAACAGAAAATAATAAAATCACACCAAATTAATTCAAAAGCAAAAATCCACCGAGTCCCCCCGCGGCGAGTCGGCGGCCATCTTCAGCGGCTCCGCCTCCACATGTCGGATAAGATCACGAAACGTTCGGATCTGAGCGAATCTTTTGGCTCGTTGCTCTGCTTATTTTGAAAGAGGAAACGTTGACCTGGCCCGCTCTTCTGATGCACAAAATCAATTTTCCTCAACACCTAAAAGAATTTTCTGTTCTGGAGAAAAAAGGCACCTTATCATGAACGACGGGCGGCTTACGGGCGTGTTTGGGGTTAGCGAGTTTTTATCTGTTAAAGAAAGAAAAAAAAAAGATTCCAGCTTTTAGTTAAATGTACCGAGAGATCCTGCTTTTATTTTCTGCCGCTTCCTGTTTCATTCATCGTCTTATCCAGAGGTTTGTTTGTTTCGGGACCCGGGCCAGCCTAAGTCCGAAGGGAAGGGGGGGGGGCGTGGGCGGGACAAATATTTGACAAATCTTAAAAGGAGCAGTCCCGGTCACTGTCACCTTCAGTTTTCTGCTTCCTCATCCAGACTCAGAAGTGGAGACGGACTCCACCCTCTTCCATCTCAGCGTTTCCTCTCCGTGACGCCGCTCGTCAGCTGCAGGCCGGTTTCCGGGTCATACGAAGACCTTAGCGAGCGCGTCGGCCCCGGCGCTGCCGATGTAGCACTTGGTGGGGTGGAACGCCACGTCGTGGATCGACTCCTCGGACTTCTTGCGGTGAGCGGTGAACTCCTGGATGCACGTCTTGCTCTCCATGTTCCACAGGCGGATCGAGCAGTCGTGACCTGCGAGGGAGAGAGAGAGAGAGAGAGAGAGCCAATGAGGATGGAGGAAGGCGAGTTGTGTCACGATGTTGCCGAACCTCCATCAGGTTTACTGTAATCAGCCTCAAAGTACGTTTACATCCACCCGAACCACTAATACCAGGAATGAAAACAAGCCTAAACATTTCATGAAGTTTTTCTTTCTTAAATTTGGCACCGATAAAAGTTCAGTTTTACTTCTGAAAGTGTCTATTGAGTTTTTTATTGTTCTGTACAACAAAACGTACAAACGCAAAGGATTTGAGATGAATGAGGCTCAAGTTGTCTTTGGATCTGTGAACGAAGAGGAAAGTAAAAGGAGAACAGGAGACGGCACTTCATCATTACACTACTTCAAGTTGTGAAACACAGTAAAAAAAACACGCTTTCAGATTCGTGAAACCTTCGTTTTATTTGTGAAAAGACAGAAAAGGGAGATTCTTCAGAGTTAATCTCGTCCGGATCTGACGAACATACGTACGTTAGCTCGGAGACGGAGGCGCTGTAATCTTGTTTTTTATTAAATTACTACGTGCCACCAATTAAATGTTAACGTCTTTTTAAATAAACAACAAAACTGTTTTCTTCTGCACGTCTTTTGTTTTCCCCCGCGGAAGAGAAAATGTACCAAACAGAGGATTTTTGCGATCGATCTTCTCATCTTGCTCAGAGAGCGAAAGAGCGGATTCAACATGTTGAACTGAAGTGATTCATCCCTGAACAATACTGGTGCATCAATTAGAATATATATCGAATATTATATTTGTTATTAATCCATCAGACGGCGTGCGGCTGAGTACTCACTTCCAGACATGAGGTACAGTCCGTTTGGATCCACAGCGAGACTCGTGACGGAGTCCAGGTGGGCGACCATCGAGTGGATCAGTTTACCTTCAATTCAAAACAGAATAAAAATTATTTTCATGAGTCTGATGAAGAGAAAATATAAAATATGGTAACTCACAATGAGACACTTCCCTCCCTCGCTCCTCTTCTCTCCGCAGGAGAGTAACAATATTTTAGCAGTAAAACACTCCTGGGTCAGCTACTCGTACTGCCTCCATACATGTTGTTTAGTTTCTGTTAATTAATACATTCATTTGATTGAAAGTTTCTGTTATGTTCCCACCATGGAAACAGGTTCATTGATGGAGTCAACACTGGAGATCAAAACACGAACACGAGTCACGAATTCTGACTTACAATCCGACATTAGCGTTAACGAGATCATATTCTGACGAATCCAGACGAATAACACTTCGTCTCTAATCCCGACCTCTTAAAGTGGAACTACGGTGATTTAGTGTTTCGCTTGTTGGACCTGTGACAGAGCTGAAGCAGCAGAGGCAGAGAAATCCAGACTTTTAGCTCCAAAAAACCTCCTACATTTCCCATGATGCAACTCAGCAGCGTCTTTCATTAGAGCCTCCTGCCTTGTAAAACACCCGCGTCTCTCAACCTCCACCTCCAGCTTGCAACGCAGGTTTTCTGAGACACCCCTGATGACATCACTATGACGTCATCGGGGGTTATTTTTCTCAGGCTTGACAAAACTCCCGCCGAGCCGCGGAAGACACCATACAACAGTTTTCACAGTATTGAACGCTGTAAACAGAGTCTGACATGCGAAGTGGGCGGAGCGTTCCTTTAAATGCGGCTCCAGTGCAGCCGCAGGTGTGTTACCTGTGTTATTATCGAAGAACTGGATGTGCCGGTCCTCCTGAGCTGTGATGGTGATTGGCAGCGTGGGATGACTCAGCACTTTGTTGATCTTGCAGGGAGCCTCTGCGTGGGGGGGGGGGGCGGACAGGAGAAGGACAACATTAGCATTTAATACCAACAAATCTTCTGTCCATCACGACTGAAAGCACTTAGTCAGAGAAGGTTCCTCTCACAGAGACTTAAAGGAGACGTTTCTCTTTTCTCGGCAGGAAAAAATGCCAAAGTAGTTATAAATCTAATATTAAAGGCCCGGTGTGGAGGATTTAGCGACAACTAGCGGCGAAATTGCAGTTTGCAGCCATTTCAACACCGCTCGCCTCGCCCTCCCCTTCCAAGCGTGTAGGAGAAACTACGGTGGCCACGAAACTCGGGAAAAACGCAAATGGCCCCGTCTAGAGCCGGTGTTTGGTTTGTCCGTTCTGGGCTCCTGTAGAAACATGGCGGAGCAACATGGCGGCCTCCGTGGAAGGGGACCCGCTCCCTCTGAAGATAAAAACGGCTGATTCTAAGGTTTTTTCAGGTGATTATTCACTTATGTAAACATGCTTATAAATATTATATTCCATTTCTGCCAATAGCTCCTCTGAAATGTTTCACGCTTTAATATAATATTTTTCTGATAGTCAACAAATCTAACGAAAACACCAAACCATCATGAACGTCTCTGCTAACACGTGTGTGTGTGTGTGTGTGTGTGTGTGTGTGTGTGAATCGCAGCCTGATGGATCTTCTTCCTCCGTCGTCGTCAGAAACATTAAAACACATCAGCGAGCCGCTCTGCTGCACTGGGTGACATGTTCCTTCATCACCACGAACACACACACTGTAGTTTATTCTGACTCAGCCCCACACACACCGTCCTGCTGCCCCAAACACTCACTACAGCACCACATGTGGATTCATCCGCCGCTGGAAATAGTCCGCAACAGATGCTCTGTTTCCTCCTGTTTGATAAAAACTACAGCGAGCATCAAACTACTGAGCCTTTTTTAATCAGGAAACTATGTTTTTAAAGATCTTCAGCAGGAACCAATGGGCTCGGAGCTGAGAGCCGCAGGCAGGAAGTCAGACAGTGTTGAGAGACGGACTGACTGGTTTTGGTCTCTTCGTGAGATTTTTTGACAATAAAAAAAAAAAAAAACAGAATAATGCCAACAGAAATTTGTAGAAAGACATCATTGATCTTCTGTTTAACAGTGTCTTTAAAGAAAGAGTCATACAAGAACTAAACTAAATACAGTATAAAAGTAACAAAATCAGGATTTTAAATATAAAAAGTTATCGTATCTGATCAGAAAATAAAAGGAGACGGAGAATCTGGCTGGACTTGATTTAGTGACTTTCTGATATAAAAGCAGCTCTGAGGAGTCTCTCTGTGCTCTAATTATCAGGTGGAGATGTAGTAATCGCATCAGACAGGAGCCAAATTTGGATTGCGATTGGTCGGTTGACTTACCCGGTGGGCCGGCCGACTCCAGCTTCAGGACGAGCTGCTGCGTCTCCATGTTGAAGAGTCCGATGTGGCCGGTGGTGAAAGACGTCACCATGTAAGCCGGATCGCTGCTCACCAGGTCCACCGAGGTCGGCACTCCCAGCTCTGACGGACACAGACAGCAGACAAACTCTTTAAATACGGTTTCTATGTTTTGTTTCAAGTCGGAAAAATCTAATTATTAAAAAGGAGAAAAGATAAATAAATAATCTGCTCTGATGTTTTGTAAAAATTAGAACAAATTGAGCTGAAACGGCCGCTGGTGCGGTGTGTTCATTTAGCAATGTTAGCATCTTAGCATGCTAACATGGTGTTCAGCTCAAAGAACAGCTTTTACATGTGAACATGTTGAGCGTTCAGCATTTTAACATGTTAGCATACTAAGTACATGTTCGGTATCGAATGTTTAGCATTTCAGCTCGCTAACACCTTAAATGTTACCTTTTGCATGTGTTAGCATGCTATGTTAACAGTAATGCAATAGCAGAGCTAAGTCCAAGTAGACTTCAGTCATTCGTGGAGCTGAAACAATCAGTCAATTATTCAATTAATCAAGGGACTGAAAATTAACTATTTTAATTAACGCAAAAGTTCTTTTTTGAGCAGAAATAGCAAAAATTCCCGTTCAAGCTTCTTTTTTCTTTGGGTTTCTGACTGTCGGCTGGACAAAACAAGCCGTTTTAATACGTCAACCTGGACTTTAGAAAATATTAATGACATGTTTTTCTGACAAGTTATTGACCAAAAGATTAAAATCGATTAATCCAGAAAATAAACATCAGATGAATCGATAATGAAGTTAATTGTTAGTTGCAGCCCTAATCACTAGTTTTAGAGGTTTCCTATCACGAAACTAAGCGTTGGACAAACAAGATGAAACGTCATTAGGGTTCGTCCTCCGAGGACCATGAATGTGTGAAGTTCATGACGTCCGACTGACAGTTACGAGGTTTCATGTGTTGGACTCACGGACCGACTGATATTGATTTCTAGTGGTGGAATGTAACTGAGTACATTTACTCACGTACTGTACTTAAGTGCAATTTTGAGGTGCTTGTACTTTACTGTAGTATTTTCTTTTCACGCCACTTTCTGCTTCCGCTCCGCCACACCTCAGAGGGGAATACTGTCCTTTTTGCTCCTCTACATTTATCTGACAGCTTTAGTTACTTTGTTATATCTCGTGTCACAGTATAACAGTTTATACAAGCGCAGCTGAAACGATTAGTCGATTGACAGAAAATTAATCGGCAACTTTGTTTTGCTAATTGTTGAAGTCGTTTCTCCTGTAAATCACTTCCTGGCTGCAGCTCCTCAGATGTGCAGATCTGCTGCTTTTCCTCTGAACGACTGTAATAACTGTAATGTTTGTTAATAACGTCGAGCTTCGGACTGTCGGTCGGACACGACGACACGGCGAAGGCGTCGCTTTGGGCTCTGGATCGTCATGACGGCGTTTCTCACCGTTTTCACGAGTTTTCCAAACCGACCGATCGACGGAGAAAAGACTCGGCAGATGGATCCAGAATGAAAAGCATCATCAGCTGCAGTCCGATACAAACCGGTTCAACATGAGCTCCGGCTCCACCAGCTGCAGCAGCAACATCCTGCTTTCCATTAATGCACGAGGAATAATAACCTGATGACAGAATATATAACAGCACAGCAGCCGCAGGGACGCTGCACTGCTTTAATACGACGGCGTCGTCCCTCATTCGTCCAGGAGCGTTCTATCGCAGAAAAGGTTTCAGTCGTAGTCAGAAGAAGCCATTTTGTGAAAAAAGAAAACCCCTCTTTGAACAGAAATGGTGGTCTGAGATTCAATCTGCCCAAAGTTTACCACAGTGTGTTAACACCGTGGTCAAGCCAATCACATGCTAATCAGGTACTTAACAGTGATGAGGGAGGTGCAGCCAGAAAACAATAGGCCTGATTACTGATTACTGGGCCATCTTGGAAACTATTAGGTCAGTTTCAGGTGAAACTAGCTAATCAACAGATACTCAGGTAGACTCCTCCCTGAGGGCGGGGCTTATGTAACACAGAGTAGCTTAAATTTCTGAGTTCTCAGACCATTTTCACAATTGAGAATGACTTCGGGATGGGAGCCGAAACGTCTTGATTCTGAAAACAGCGTCCAGACGACTACGACTGAAACCTTTTCTACGACACTGCTTTAACACTTTAAGACTTTTTCCTGATTACACTCTCAGACTTTCACTGCAGCAGAGGATCTGAGCGCTTCACGGCAAAAACAAACGAAGGTACTGATGATGAGCAGTTCCTCACCTTCTCTCTCGCTGAAAACAGCGAGAGACGGCGAGATGTCGGCGGCGTTCCACAGCCGGACCGTCCCATCAGCTGAGCAGGAGAGGAGGCGACGGTGGGCCGAGCTGTAGACCAGACCCCACACCGAGTCTGTGTGGCCGCACAGCGCCCCCCGCAGGACAGAGGGCTCTGCCAAAACCACGACGCACAGAAACAGTGACGAGGTGTCAAAAACACATTTGCAGCACTAACTTCTTTTTGGCAGGCCAAACTGGAACGTACCATATGAGTCGTAGGGGTCGATGTTGGGGTTGGGGGTGTTCCAGCTCTGAATGGTGCCGTCCACCCCCCCACTGAAGCACTGCTCACCACTGGAGCTCATGGTGACGCACAGCACGGCTCCGCTACACGAGGAAGGCAAACATCTTTTACTTCCATCCATCCATCCATTTTCTACCGCTTGGTCCCCGTTAGGGGGTCGCGGGTGACTGGAGCCTATCCCAGTGACTTTGGGCCTTAGGCAGGGCACACCCTGGACAGTGGCCAACTCGTCGCAGATCTTTTACTTTAATAACTTTAATATCTTATGTAACTTTTACGTGAAGCATTACAAACCCAAATATCCGAATAATAAGAATAAGCAGACTTCACTTCGCATGCGATTTCATTAAAGCCTTCAAACGGGACTTTAAAGCGACGTGAAATTATGATTGGACTTTTAAAAGTCTCAGATTTTCACTGATAGTTATTTGTGTGAATACTGGCTCACTTTTTTTTTTTTTTTTTAAACACAGAATTAACCCAAAATTGATCTTAAACCTGGTAGTATGTATATATTATACATGTCCTGGTGCTGAGCTCAACCTCTGGCCTATAAATCAAGCCAGATATCACAATATGTTAACTGCTCAAAAACAGATGTGCGATAAGGAGTATCACATCACAAAGATAAACTCAGGCAGGACTGAGAACCTTCTCCAACAGGTGAACCGGATCTCACCTGTGAGCTCTGAATGTGTAGATGGGCTCCACATCTAAAGCAGCACATCTGGAAGATTCAAACCGAGAGCAGAGTTTGTATTAACGGCATCAACAGACTGGGCGTCTTCTCACAAGCATCTGATCAGATATATTATTAGAAAACATAGAAATAAAGTTTCTAATATCCGCCTGTTTCAGATTTAGTTGAGGTAAATTATTTGAATATCAAAGTCATATTTTAAACTCTCACTTCTTGGCGGGCGCCGTCTTCTGGAGGTTCCACAGCTTGAGGGTGTGATCCTCGGAGGCGGTGACCAGGACGGGCTCCACCGGGTGGAAGGCCAGACTCCGGACCGAGTCAAAGTGGCTCCGCAGGGTGAACTTTGGGTTCCAGGTCTTCCTCAGAGCGTCGCTGTTATTGGTGATCTGAGGGAGGGAGGGTCTTTTTGTACTTTACAACTCAGTGAATGTCAACAAACTGTGTGCCATTTTATACTAAATAATACCAAAGACACACACGAGCGAAAACATCTCTGGAGCACCTTCAGCGGAAGACTCATCCCCCCACAATGCACCACAGAGCGCCACAGGAAGTCATTCCTGCCTGTGGCCATCAGACTCTTTAACTCCTCCCTCTAAGTGTCAGTCTGTATGACCCGAAGTCACTAAACTGGACACTGATCATTAACATCTCTGCAATACTTGAAATAATTGTGCAATACTCTGTGTTAATACTCCTGTGCAATATTTTAGTTTAAAATTCCCTGTTTATTGATATTTATTCATACCTCTATTACTGCTGTGCAAAATCCTCCATCTCATTATAAATAAGATACACTTAACTTGACAGTTCATGCAGTATTACTTTATACCATATTATCATCAACCGGTAAACCCACTTTGTACTTCACACTTATTTTATTTTATACTATATTATATCATATTGTTTGCTAGTGCTTCCTCCTGTGTGCGCTGACGTAAAGGCGAGCTGCTGTAACAAAGAGTTTCCCTTCGGGGATCAATAAAGTATTTCTGATTCTGATTTCTGCTCCAGTTTCCATTTGTTGCTGTTTGGGAGATAATTTGTAATTTCTTAATTTTTCTGTCTGAGAAAACAAAGACTGCGGTCAGAATTGAAAGCGAAGCCACCGCGTCTCAGCTTCAGGTGCTGCTTCTTTGATGAAAATCCCATTTAGTGAATTAGGTGGATAAGTAAAGATGAAACTTTCACCCAAAAAACTAAATTAAAAAAGGGAAAGTTGTAAAAGAATTATATATTTTTTAATTTTAAAACAGTCCAACCTTAATGTTACAAATCAAAAGCAAAGATGTAATGCTGATATGACAAAACGAATATCACAAAATAAAAAAGGTAAATGAGATTGAAAAATATTTAATAAAAAAATATTAAAATTAAAAACGTTGAATTGAAAAACAGCTGAAAGCTTAAAGGAAAAGTTTGACATTTTGGGAAATGCGCTTGTTCCCTTTCTGTCAGAGGGTTAGCTGAGGAGACTGATGCCACGCCCACGTCTGTAGGTAAATATAAGGCTGGTTAGCTTAGCATAGCTTAGCATAAAGACTGGAAACAGGGGGAAACAGCTAGCCTGGCTCTGTCCAAACGTAACAAAGTCCATTTACCAATGCCTCTGAAGCTCACTGATTAAAACCGTATACCTTGAATGTTTATTTTTGTCTCTGCTGGTTGCCTAGCAACCTCACGGGGACGCCAAGACTCAAGGAAGTCCCATTAAACTTTCGCCAAAGAAAGCGAATAAGCGTTTTTCATAAAATGTTGAACTGTTAAATGGAAAAATTAGAATAGCTCAAACAAAAAGCTCAAAAAAAGGAAAACAAAAAACAAACTTGTCTTTTTCCCTTTAGCAGTAACATTTCAAAGTGATTTTCCATTTTTCATTAAAGCGATATCACACGAGAGGGAGCTCTCCGAGACTTTTCGGTGTTTTCCGCCTCCGGTCCGCTGTAAACTGTCGGTTTTACTCACGTCGTACGCCAGGCTGTCAGCCTCGTTGGCGACCGTCAGTCCGGCCAGTTCTCCCAGTCCGAGCTCGTTAGAAACCGCCTCGTCCACTCTGCCCAGGATGAACGACTTCCCAGACGACGGCAGGAAAGTCATCGCCTCTGCGGAGACAAAACAGGCAGCAGGGTTACGGAAAACCTGCCAGACTGCGTGCCCCATCCTTTCAGGACCTCCTCAAACCGTCTTTACGAACCTCCAACACTAAGTTTAAGTGCACATAAGACACTTATTATACAGTCGGTGCAGAAAAAAAGTAGAATAATGGACTAATGAATTGAGAAGGAGGGCAGGTTACCGTCCTCAGGGCGCCCCACTTCGTGCTCACTGAGTCTGGGTACACTGGGGCGGGAGGGAGGCGTCACGGACGGCTGCATGGAGGGATGCTCCTCAGCATCCCGCAGGTTAGCCAGCATGTCCTGGAGCTTAGACCGGTTTGGTCCTGGAGGAGGAGGAGGAGGAGGAAGGGCGTAAGATGGGAGAGAAAAGTCAGAGGAGGAAACAGAAACATGGAGTCAGGAGAAGGCAGGGAACAATGTAAAGAAAGGGAGTTTGGAAGAGAGAGAGAGAGATGAAAAACAGACATCAGCAAAGTGAAGGCAAAAGAAGTCTCAAGAGTTCATATTGTGAGAAACAGAGAATTAAATCAGCATGAAGGATGGAGATAGAGCAGCAGATGGATGCAGCAGCAGCAGCTCTGCAGAGGATCGAGCAGAAACGATGAAGGCAAATAAAACCCGAGAAACAAAGTGACAGTAAACACAGAAATAAGAAGAATCTCTGCACGAACAGCTGCAATGACGGAAAGAGATGAAATGTACCAGCTGCTGTTTGGTGAACTGCACAATTCATCCTCACAAAGACAAACAGGGATATTAGAGATGCACTGATGTTGTTAGATCAGAAAACTGTATGACTGTGCCATTATGTCAACAGCATAGTCCATTTAAAGTGAAGCCAATTACTGCTGCTTTTACAAACACAAGGGTGACAGATCTCTCTAGTGTTATAAATGGAGTTAAACTCTAACGGTTCAAATGACGCACTAAAGGATTAGACTTGTGTTTAATACTGGAAACAGAAACAACGTTTAAAGTCAGCGCATTCCTTTGGGACTTTTGGGGAAAGTGCAGAGGTTCAGGAAATCTACACGAAGCCAGGAAATATAAAGAAAAGACTGAAGATGAAAAAGAAAACAGGGACACAGACGAGGGGCGAAGAGAGTCGACTCCAACAATAACCGGAGAGAGAGAGACGCTGAGACGAGGCAGAGGGAGCGAGGGACATCGCTGGATTGGTTGGCAGATTTTTAGCTCAACAGGTAGGCAGATGATTCGGGTCAGGGTTGGTAGAAATAAACCGAGGTCCTGCAGTTATCGGGTCCTTCTGCCGCAGTGCATTAATACTGACTGCTGAGGTCGCTACTGTCACACGAGATCTCACCAAACTAAAAAGTGTGCCAGCAATTAAAAGCGAAGAAGAAGAAGAAGAAGAGACCATTTTAGGGGTTAAAGTCGGAGCCCACAGCTTTATGTGAAAGTCACATTTCAGAAGTTAAATGTACAAATTTGAGCATTTGGATTTGTTAAAGCCGGTAACGTCAGGAGATCACGAAGGTACTGTTGTAACTTCAGTTTACACGCGACCTAAACGGAGTCAGTTAAGGTTCACGTCACACGAATCCTTGATCCGGGTCTTCAGGCGCGTTCTGGTCACACGAGGTCTGCGGCAGGATGTGTGTTTGCTGTAACATTCGGACAGACTGGGCTTGTTGTGTGGGATGAACCTGAACTCACGTCGATACAGAACATGAGGAGGATTCATTTCTTTATCTCGCTGGCTCTGCAGTGTATACCCGTGCTCTATTTTCAGTCCTGTGAACACGTAAACAGGGACAGCGCAGGTCATTTATTTGTTTTACCACTGTGTGTGAGACAGATGGTCAAAGGGTGGACAGCAGCCCGTTTAATAATGAATTCACAGAAACAACGTTTAAAGTCAGCGCATTCCTTTGGGACTTTTGGGGAAAGTGCAGAGGTTCAGGAAATCTACACGAAGCCAGGAAATATAAAGAAAAGACTGAAGATGAAAAAGAAAACAGGGACACAGACGAGGGGCGAAGAGAGTCGACTCCAACAATAACCGGAGAGAGAGAGACGCTGAGACGAGGCAGAGGGAGCGAGGGACATCGCTGGATTGGTTGGCAGATTTTTAGCTCAACAGGTAGGCAGATGATTCGGGTCAGGGTTGGTAGAAATAAACCGAGGTCCTGCAGTTATCGGGTCCTTCTGCCGCAGTGCATTAATACTGACTGCTGAGGTCGCTACTGTCACACGAGATCTCACCAAACTAAAAAGTGTGCCAGCAATTAAAAGCGAAGAAGAAGAAGAAGAGACCATTTTAGGGGTTACAGTCGGAGCCCACAGCTTTATGTGAAAGTCACATTTCAGAAGTTAAATGTACAAATTTGAGCATTTGGATTTGTTAAAGCCGGTAACGTCAGGAGATCACGAAGGTACTGTTGTAACTTCAGTTTACACGCGACCTAAACGGAGTCAGTTAAGGTTCACGTCACACGAATCCTTGATCCGGGTCTTCAGGCGTGTTCTGGTCACACGAGGTCTGCGGCAGGATGTGTGTTTGCTGTAACATTCGGACAGACTGGGCTTGTTGTGTGGGATGAACCTGAACTCACGTCGATACAGAACATGAGGAGGATTCATTTCTTTATCTCGCTGGCTCTGCAGTGTATACCCGTGCTCTATTTTCAGTCCTGTGAACACGTAAACAGGGACAGCGCAGGTCATTTATTTGTTTTACCACTGTGTGTGAGACAGATGGTCAAAGGGTGGACAGCAGCCCCGTTTAATAATGAATTCACAGAAAAACAACGAGCTACTCATTGTAGTTTCTGGACCCGCTAGATGGCGACTTCACTGCAGGACCTCAGAAGGATGGACAGATCAAATATTTGTCAAAAGTTTATCACATGGACAGACTATTGTGTTGACCAACATAACAAACAAACATGCTTTAGTTTCATGAACTAACACAAGTCAAAGAAAAACACGAGACCGCTGTCCGGTGGACGTGCATCCGAAGCCGGCGTCTGTGTTTTCAGACTTAATAAAAGTGGATTGTGTCTTAGCTGCTCAAAAACACCAACAGGCTGCGAGTCTGTCAGTCAATAAAAGATGTAACATTAACCCTGTGCACAACTAATTTGACTTTAAAGTATTTTTAAGCAGCAATAATGTGAGCTAATGGGCTTTCTAGATACTGATGAACGTTGAAGTTCCAAGTAAAATGCTGATTAAAATACTTGTCACTGGCACCGTTGAGCCCTTACAGACCGAGAGCAGAGAAAACACAACAACAAAGAGAGTCAGAGGAGCAAAACCAAAAAAGAGAGAGGAGAGAGGATGGACTGCAGGCCTGGTACAGGACTTACTCTTTACCCCCTTCTTGCCCTTGCGTTCCTTCCTGTACTGCTCCTTGAGCTGGGCTATCAGTCCCTGGTCCACGTCCCAGGCCAGTTCACCCAGAGGAGACTGCTCTTCCTTCTCTACAGGCCAGCAGGAGGAGGAGGAGGAGGAGGAGGAGGAGGAGGAGGAGGAGGAAGGTGGGGTAGAAACCTGTTGTAAGTGTCTGGATGCACTACAGAACATATACTTTGAGGCAGACGGGATGAGGAGGAAGGATTCTTTTCTCTTTTTTTAAAAACCTGGTCCTGTTGTAGTTTTGGCCGTAAATTCTTTCGGGTCTGATAACTTGGTGTCGCAGAGACTCGACTTCACAAGTGAGTCCACGAGGCATCGCAAACACAAGCGGCTGGTTTGGAAGCGCAAATGCGACAACAGGTGTCGGCAATACAGACACAAGTAATATTGCTTTAAATGAATACTTAAATTTGCTTCTTCACTTTCTTTTTGAGAGGGAGAAGATCAGTGTGTCTGCGTGTGTTAAGTCAGGACATTGTTAGCCTAGCTTAGCATAAAGACTGGAAGCAGGGGGGAAACAGGTAGCAGCCTGGATCTGTCCAAACTGAGTCCAAAGGGAGCTTTAGGGGTGCTGGTAGGTGTATTTTTGAAATCCGGACAAAGCCAGGCTAGCCGTTTCCCCCTGCATCCAGTCTTTATGCTAAGCTAGGCTAACCACGTCGTGACTCCAGTAAGAGCTTTAATGCTTCATTTTCACTTCCAAATACAAATCTTTAACCTCTGCAGCTAAACTGAGGCCAAAACTACACAAATAAGACCCAAAACAAAAGAATTGCCTGTAGTGCGAGTACTGTAGACACTGTTACTACTGTCTTAGTGTTTCCTGCTGATAAACACCATACAATGAACAGTGAAACCGTGTTAATGAACAAACTGAGAAATGAATAATAACAACTGGAATCCAAATGTAGCTGAAATAAACTCTCTGCAGGTCTGGAGGTGAAATGTTGACGCAGAGCAACGCTTTCTCACTTTAACGGTGAAGCAAACAACATTTCACGAAAGTGATCATGTCTCTCATGGGGAAGGTTCTGCGACAGACAAAGACTTTAAAGTCTCTGCAGCAGAATTTCTATTGCAGGATCCGATATCCACTGGAGGCGAGTGTGACACGCAGACGGTTTATTCTTTATTAGTCTGTTTTCGCCAAGAGGTGGTTCAAGAGTTAAATGCGAGGTCCCAAACGCACTCAACAGCAGCCATTACAAAAAAACCTGCTGCTGTCGCTCTCCTTGGCTGTAGGTGGCGTTCGTTGGCAGGTGCAGAACTCATCTCTGTCAAAGTGTTGCGAAAAAATAAAAAAACGGAGATACGGTTTTAGCTGCTGTCGCTTCAGGAAGGTTCAGGCAGAAAAACGCCTTCAACTTTTCCCGACAGCTGAAACGGGGATAAAAATAAACTGCAGATGGTCAGAGGGCACACGAGCAGATCCGAAGATGAGAAACATGCAGAGCCCACTGAGGGGGAGTCCGCAGGGCCGACTGCTGCCGCGATAACCGCGAGCTGAGACGACGAGCAGCGACGTGTTGGGTCGCGAGCGACGTGTTGGCTCGCGGAGGTGGCGTGGGTTCAAGACGAAAAGCCTTCAGTCAGAAACGACAGATCTGTTTCGTAACGCAGCGGCTCGCAGCCAAACACAGACACTGTTTCCCACCGTCCTTTGTGTTTGTGTTCAGCTGGCTTTATTATCGCCGCCTGTGACGGGAAGCAACTGCAGCACCACATGATTGTTGCATAGCTCAAAATAAAAAGATACAGCTTTTGAAAATAGAGAAATCCACAAAGGAAAAAGCTTCCTCTCGGGCTTTAACGCCTCGACAACTGAGTGTGTGTGTTGGGACCTGCTGCACTGAGTCAGCGCTGCTTTACAACTATCTGGACGGCGAAGCGTTGAGTCACTAACTGCGTGGGGATCCTTTTTGTCTTCGGCCAAATGACACCGAATGCGTTGCTAAGTAACGGTAGAAAAAGGGGGGACTTTATGTAAACTGCGGGGGCGGCCGGGTCACCAGCTGGGAACTTTATTTTGTAAAGAGAGCTTTATATAGAGAGAGGAAACGTGTCGGTGCAGGAGCGGCCATTCACAAAACCCATTTGGTTTTATTTCGATTACAATAACGTGTTTGTATTCTACTCTGCAGGAGACAGATTTATGTAGATTTATACAAAGTTGCTCCGAATCAGAAGATTTCAGGTTTAAACTGGTGTTTTTTTCATGTTTTTTGCCCACCAACTGTCAGCTGTAAACACTTAACGGGACCCTTCGTTGTT
The DNA here is from genome assembly GCA_027580175.1 of Siniperca scherzeri. Lineage (NCBI taxonomy): Eukaryota > Metazoa > Chordata > Actinopteri > Centrarchiformes > Sinipercidae > Siniperca > Siniperca scherzeri. Next base: position 2,514,370 of record CM050842.1, on the reverse strand, counting down.
GTTGTATTTAATAAAAATAAAAAAAAGGTCACGTTGATCCATGTTTACTAGATAAATGTCTTCTAAACCTGCCGCCGTTTGGTTTAAAAGACAAACTCACATGTTTCCACAATGATCAGAAACCCCTTGTCCCCCCTTGTCTCACCCCACTCTCCGCTGTCCTCCCCACTCCTGGACTCGGGTGATCCATCCAGCTCGTCCGGACTCGCCAAGAAATCGAAACCCTTCAGAGCCTCCTCCGTGTCGGGGTCGTCGCTGAGGTCAGAGGTCGTGGAAGAAGGGGTGGACGACTGTTTCTTCCTCACCATCTGTTTAAAAAAAAAAAAAGTTATAAAAATGAGGACGACGATTCGAAATCCGGCTCTCAGAGCTGACGGCA
>CM050842.1:2478991-2508991 GCA_027580175.1 Siniperca scherzeri | reverse complement strand
AGAGAGGGAGAGAGAGAGAGAGGGAGGGAGAGGAGAGAGAGAGAGAGAGAGGGAGAGAGAGAGGGGAGAGAGAGGGAGGGAGAGAGAGAGAGGGAGAGAGAGAGAGAGAGGGAGAGAGAGAGGGAGAGAGAGGGGGAGAGAGAGGGAGGGAGAGAGAGAATGAATTACCAACATGTCTCCATTCATTCCCTCCAGACGTCCTCCAGCTCCTCACGTGGGATCAACCCCCCAGGTGTTTGTGGTCTGACGGACGAGTCCAGAACACATCCACCGGGAGGCCTGCGACACAGCGCGGGGAGGCTGACCTTTACCCAGGTGCTTCTCACCTGTGTTGATGCCTAACAGTTCGTTCATGACATATGAAAATTCCCAACTAAGTGTATTTGCTTACGACCCGACCTCCTGCACACGCTCCGGCTCGCCACGTCGCGTCCGTAGAGCCAGTTTCTGTCGCCGTCCCTGCCGATGGCCCGTTTTCAAACAAAACGCTTCAGCAGAGCAGCAGCTGACCTGTTTCAGGTGATCAATAACAGAAAGAAGAAGAAGAAGAAGAAGAGAGGTTTGTCCTACCTGAATCATAACACGGAGGTTTGATCTCTCCTTGGTTCAGTTCTGTTCCATATTTCAGCTTATGGTATTTTGCCCTGAGGGTGCACACACACACACAGGTTATCACAAAGAGGCCTACGTCACAGAGTCCTAGGTCACAGAGGCCTAGGTCAGTGAGGCCTAGGTCAGTGGGACCTAGGTCACAGAGGCCTAGGTCAGTGAGGCATAGGTCAGTGGGACCTAGGCCAGAGAGGTCAGTGAGGCCTAGGTCACAGAGGCCTAGGTCAGTGGGACCTAGGTCACAGAGGCCTAGGTCAGTGAGGCATAGGTCAGAGAGGTCAGTGAGGCCTAGGTCACAGAGGCCTAGGTCAGAGAGGCCAGTGAGGCCTAGGTCAGAGAGGCCTAGATCAGTGGGACCTAGGTCACAGAGGCCTAGGTCAGTGAGGCATAGGTCAGAGAGGTCAGTGAGGCCTAGGTCACAGAGGCCTAGGTCAGTGAGGTCAGTGAGGCCTAGGTCACAGAGGCCTAGGTCAGTGGGACCTAGGTCACAGAGGCCTAGGTCAGTGAGGCACAGGCCAGAGAGGTCAGTGAAGACTAGGTCACAGAGGCCTAGGCCAGAGAGGTCAGTGAGGCCTAGGTCACAGAGGCCTAGGTCAGAGAGGTCACAGAGGCCTAGGTCAGTGAGGCATAGGCCAGAGAGGCCAGTGAGGCCTAGGTCACAGAGGCCTAGGTCAGAGAGGTCAGTGAGGCCTAGGTCAGAGAGGCCTAGGTCAGAGAGGTCAGTGAGGCCTAGGTCAGAGAGGCCTAGGTCAGTGAGGCATAGGCCAGAGAGGTCAGTGAGGCCTAGGTCACAGAGGCCTAGGTCAGAGAGGCCAGTGAGGCCTAGGTCACAGAGGCCTAGGTCAGTGAGGCATAGGCCAGAGAGGCCAGTGAGGCCTAGGTCACAGAGGCCTAGGTCAGAGAGGCCAGTGAGGCCTAGGTCACAGAGGCCTAGGTCAGTGAGGCATAGGCCAGAGAGGCCAGTGAGGCCTAGGTCACAGAGGCCTAGGTCAGAGAGGCCAGTGAGGCCTAGGTCACAGAGGCCTAGGTCAGTGAGGCATAGGCCAGAGAGGCCTCTCTGGCTTTTATTAGATATTAGTACACTGTTATTCTTTCTTGCCACAATAAATTTATTGTGGTATGATTTGATTTTCTAAAATAAATAAATAAAAATAAATAAAAGTGTGCCAAAGTTTCTTACAGTGGCCGACTTAAAAGTTGACGGAATCTTTTAAATGTTCAGAGATTCAAGTTGGTTTATAACAATAGAAATGAACTGAAACCAAACGGAAATAAACGTTAACAAAAAAGGTGGAATGATCCTGAAAATAATCAGCAGTGACTTAAAGAGACAGTTCTCCCCGAAATCCAAAACACACACGTCTCCTCTCACCTGCAGAGCCGTTCATCCATCTGGATTGTTTTGGTGCGAGTTGCCGAGTTTTGGAGGTATCGCCCAAGATAAACTCGGCAACCCGTCCCCTTAAGACAGGCTATACAGCGATTCCCATGGTAACGACCTGCAGTGTTCATGTCATCAAGACGGTCGTATGATCACGGAGTTACTCTGCACTGACAATGTAGCATCATATCCATCCGATCTGGGTTTAATTACACGACGATCTCGGCCGGTGTGAGGCGGCGGCCATGTTGGTCCAAACCGTGTCGTGAACGCAGCGTTAAAACGGCGATGGAGAGGACGGAGGAGGAGATTTGTTGTGAGCAGTTTCATGTAGGAACTATCGGTAGAGAGAAAATAGCACGCCAAAACTATCCAGATGGATAAACAGCACTACAGGAAAAATATGTATTTTATATTTTGTGGTGAACTGTCCCTTTAAGATTTGTAATTAATGAACTAATGCATAGTATGGTCCTTTAAAGTGTCCCATGTTTCTGAAGCTCGACATTGGCTCTAACATGTGTGATGCGATGTGCTGTCACCGCCCCTGACACACATACTGATGTGTTAATGACCGTTACAGTTTTCCCACAACCCCCCTCTTCCAAACGCTGCAGTAAATAGCATCCAGACCTGCCAGTCGAACACTCAGACAACCAAACTGTGAAATCCGTCGCCGGATTATGTGATTTATTACTAATAACTCCATAAGAGGATCAGCTGCTCTCTGAGGTGGACGGATCAGTTTCACACTGATCGTGTTTATCAATCAGAGTCAGGCTCATTCAGATTATAAACTCAGCTGCGTGTTTACTGTCTGGAGTTTCTACCTGATGGTCGTCAGCAATACTCAGCAATCCCATGGTCTGAGCCAGACCAACACTGAACTAATCCGACTGAGTATCGCAGCCTGATGGATCTTCTTCCTCCGTCGTTGTCGTCCAGAAACTAATAAAACACATCAGCGAGCCGCTCTGTCGCACTGGCTGACATGTTCCTTCATCACCATGAACACACACACTGTAGTTTATTCTGACTCAGCCCCACACACACCGTCCTGCTGCCCCAAACACTCACTACAGCACCACATGTGGATTCATCCGCCGCTGGAAATAGTCCCCAACAGATGCACTGTTTCCTCCTGTTGGTCTGATAAAAACTACAGCGAGCAGCTGTTTGAGGAAACTACTGAGCCTTTTAAAACATTAAACTATATATTTGTGAGGAAGATTTACGTCTTCAGCAGGAACCAATAGGCTCGCAGCTGAGAGCCGCAGACAGGAAGTGAGACAGTGTTGAGAGACGGACTGACACGTTGGCTCTGCACATGGGATTTGTTCCCTATAACAAAAATATATCCTGCAATGACACAAAATGTCCTACACAGTTAAAAACAGCTCACCTGCTGCTCTGCTGTGTCTTTCTAACGGACATCATGTGTGTAAATGTTCAGTTTAAAAACTACAGTGTGTTCTCCAGGTTAGCAGATGCAGCATGCGGTGGTGTTCACAATCATATGCATGTTGTTCTGTTATATAACTTTATGAGTCAGTCTGTGTCTGAGGACATTTCTACTGGTGCTCAACCTCTGCAAAAGGCTGTTTGAGGGTCGGGTTGGACGATGCTTTGATTTAATTAGAATTATTGTTTTTGCACGGTGTGTAAAATATCTACATCATGACATTTCAGCTATTATAAGAAACACAGAAAAGGCCATTTTCAGCTGGCTACATTAGCTGCCTTGAGTCACGACAGTCCCGACGTGAACAGTTACACCACACGTGCACCTGAGGCAGTTTCTGGCACCGGCTCTTACCCGGTAGGGAATTTAAAGACTGATCTGTGCCCTCGGTTTGTGTTTATTAACGTATAATCATCTCTGTTTACGAGAGGTGAAGCCACGAGAGTCCTCAGTGTGTGGATGCTGCTCGGTCTGCTGGGTAAGCTAATGCTAACTAGCCAGCTGTATGCAGATATCAGGCTGACGTCTCGAAGCACAAACAGCTGGAGAAGATGAGTTTCTGTCTGTCTGTATTGAGAGTGATTATTAAACGGGATGTCCGTCCTCCTGTAACTGAAGCATCTGTTTAGTGTCTCGTGTATGTGACCATATTTTAGTCTTTGGCCACATCGCCCAGCCCAACTAGAGGGTTAACGTGGTTTGAGGGTCAAGGTTAGATTTTGTGTTTTGTGTACTCACCTCTCCTGTTTGAGGGCGTACTCCAGCATCTTGATCCGTCTCACCAGGTCTTTCTTCAGGTTCTCCTGACCTCGCCTCTCCCCCTGCAGGAAGGCGATCTGAGCCTGGAAGGAACAGAGGAAATCCTGAACCACGACGGATGAACAGAGGAAACCAGATTTGCGTTTTATTCTCTAAATATCTTTAATCAATCCAGTCATTAAGATTCGATCCCTGCTGTGTTTTCTATTAAACGGCAAAGTTCAGTTAATTGCACGAGGCTGAAAAACAGCAACACACAAAAGACGAGAGAACTACCAGACGGTGTGGATGAGATTAACCAAAACCTCAGGGGGTCGATACAAACATCTAATCTCCATTAAACATGATGATGAGAAACTAAAACAAAATCACCGAATCAACAAAGCTGTGAAAGAGTCTGAATCCACCTGACAGAATCATTTTTCCTTTCAACACGTGCGGCTGTTGTGATCTTTGCAGCTGTAAGTATTTGCCTTGATGATCCTCGGTGCTCTTATTTTCTGTGATGATCTAATTCCCCCACAGAGATCATTAAAGTTTTATCGAGTCTAACTCTGTTTTCGTTTATCTCCAATTTGGCGCTCAGCTCCACCGCAGTCCCACAGAGGTTTGAATGGGGAAGCAGCAGCAGCGGTGGTTTTGTGGATTTAGGAAATGGTGTGTGATTTCTCTGAGGGGAAGTGGTGCGAAGGGCCGTGAAGGCTGAAATAACTCGCCACAATCACAAACCCTAACGCAGCCCTGTTCCCAGTCCCTTCATCCAAACCCATCTGTAGCTGAACATATCAACATATAAAGGAAAATGCAAGTGAGCGACGCGTTTCTCGTATGCTTCATCAGGATCACTTGGAAAGGCTGGGGTCCGGGTTGGACAGGTGAGCCCATAACACGGAGAGATGAAAAATAAGAACAAGAAGGTTGGACAGGACAGATCCGTCTCAGCAGTGGACTCCAGAAGACCAGTACTTCAGTAAAAGTACTAACACCACTCTGTACAAATACTCTGTTACAAGTAAAAGTCCTGCAGTGAAAATGTTGCTGCAGTGAAAGTGTGAGAGTGTGATCAGGAAAAAGATCTTAAAGCATTAAAGCAGTGCTGCGTCCCTGCGGCTGCTGTGCTGTTATATATTCTGTCATCAGGTTATTATTCCTCGTGCATTAATGGAAAGCAGGATGTTGCTGCTGCAGCTGGTGGAGCCGGAGCTCATGTTGAACCGGTTTGTATCGGACTGCAGCTGACGATGCTTTTCATTCTGGATCCATCTGCCGATTCTTTTCTCCGTCGATCCGTCCATTGATCGGTCGTTCGGTTTGGAAAACTCGTGAAAACGGTGAGCCCAAAGCGACGCCTTCACCGCGTCGCCGTGTCCGACCAGCAGTCCAAAGCTCGACGTTATTAACAAACATTACAGTTATTACAGTCGTTCAGAGGAAAAGCAGCAGATCTGCACATCTGAGGAGCTGCAGCCAGGAAGTGATTTACAGGAAAAAAGTCTTAATCTGTAAAGTAACTAAAGCTGTCAGATAAATGTAGTGAAGTAAAAAGTACAATATTTCCCTCTGAGATGTGGCGGAGTGGAAGCAGAAAGTAAAGTACAAGTACCACCAGTTCCCACCACTGATTATAACACAGTATCTGTCGTCTTAAGCAGTCCAGATTTGATCTAACAACAAATGCGACTTTGCAAATAATCTATTTTTCTCTGCAGGCTTCGTCAGGTTTGTCTGAGGAAGCAGACTCAGCTGTTCTTTCAACCAGCTCCATCTTCAGTAAAAAACCTCAGACATGACTCACGATATGAAACTGCTCCATCTGGTTCTTTAAGCAGTGAGTTAAAACAACCAACGCTGTTTTCGCATGTTTTTAGTTCATCATATGAAAAGGTAACTGGTCTGGATCAGAGTCACCGTCAGACAAGAACACTGACAAATCAGAGGAGAGTTTGTAGCGAGAAATTAACTAATTCGAGGTCAAATTTCTTTAAAAAATAAAGACTTGGCCGGACAAACCTTTACAGAATCAAGGACTGAATTTCATTTGTCTAAGAAAGTCTAAGAATTTATAAAAGTGTAACAGTAAGAAGAGATTTCTCAGCAGGTATTCAAGAGGCCAGGGGTCCCAAAGCCTCCTGGGAAACGTGACAGGGACTGAAAGGTCCGACTAACACGTCGCGCCTCTGCGTCTGATCCCTCTTAACGTCTCCGCTCAGGCCTGCGCCGGGTTGGACGCGAGGCAGCGGCGAGGCAGCGGCGAGGCAGCGTGGGAACAGACGGCATGTGACCGACTTGGACTCAAGGTCAAATGATGTGAAGCTGGACACAGTAGAGGTCATAAACCCTGAGCTGTGAACTCAGTACTCACTCACTTGGTCTAAACGTTATGGTTTGGTTTGGTGTTATAAATTACGTAAAGTAGCTTAAATGTTTTGTGGTCTTTAAGTTTGTCTTACAATGAAGTGAAAGTTTACCAAATAAATAATAATAATGTTGCTGTAACAGCGTTTGTCCTTGACTGTAAGTTTACTGAGTGTTTGGGAGCTGCAGGCTCTGTATGCAGGGACCCAGCTGTTACCCAGCTGTTACCCAGCCAGATCCATGACATCAGCGCTGACATCACACCCCCCAACCCCTCTGCACCCCTGAGGTTCAGCCCTCCTCTGCTTTACTGCCTTCTTCTCCTCACGCCGACATGCGTCCGTGTGTGCGGTCGCTTTAAAAACCAGGTCAGCTGTTTGTTTTGAACTCTCGTGTTAAATCTAACTTTTCCAGCTGGCAGGAAAGCTGTGACGCCGCTTCCTGTCATCGGACTCTTTAATCTAAAATACTGCGAGGTATTCGAGGTGCAATAAACTATTTAAGTTGTATTTTTTTTTCTACTAACACTGAATCAATCGGCTGTAAACTGCTTTCAGCTGCTTTTACGTAGCTGCTTTGGTTCTCGGAAAACAAAACTAATCCAAAACAACGCCGCTTCCTAAAAACAGTGCACGACCTGCCAAGAACGAAACAGCAGAGGGTCGAAGCGAACGAGTAGCTGGGAACCCCGGACAAAAAATAACAAATGTTAAATATCTTTAAATGTGAGAGTAATGTGCTGTTTTTCACCCTGTAGCCATGCTAGCAGGTGGAAATGTCTGTCCGTCCACCTTTGGTCCAGACTAAATTATCTCGACAGCTATTGGATGGATTGTGATGAAATGTGGTTCAGACATTCATGATCCTCAGAGGATGAAGTCTAATCACTCTGCTGATCCTCTGACTTTCCATCTAGCGCCACCATCAGGTCGACACGTTAACGTGTCCGACACTTTGGTTTCTGACCAAATACCTGCAGAGCTGATGGCGCTCCCATCAGCCTCAGCTGCGCTCAGTGTTTACTGCTAATTAGCAAATGTTAGCACGCTAACACGCTAAACTAAGATGATGAACATTAACACCCGTTAAACATCAGCATGTTAGCACGTTAGCACGGTGACGTGTCTGTGGACTCTAAACACACATGCAGCATGTGACGGTTCCTTGTCGAGATGCGTCACTGTCCCATTTCTCAGTGTCAACGCATGTCAACTCTCCAGAAAAGCAGCGAGTTTTATCACATTTTGCTCCCCAGATTGGTATATATACCCACAGTATATTCTCTATATATCTATATCTATATCCTCGCTACTGCGCCTCGAGTACTACCTCTGCCCGGATGAAGCGTCCAGTGTGTGGTACAGCGACACAATGGCCACGACACCTGAAAATGTTCCTCCTGTGTAGTTTAACACTGAAGTAACTTGTGAAACATTGTGTTGTGCTCCTGTAGAGCGACCCGTTTGATGACAGATGAGCTGGGACATCAATCTGTTGACGATCGGGAAGATTATATATATTTATATATATATTTACAACTACATGCTCCTGACCACACGCTTTGTGGAATAGATGGTAATGACTTTACTTATAAATTTGAATGTGGTCTGTTGTTTTGTTCCAATTGTGCCAACTAGGGCTGCAGGTAACGGCTGTTTTTATTGTCTATAACGTCAGAAAATAGTGAAAAACATCACAATTTAATTTTAGCACTTCTGCTTAGAAAAAGCTTACAGAAACCTTTAAAACAAATACATTAAAGCAATTAATCGATTATCAAAATAGCTGCCGATTCATTTTCCGTTGATCACTAAGCGATTCCTCTGCAGGTTGTTTCAGCCGTAGTTTCAGTTCAGTTTGAGAATAAATTAATTAGTGATTTTTCTATTTAGATCCGAGCAGAACGGACGCTGCTCTGTTTAATGACCCGTTGCTTCCGGGGCTTTTTACACACTAAGTGACTGGACTGCATGTTTGCAAACTAACCAAAACACACACACACACACACACACACACACACACACAGAGAGGAGGAAGTAGGACACTCAGCCCTTCATTCATGTCAAACACACATTTTAACTGGGTCGCTCCACACTCGAGGCGACTGCATCTGCATTTCACGGAGACGATGGCAGCAAACTTCATTCTGAAAACGAGACTCTGTTTGGAAACAGTTCTCTCAGGAAGAGACCGGTCATCACGCCAACCCGAGCGGAGAGATGGTTCCCTTTAATGGCGGTGTCATCGGACATTAACCCACGCTTAGGTCAGTTAACTGCTGACTGACGCGTCAGTGCTGTTGCTACGGTTTCACAGTTTAATATACATTGAGCGATTTAAATCGGAGGTTAAATTGTGGACCTGGATGTGTGTTTGTCTCACGTCTAATGATTGTTTTCATTGCTGAAAAATATGCCAATTATTTTCTCATATAAACCATCAGAAAACTAGAAAATGCTCAGTATAACGTCCCCCGAGGCCAAGGTGGCCTCTTCAAATTCCTCATTTCGTCCGACCAAAACTAAAAGATATTCAGTTTAAAATGAAGTGAAACTGAGAAATCCTCACATTTAAGAAGCTGGAAGCAGAGAACGTTTCGTGTTTTTGCTTGAAAAATGATTAACTGATTGCCAATATAGTCGCAAATTAATTTTCTGTTGATCAACTAACTGATTAATTGACTAATCGACGGAGGTGCGATGCACATTTACTCAAGTACAAATTAGAGGTACTTGTACTTCGAGTATTTACATTTTATGCAACTTTCTACTTCTACATCTCAGAGGCAAATACTGGACTTTTCACTACGTTTGTCCGACGGCTTCAGTTACTTCACAGATCACAGTGTTTCATCCCCTTCCTGTCCAGTGAAAACCTCGTATCTCCAGGTGTTTGTGATGAGCTGAAGGATGAAGAGTTTCCTTTATGTGCTGAGGAAACTCTCCTCCTCCTGAAGCTGAATAAACTCTTTAACCCCCCCCTCGGATCAGCTTTATGACTACGTACGGCTGGATGGCATTCACCTTCAGGGGGAAAGAGCTCACACAGTCATTTGGTCATTAAAATGGCCACAAAACGCTTCACAGTCTACTTCTGCTTAGTGTCTGTTTGCTTCGAGGTAATAAATCAGAGCTGCATCTTTGGGTTTTTACAAGTTGAGTCAAACAGTGAAGTCAGAGGAAGCAGCACTGTTAATGGTGTTAAATGAGCAGACCATTATTATGTAAATACACAAATCCTTTTCCTGTTCCTTCCTGGCAGCAGTGTGTCTTTGAACGGTGACCTCATGCAGTAGAAACATCTCCGATCACATTAAAAACTCCCTCTCTCATCTCTGACTGGTTTGCGGTCTCTGCCGGGATCGTGACCACCGGAAAGCAAGACGTCCTTAAAAGTACAACTTCACTGGTTGATTTAAACATCGTAGAAAAGGTTTCAGTCGTAGTCGTCTGGACACTGTTTTCAGAATCAAGACGTTTCGGCTCCCATCCGGAAGTCATTCTCGATTGTGAAAAAAATGGGACGGGAACTCAGAAATTTAAGCTACTCTGTGTTACATACGCCCCGCCCTCAGGGAGGAGTCTACCTGAGTATCTGTTGATTAGCTAGTTTCACCTGAAACTGACCTAATTGTTTCCAAGATGGCCCAGTAATCAGTAATCAGGCCTATTGTTTTCTGGCTGCATCTACTTCATCACTGTTAAGTACCTGATTAGCATGTGATTGGCGTGACCAAGGTGCTAATACACTGTGGTAGACTTTGGGAAGATTGAATCTCAGACCACCATTTCTGTTCAAAGAGGGGTTTTCTTTTTTCACAAAAATGGCTTCCTTGACGCCCCGTTCAAACCAACTCTTCTCTCTACTTCGAATCTTCACCTCGCTGTCTTCAAATGTGCGGGTTTTTTTGTAGATGCAAATGCACGGCGCTTTGCAATCCCGAGTTAGCGTGTCGTCTGTGCTGATAAAGTCTTTTGTGTTTGTAGTTTTCCTCCCTGCATTGAACTGAATAAACTACATTGCTCTGCGGCGTGCATGATGTTGGACATGTTACAGATGTAAAGACGGGCAGTTTAAATGGTCTGCGTCCTGTGATGATGCTCCTTCGTCTGTTGCCATGGCGTCTGAGGATGACGGTGAACTCGGTGGGATGGGTGTTGTTTAACAAGCGTTTGTGTAGGAAGGCATCTGCGGCACGTCGGGGGCGTCTTTTCTCATAATTATAGATTTCACTGACACATCTGACTGTGGTGTTTTAGCAGCAGCAGCCGGGTAAAACGCTTCACAGTGAGGAGAGCTGAGTCTAAAGGCAGTCAAAACAAATCGATGCCAGAGGTCACACTGTGACAACTTTCCACCGATTTTCCATGAAAGCACTTCGATGACCTCAAACTGCTCTTCTTCTCCGGTTTAGTCGTGTTGTTTTCCACTCCAGTTGGGGCGAAGATCATCTGACGCAGCGAATCAGTTAAACAGGTTGGAAAGTACATTCTGCTGTAAATAACTCCCTGATGTTCTCCGCCTGCAGTACACACATTTAACTCCCAGGGTATGAAATCCCATCAGAGGGGGAACTCTGGAATAAAACAACATATTATGTAACAACCAAATCTAACAGTTATTAAACTATAACTGCTACAGCACGGAGCTATAATTACATTTTACTGACTTCTGATTCAGCACCCAAATAAAAACCTGCGTTACATTTCTATCAGCATAAATAAAGTCAGTAAAAACAGACAAGAGCTCCTGACGAAAGCTTTCTGCGCGTGTTTTTGTGGCTGATGCGGCGGGCCGGTCTTTGATGTAAACGTGGGACGGCATAACGCTGTTTCCCGCTGCAGTAGCATGTGTCCGTTGTCTCTGCTTCTACTTTTGTTTCCAAGTGGTCTCTGCCGGCTTTGGGGTCGAGTTCACGGACTTCACACGCTTCACACTCTGCTAAATACAAGTTCCGGGTTCCTTCAGGGTGTGCGGCAGCGCTGCCGATGGCGATGGTGATTGGTCGGGCAGAGTTGCGTCGCGGCCTCAGCCGGCGCCCGCCTCACGTGACTTCTTGTGTTTTACGTTTGTGTAAAATAGCGTGTGTGCGGGTCCCTGCGTGAGGTTGGTCCCGATGCCAAGGCGCCGCCCGTCTCGCTTCCCGGCCGCCACCCTGACGACCCTGATTGATCGTGAGTGATGCAGTCTCGTCAGGCGAGATAATATAAATGTTCGGCCAATCAGTCGTGGCGGCTGTGAGCAGCACGCCGCTGCGTCTCTGGCTGTCTTCGATAAGTGTTAAACTACTGGGGATTCGCTTAACTACCTGGGGACGGGGCCAGGTTTAGTTATTCAGTTAGGTGCAGGTCAGGTAGTTGAGGTTTTATTTCTTTATTCTGTTTCTTTTATTTAGTCAGGCAGACCGTGTTAAAACTCCGAGTTCCTCTTCTGGTTGTATTTATTTATTTGACTTAAGCAGCACCTTCAGGCTCTTTTTCCTAGTCCGCCTCCTTTGTTTGTTATTTGTAAATCTAACTTACCTACGACTGATTCGCGCAGTAAAAAAAACTTCACTTTACCAAATCTACCTGGTTTTACGTTGCTCCCCTTTCCCCTCGAGGGCTGGGTCGTAACAACGTGTCCCGTCACAACAGGGACTGTTGTGGATCCAAGCGAAAAATTACAGAAAAATAAAAATGAAAAAGGGAGCACACAGCAGTGGAGCAAACCAAAAAACTCTGAACGGTTTCGAAGCTCTGGACCGGCTCGCGGTGCATGTGATCCATACTCACTGCTCCGCTGTGAAGCGTCCAGACCTCTCTGAAGTCTGCTTACTGTCCCCAGAGTCCAAACTGAACATGCTCCACATCTCTGCGACAGACTCCCAGGAAACCTGAGATCAGCTGCAGCTCATTTTATTAAAGCTATACTTGGGACTACACCGCACTGTAATTGTTACTCTCCCATTTTAAATCAGTTTTATTCTACTTTATCTTATCTTCGATATTATTTAACTCGTTTTTAAATCCTACTCATATATTTTTATATTGCCTTGTGCATCTTTTATGTCTTATGCTGTTGAAAGGTACAAAATAAACCTGCCTTGCCTTTGATACTCTGCCGGCTCATAAACTCGGGTTTGTTTAAACGTCTTTTAAAACACAGTCTGAAGAAAAGGTTCTTTAAAGTTCAGGTTATTGGAAGCCCCCAGTTTATATAAAGGGCTATAAAATAAAAAACACACTACTGAGCAAACTGATACCTGTCACTGCTTCTACCCAGCCAGCGACTGTTACTGCTGCTATGAAGGGTATTAATCAATATATGGGACAAATCTGAGGGCCGAGTTTTACAGATTTCTGCTCCTCATTTTCTTAGATGTTTTGCTTTTTCTTCAGTCACCAGATGCACCCTGATGGTGTACTTCTAAAACTTGGTGACAGCGTGTTGAAGCTGACGTGGAAGTGTAATCTGCAGTTCCTCTCACGGTCACTTAATGGCAGCTCCAACAAAGCTCTTTCAATAGCGAAGTTAACGGGAAAACCCCAAACTTTTCTCCAGAAGTCTCCCTTCTTCTACTGTGGAGATTTTGAAAAATGATTGTTCCATTAAAGAGATTTCAGGGCTCATAAAGAAGTCGGCAGATCTGTCAACCATCTTTGCTCCAGTGAGGCTTCAGATCCCTTCAGAAACAGGAGGGGCCTCGTTTCGCTAAGGCCAACCACCCATTTCTTCTTCTTCTGTTTATTCAAAACCAGCCACAACTAAAAATCACATCACTTCCTGACCTTCCAGGCAGAGCGAGTTCAGAACAAATGAGCTGAAGTTTTCGTTTCAGCGGCTGAAAACAAACAGAAATATTTAAACCGTCACCCTGGATTAGGATCCGTTTTAGAAGAGGAACTGCTGGCAGGGAGGACAAACTGGGTAACCCACTTGTTAAAAATTCCCATCAGCCTTTTCTTCTTTTTTAGGACGAGCCGGCGCTCCACATCGGATCACAGAGACGCAGACGAGCTGCTTTGATTCAGAAAAGCTGCACAGAGAAAAGGTCTTTCAACACGAAAACTTCCAGTGAGGAGGAGTTTTAAATTCATATTTTCTGTCAGCAGAAGTGAAATGAATCCACTTCTGAGATGACTTGATGGTTCCCAGTGAAGTTTCACACTTTGTACTGGTTTGTTATTTCAGTGTATGAAGCTGCAGTGGAAACACATCATCACAGTCATACCGAGCGGACACTTGATGATATAACACAACTTAACATTTGAGAAGGACAATGTCAAACAGCACGTTACTGAACACCACTTGTCCGCTGGTTAACAGCTTTTTTGTCCTTATATCACTGCGAGGACGTTGTGTGCTTGTTTTTGCCTATTTAAAGCAGAATTTATTGTTTTTCAGCCACTGGGAAGCAGCAGAACAAGCTGAAAACACAACATCGACATTTTATCACCTCATAAAGCTGATACCGGCTCCAGCAGCTGCAGAGCGCCGCGACGCTTTGTCAGGAGGCGCGTCTGCGTCGCCTGACGGACGCCAGTCCGGTCCTCTCGCTGTCAGCTCTGTGTTTGGGGGAAATATCCGGCTCTTCAGCTGCTAAACGCTCCGCTACGTTCACCAGCTGGTCGGGCCGAGCGGCTCGTGTTCAGCGGCAGCTTTTTCTTTTCAACGCTCTGAGCGCCGAGAGGGAACCAGAGCGGTGAAGCTGCGGCCGGACAGATAAGCGACGAGCTGAAAGTCACCATGAAGCTCCGTAAAGCCGAGCGGAGCCGCAGCTTCATTAAGAGACACCTTCCACGTTGTTTTCAAAAATACCATTGAATACAGGCGCTTTAAGGAAAGTGTGCCATTACAGCTGGAATATTTTGTAGCCTCTGTGCTTTCTGACCGCACTGTGGACCTGAAACTCAATACTTTACTTTCTGTTGTGTCACATTATTAAACATTTGTTGGACTTGAAGGCAGCGGCTCTGAGGCTCATCTATAGAAAGTGATTATTTCATGCTGATAATCACCTCAGCTCTTCCTCACCGAGCTGCCGTCGGCTCACAGAGAGGAACTTTGTCTTCTTTAAGATAACAGGGATTACAGCCTCGGGAAGATTAAACTGTGTCTGCCCCCAATACAGGAAACCCTCGCGCAGACAGGAACGAGGGCGACACATCAGCTCTGAACTCGAGCTACGATACAGCTCTCATTGCACACTCGGCATCGGACTTCTTTCAGTCCCAGCCAAAAACTGCGTTTTTTTTTTGTCCTGCTTATATTTATCAGCCTCTCAAAGTCTCTCACTAGCTTCAAATGTGGACATATGTGCACATCTTCCTTTTCAGAATAACCAGGACTATTTGAAAATGAAGAAACATTTGATGCGAGAAGTTGCACTCAAGATTTACGACGGGTTACATAAACATGTAGAATTTAGGTTCGCCTAGAAAAAAAAACAGTCACAAAATGCTTTTTCATCAGATATGTGAAGTCGTCAGATCAGAGAGCTGATTACAGAACAGTAACAACGTCCGAGAGGCGTCTGGTGAAACCGACAGCCACTATGAGCGTAAACATCGAACATGTCACTAATCTTTCTGACTTCACAGGGGTCAAGGGTCAACTACTAGAATATGAACTATTCCCAAAATCATCACAGCCAATAAATAACAGGCAGCTATTCAGTGAGCTCTTTACAGCCTCCAGCACCATTACACTCTGATGCTCACATGTCGACCGGAGTGAAATAATAACGCAGAAGAGGGGATACAAGGACCGGGGCTACTGATACGTTGATTGACAGCGAGATAGACCAATCGGTTCGTTTGCACTTAAAGAGCGAGCGGGACGTCTGACGTTCCCTTAAGTGTTGCTTATGATGTTTAATGTCTCCTTTTTATTCGTAAGGATACCAATTTTTGCTACTACTGCACCACATGTTCACTTGCACTACCGGACTATTTATTTATACATATACTGCATCATCTGCAGTCATCAACTCATCTACTGCACTGTTAACTATATCTGTAATTTGCTCTACTTAATATTCACTGCACTGCTTCCATCAGCATACTTCTGTTTATAGTAACGCCATCTGTATATAATGTCCATAGCACCACTTTATTTAATATTTCCATAATACTGCTCTATCCTGACACACTTGACATCCTGCACTTGCTTATTGCACTTCTGGTTCGACCTGAACTGCATTTCGTTGCCTTGTACTCGTACATGTGTCATGACAATAAAGTTGAATCTAAATCTAATTTCCAGAGTAAGGATAAAAAAATTTAAAAAAAAAGCCATAACTTCTCTAACCACTTGTGGGATGACAGATTACTAAAACTGATTTCATTTCTGTATAAAATCAATATCCACTACTGCACATTCCCACACAGCACGCTCCTCCTCCTCCTCCTCCTCCTCCTCCTCCTGCAGTCGGTGTCTTCACCTCTGAGAAACGAGCTCCGGCTCCGTCCTGCTGGACGGGCGGCGTGGGAGGACGCGCAGCTGAGCGGCTCGTCGCTAAGAACAAATCAACACGACGCCTGCCAAAATGAGTTCAGTGGTACAGTATGTGTGTGAAGTGAGTGTACTCGAAGTGTCCCCTGCTGACAGCTGGGCTGGTGTGGTGTTTGGTTAACGTGCTGGTGTCGTCAGGCAGGTAAAATAAACTAAAATCCTGTACAGTCAGTAAACCTATCTGAGCAGGCTGTGATTTATACGAAAGAGACGCGAGGGGTTCAGCTTCCTCCGGACACAGAACGTACTCCGTGTCTGGATTCAACTCTTAGGTTCAGATGTTTAACGTCCTGCAGGCGAAAGAGTGACGTTACTGAACATTGAATCGACCCGAAGATGTTTCGGTTGAAGGGAAAGGGCCGCTCTTCTCTTCTGCAGCACCATGTTGTGATTGACTGCAGGCAGAACGAAGGCATTTGTATATTAAATTGCTGCTTTAATTACATCTTCTTGTTTTGCATATACTGTATTAGCCCATTTATAATCCAGTCATGTATATTTTATATTACTGCTCATTATTTCCTAAAACATACCATAGTGCTTTTTAAATTTCTGAGTTATTATTATTGGGGACGCATTAACATGTTAGCAGCATTTTAATGGTCAAAGGGGAGCTAATTTAAACTATTTAACATATCGTCGAGTAGTTTCATGAATAATATTGCATCATTGTCGTTAAAACAACAAAGGACCCAGTAACTACAGCAATTAAACAAATGTAGTAGAATAAAAAATACAATATTTTCACGTGGGGAGGACGTTGTGAGGCTTTGCTAACGGAGTTCAGACTGACGAGTCAGCTGCCACCCAACAGCAAACTACCAAATTCAAGAAGCTACTAAATCCTAATTATCCTCTGCACAGTAACCTTGTTTGACGGGACAGCAGCGCCTTCGTTACCGAAACAAACCTGAAAAACAAACAATAAGCAAACACAGACTTGGTCAAAATGATTATGTGAACTTTTTTTTTTTTTTGCTCGCAGAGCACGGAGTTCACTGTGATATGTGATGGCTCAAGTTGTTTTCCAGCAAGTTTCAAGTCTTTGCAAGTTGATTTACAAAGAAATGAATGGAGACCAAAAAGCTGCCTGGAAAGAATGAGATCAATCTAAAGACAGAGACTGATTTGGAAATGTGATGTCAGGTATGTGAGCTGCAGTAAAAGGGCTAAAACATGTAAAAACACCGATGAGGGCTTTTAAATCTTTGTTTCTTTACAACTATATACTCTGTAGATCACGGATAAAAGGTCATACAGTTGTCTTTTCCCTCTTCATAATACAGTAACCGGAGCCTCCGTAACCCCATTTAACCAGCTTCCATATCCACGACGCCCCCACCCAAAAACCACGTAATATGCCTGATGACTACGCATGACCCCCTTCGCTGACGTCGCATTAACATTGCGGCAAACGGCCGCAATATTTTGGGACACAAAGAAGACTCCTGTGGGAGGGGGATTTCCCGCCGCTTAAACCCGGAGCGGTGAGGGGATTATTCTTCCAGGGAGCCGGAGGGGAGGAGATGAAGAGACGGAGCGATGAGAGGGGGGGGGATAAGCTGCTGAGCGAGGGGGGGGGGTCGGTCTGATAACCTCTAAGTCTTCACAGAGCTGGATCTATCTTCAGGGAAAAGCCATGGTATGATCTCACCAATACGGGTTTAGGTAGGAGCTGCCAACGGACAAGAAAGTTTAAAGTTCAACATATTCATTTTTTATTTTTATTTTTTTTTAAATGGAGGCCAGGAAGTAATAAGGGAATAATGTGAAAAGTTGAGGGTTATAGATGTTTTTTTTTTTCTTACAGTTTTTGTATATAAACGAAGGACAATGACATTTTGTAAACAGCAATTTTTGAAGAAAAAGATGAGTTTTGTGTGCACGGTACCCTGTGGTGATGTATCCATCACATGACAGATCAATGTGTTGTATATAAAAAGGAAACGGCCTCAGGCACCACCCAGATGGAGGTAAGGTAGTAACTGCACCATGGCAACTAAACTTCCCATGATCTAAGCAGATGCTGGGTCACCATAGCAACCTGGTAGAGCGGAGGTGTCTGGCACAACTTCACCTATCTGAAAGGCGCATGCAGACGGGAAAGCAGTCTTAAAGGGTCAACCCTCCAGAGACTGACGCCTCTCAGCTCGCGGCCTTCAGTGGACGATGACCCTGACGAAGGCCGCGAGCTGAAACGCGTCGGTCAGACTGCAACTGCTGGAGAAAGAAAGCTTTAAATTAAGCTGACACACGAGATAACTGACTTGTCTGTTCAGTTGGAGATTTTCACTTCTCTGCTTGGACAAACTAATCGCTTGTGCCCTTCACTCGTGTGATATTCTGTCCACTTGGGGTGCGTAAATACAAACAAGTACAAGAGCCTGACTGATCAATCAGCCAATTATTGTAACTACTGTAACAAAAGTGTTTGTTTATGTTACTTTATGTGTTTATGTAATTAGTATCGGCTAATATATATATATATATATATATATATATATATATATATATATATATATATATATCTTTTTTAACTCTCAAATATCAATACTGATATCCACCTAAACAATCTAGTATTTGCCGGCTATATTGATTACTTATTGATTAAGTACCAAAACAACATGCTTACATCCTGGTAGACTGGGACCCGTAAACAACTTCTTTCCTCATTTCATTTAGTGCAACTTTGAGGAGTCAAAATAAATGACAATAACTTTACAGTTATGTGTGCGTGTCTGGATGGGCTGATTGTCTGAATGCTTGTTTGATTGATTGATTGACTGACTGATTGATTGATTGATTAATGGCAGCAGATGTGTTCGTTCTCCATCTCTGTGGTTCAGCAAGTAGCTGCGAGGGACCACACGAGTAAAGCATCAGGATTGTCATAGATACCCAGAAGGAGGTATGAAAACAAAGCTTCCTCAATACAAATCCGCCCTCGGCTCGTAAAAAGCTCACATTCTCCAAAGTCTTCCCTTCTCTTCATTAGTATTTTTGCAAAAGGAGTCCTGGCACATCCGAGCTACCCACGCTGCTGGCATCGCCACGACGACGAACTCCACAGCTCCGGTTTTACAATGGAGGTGAAGAGACGGATGGAAGGAGGGGGAGGCGTTAATGCGACAGAGGATGATGGGAGGAAGTCTTCGATACGATGCCCAGAGGAGCAGAGATCAAGCAAGAGACAGAGATGGGGGAGGGAGAAAAGGCGGTGAAAGGGGGAATGAACAGGAATAGCGGCGCTGTGACGAAGCCCCTTACCCGCTCGCTTCTTCCCTCAGGGAGTGTCGACGGCATGCGCACTCCTCTGAGGCTGACAAGACTTTAATTAGAACAACATAAAGCCTTCTTCAAGAGTACAACTGAGGAGGAGGAGGAGGAGGAGGAGGAGGAGCGAGCGGAACAAAGGAAGTCCTCGCCAACCATCCAGTCTGTCTCAAACTACAGCAGAACATCTGCAGAGAGCGACACCGGAAACACCACCATGTTGGAGGAATCGTTTCTCATTGTGTTCTGGCTTATGACCCATTTTAGGGATCCAGAATTCGCATGGCCCCGGGACAATCCATAACAGATTTTGCCGGAAAGTCTCTGTATAGATGTCGCTCAACCAAAGTTTGAGGCAGTCAGACGGACAAACCGACTGGCTGACAGATCAACATTGTCATCGCTTGCGGGGCAAAAAACGACAACAGCTATGCCAAGAGGTTCATTACAGCCTGATGGTGTGTTCTGGTAACCACCAGTGTAACTGCTGTGCCTCCAAACACCAGATACAGAAGAGTTAATAAAACCCTTCATCTTCTGTCTCGTCACCAATGACGGCAGCGTTCGTCCCCCACCAAGTGATCCTCATCACGTTCACACCTCTAATGCCTCCAAACGCTAGTCAAACGTGATAACGGCAACGCAGAGGTGAGCAGATACTCGGCAAGCTAACCAGCAGTACCATTATCTAGACACTAAATTAAATCAGAGCTGTCAGTGAAGTATCAGAAGCAGAAATTTAACCATGTCTTAAAAAGTCTCCACGATACAGCTAGCGGAGTGATATCTGCTTCATTTTTACGTGTATCCTGTAAAATCAGGCAGCTAGGGAGGAACTTGTAGCGGATATCGATTGGCGTTTACAGTAGCCAATAGCGCTGAATGCGCGTAACGCCATCTCCCCCGCCATGCAGTAAAAGCGGTCAATAGCTGACTCTTCCTGGCCTGGGAGCTCCTGGTGAACACACCCTCCGAGACCGACGGAGGCCAGTCTGACGACAGGGCACACAGTACCGGAGGTGGTTTTCTTGCCTGGTTTGGCTCCTTGCACCCCAGGGTTGAGTCAGCTAGCCACACGGCTAACCGAGCTAACGGAAGTTAGCGGTTAGCTTCTTTAGAAACAAGTAAAGCTCTCTTTCCATCAGGAAACTACGTAAATGACATCGGTACTGTACTCCCTGTCGCTCTCGGAGGCTGTGTTCGGTCCCAGTCCGGCCGTGTTCACTGGGATCCTGCTCAGCCCAGTAACGGCAGATAAAGTCAACAGCAATTAACTCGGACTTATGTCGGACTTAATTTTAAAAAATTAAGACTTGACTTAAACTTGTCTCGAATAACTTGAGAGTTGTCTAAAATTACTTTAGACTTGACCTGGTCTCAATTAACTTGGAACGTGACTTGAACTTAACTCGATAAAACTTGAGACTTGTCTCCAATAACTTGAGATTTGACTTCAACTTGTCCTGCTTTAACACGAGACTCGGCTTGTCCTTGTGCCAAACAATTTTAGACTTGACTTAGACTTCAAAATCAGCTGTGCCAGAGTGAGCGTAGCAACACCTTAAAGCCGTTTATATATCTCCACCAGAGAAAAATAATACCAAGTCTGACTCTGTGAGACTTGGTATTCGTGGACCGAAGCCTCGACCTCCTCAGAGACTGGAGGCAATCGGCCGTTTCGGCCTTACTGGAAGTCCAGCACTGAGCCACAGTAAGAGGCAGTGAATTATTAACGTCACACTCTTGGCTCGTTGCAGAGGTAAACACAAAAATGTGCCCTCGTATCTGCTCCCCACTGAGGCTGAGCTTAAAATGAGTACAAAGGAGAGGAATGAAGACTACTGCCGTACAGTATTTCTCCCCCACAGGGACCATTTGTGTTTTATCTCATCTTGTTGTACATACTGTTATTGATTCGCTCTGTACGCATGAACTGTATGAGGAGGAAGGAGGAAATAAACTGTGCATACAGTGTGAGAAACAAGGCAGTGGGTAAAGATGGTTTTCTGGAGTAAAGAATGCAAAGTATGTCAGAAACGCCAGTTCAGGCAGCCCGACTCGAGACTGCTGCTACACTCCTCTCACTGCAACGCATATCCGAAACACCCTTTTAAATCACGCCGGTGTATTTAAGTCGGAAGTCATCTGCTCATTCTTTTGCTGCATGCCTGCCGTCGCACCGCTCACCCCAGAAAGCTACGCTGCATTTTAAAAAGCAACTCGCAGCCATATCGGCGTGCGATTACGTCGTCGATTACGTCTGACTGGCGGCCGTTTGTCCAAACGAACACTTTGGCGCTGAGGCCGGAGCGCTCCCATCCGTGCTTCGGGATCGGCTTGCAAAGCGTTCGCGCGTGCCCAAGCTAAGTGTTTGGCGCTCGTGCTTACATGTACACGCCGACATATACGCAAGAGCAGCGCGGATGTTTAAGCTCTGTTCTGACAGTCGGCTACATACGAGGCTCTACAGTGAGAGTATCGCACTTGCATAAGCGGCGGCGAAATTAGTGTGTAATCAGAAGCGTTATTAGGGCGCAGATACTCGGCAAGCTAACCAGCAGTACCATTATCTAGACACAAAATCAATCAGAGCTATCAGTAAAGTATCAGAAGCAGAAATTTAACCATGTCTTAAAAAGTCTCCACGATACAGCTAGCGGAGTGATATCTGCTTCATTTTACGTGTATCCTGTAAAATCAGGCAGCTAGGGAGGAACTTGTAGCGGATATCGATTGGCGTTTACAGTAGCCAATAGCGCTGAATCATCTCCCCGCCATGCAGTAAAAGCGGTCAATAGCTGACTCTTCCTGGCCTGGGAGCTCCTGGTGAACACACCCTCCGAGACCGACGGAGGCCAGTCTGACGACAGGGCACACAGTACCGAGGTGGTTTTCTTGCCGGGTTTGGCTCCTCGCACCCCGGGGTTGAGTCAGCTAGCCACACGGCTAACACCCTTTTAAATCACGGCGGTGTATTTAAGTCATCTGCTCATTCTTTTGCTGCATGCCTGCCGTCGCACCGCTCACCCCAGAAAGCTACGCCGCATTTTAAAAAGCAACTCGCAGCCATATCGGCGTGCGATTACGTCGTGTGTCGAAAGTAGTGTGTAATCAGAAGCGTTATTAGGGCGCATCGTGCGTGTGAGAGCAAGTGCTGATACCGGGGTCGGCTAAATATCCAGTTTTGGTCGCTAAAGGATCCGTTGGCCGAATCCTCCCTCTTTATCATCATCATCATCAGCCAAGATCTCAGCGGCTCCCTCGGAGAAAATCTGGATTTTAGTTTTCCTCCCTGACTTTGAGACTTTCAGCAGAAACGCGCTACTGTGTATAATGACTGTTATTATCCAATATTATTACCGTCATTATATCTTCTGATAAGCACCCTCATTAAGTGGATCTAATTTCAGCACCGAGTCTGAGGCAGGCTGGGGAGTCCTGCTCGCTGGATTTAGATCTGGATGTGGAGTCAGTAACCACACACACACACACACACACACACACACACACACACACACACACACACTGCATCTATCAGACTGGAGGATTTCACTGTGTGTGTGTTTGTGTTTCTGCGCTCACCCCCAGATACCACCTACGCCTGACAGTTATAAACTCCACTTGTGTGTGTGTGTGTGTGTGTGAGCTATCAACACTTCCTGGTAATTCTCAGCCTCCCTTTTTTTGTCTCCAACTCAAAGCTGTCAACACTGGGAGGTCAAAGGTCACCAAAGCCAGAAGATGATGATTAACACGGTTATAATGTCGACCAGCTCAGCGTTTTTCCTGACTTACCGTTTCCTCACGAGTGCGAGATAAACCGGCTTATCTCGTGCAGAAATAAAGAGAAAACTTGTGTGTGATGAAATCTGACTTACTGCTAACTGCCCTGTTTTAATCCTGTCTCTAAACAGCAGCACTGGCCCCACAAATCCAACATCGGCCCGTCTGGAGCATAACTCGGACTGTGCTGCGAACAGCAGTGCTGGCTGTGCACTGTCCCAGTTCATGTCAGGCTGAGGGAAGGAGTGTGCTCGTGTCAGGCGAAATCTTGGCTGAAGGCCTGGTTAAACAAAGCCTGGTTGCAGCGCTGAGGCGTGGCCCGGGGCGGCATTCGCCTCTGCGGTGGACGCCCGTCTGAAAAACAAGCAGGTGTGCATGCCATTCCTTATACGGCAGCTTTGCACAGGCCGACAGACGAAAAAGAAAAGAAATAAGTGTTAAGGAAGGAAAGAAGGAACAAGGTCGTCCGGCCGGGTTTCAGAAAGCCCCGTTGTTGTGCAAAGAGAAGGAGGAAGGGCTGTTGTCAGGGGAGCGTCAGGTTCAGTGCTTACGTAAGACACTCTGAGCTTTCTTTCCTTCTCATGCATGTAACTTCATACACTGTAGAAACCTCCAGCTGCATTATTTAGACACAAAGCACTGGAGCTGCTTCGAGCGAGAGGCGACGCTCTGGACTGTGAGGCTTCTGCCTGGTCAGAGGAGTTAATACCGGGGTTCGATACCGTTACGAACATGAGTGTGAATCCAGCCAAAAGTTTCATCCTAGTCTTTGGTCCGGTGTAGGGTTCCCCAAAGTGAAGCACAGCGGGGGGGGGGGTTGGTTGAGTTAGCCGAACACACCGGGTGCTAATGTTTTGGTATCAAAAGTCAAATTACACGGGAGAGATGAACGCTCCTTCGGGGGGGGGGAACTTCAGGTGCTGGCCCAGAAAGTGACAGCTCAACGGCCACAACAGCCTCCGACACGAAGAGCTGCCGTGGCTGAGCGAGGTAACAAGATGTCGGTGGTGCTGCGATACTTTGGCTACTTAAACGTCCGTTTGGTCGCGAAGTGGATGAGACAGTCCCAACGCGGGATACGGGCTACGAACGAGGGATCAGTCAGTGGCAGTTAAAACTGAGAAGCCTGCAGCGTGAAAGTTTGTTCTTTGCTTATTGCCAATAAAAAGAGATAAAATGATCAGAGAGCAGATTTGTTACCCTCATAGATTAGGGACGTGCAGTTTGTTACCTTACAGGTGGAGTTCCTCCACTTTGACCTTACCGTCAGCCCCCACCTGCTCCTGTCGGGACGTTTCTTGTCTTGCGCGCTGTTACACGACGCCAAACGTCCGCGCCATGTGAGCTTTATAGGAATGTAAAATGATGGCGTGCAGGGCTCTTGTTCATTTTGTTAAGTGACGTGGGAGTCCACTACGCTGCTCAACACTCTAAATGTGATATTTTAATATGATGTTAATTTTTAAAAAAGTACTTCGATGTACGTTAGATATATGTGGCAGGTGTTTTTCCATTCAACTAAGTGGAGCACGCCAGGAGAAACAAAAACGTTCAAAAACATCTCACATCATGTCAGCTCTTCTGAAAAATGTATTCTTTAACCCATGGCCTAAATTTCCTCAACATTTAACGAAGTCTGTTAAAGCGGCCGGCGAGATATCTCTGTGCGATTATAATTCTTTTTTTTTTTTTATTGAGAACGATTCAGCGCAGCAGAAATCCTTATTTTTAACTGTTGCTAGGTGTTCTCCGTCCAGCACCCGGACGTGGACGCCATGCCCCCCCTTCTCTAGGTAACTAAAGACAGGACATACGACGTTTTGTCGACACCAGCAGCACAACATCTACTGTACAGCAGATATCTAGCCTGGTTCCAGACCTCTGAATCACCTCTCGGCTCCTCAAATAGGTCGAGGATGGCTGTTTGGAAAGTACAGACTTTAAAAAAAACAAACTAGAATACGATATAAACTATGAGCATCTACTATATAAAACTAACTGAAAGTGTAGAGACACAAATAAAGTTTGGGGATAAGGAAGAATAAATAAAAACCTGGAGCTCAGGCTGAATGTCTTCTGCACTGGGTCGCGTACGCCGCAGTATGCGTCCTGCAGAAAGCACGTGCAGCGCCGCAGAGGTAACACTAACAAGCAGATGTGCGTAACTCCTCCGCACACAAACCTTACGAACACACACACACACACACACACACACACACCGAGAGAGCAGCACATCTGTGTCTCCGTGCGGGGAAATATCTGTAATTAGTGAAGGAAACTGCAGAAGCGAGGCAGCGGAGAATCAGTCGACGCTCCGCGCAGCCCCGTAACATCACGTCCTTCGCTATCTGCACAGCTTCACTCGGGCGGTACAGTGTGCGAGGAATCGCCACATCAGTGCAGAACGAGCGAAGCGTTCGCCCGAAGGAGGGCCTCCCTCCACTCTGGTGACTGCCCAACACTTCGTGTGGTTTATCACGCTTTTACATCAGCCGGTGCCGTCATCCACACTGACTTCCTGACGGAGTTGGACTGGAGGAGGCTTCGGTTGAAAGATCAGCAGCATCAGAAGGAAATGACGAGTGAGGAGGTCAAAGGTCAGAGCCACAGCAAGCAGGCGAAGCGCTCTGCCAGACCTTCCCTTCCAGAGATCCTGCTTCCTGGAGTCCCACGAAACACAGACCTGAAGCCTGTGTGTGTGTGTGTGTGTGTGTGTGTGTGTGTGTGTGTGTGTGTGTGTGTGTTTTGTTTATTGAGCATGTGGTCTGCACTGTCCAGGCAGCAGAGGGGAAATCCTCCGACAGCCGCCATTTTGAAGTCAAATAAGCAACGAGCTGAACATCATCTAAAATTAAGGATTCGAAGTTCTTTCCCTCGTGTTTATAATCTGTGAGCCTCTGTGTGAAACTGATGAAGACGATTCATCTTCGTCAAGACGTTTAGACACCACCGCCCTTTTGGTGCCGTCATTACATGCGCCTGCATCTCTTCACCAAACCGCAGTTTGCAGCTGTTGATTAGACGTGACGCCGATCCTCGTGTTCTGAGCTTTACTAATAAAGTTTTAGAAAAACTGCAGTAGTAAACTTGGGTAACATTAGCTTAGCACAAACGTCGCTGTCACCACTGCCTTCAGCTGAAAACCCGTTTTCAGGAAACGTTGGCAGCAGCAGCAGCCTGACGCGTCATTAACTCCTGAATACGTGGAGCCGAACAGGAAGTTGTGTTTAACTTTCTCCATCTTCTGTACTTTTAAAAAAACACCACAAATGAATGACGAAGAAGAGCAAAGGGGAGCTTTTTGGTTTCACATATTTAAACATAAAAGTTAAATTGAACTTGAAACTTGTGATTTCTCACCGAGGTCGTCATGTGTGGCTGATTACATAATCAGAGCGGACGCTAAGCCAACAGATTGGCCAGCGTGAACAAACGAAGGCCAGGTGAGGTGGAGTTACCTGCACTCCAGTGGCTCAAACGGTAAATGGCAGCATAAAGCACATTTCCACCGCACTAATACCACCGGTCAGGTGAGCCCAGCGTGATCGTGTCAGACACACGCCATTACTCCGCCTCTCCTCGTGTGTGTGTGTGTGTGTTGGCCGGTCGTCGTCCTCTCGGATGTGTATTAATAGCCGAGCCCGCAGAGGAAGGAAGCCGAGCGGCAAACATCCTCCTGAGCCAGAGCGATGAGCGTGTAACCTGCTCACAAAGCCACACATGACCCCACACACACACACACACACACACACACACACACACACACACACACACACACACACACACACACACACACACACACACACACACACCCCAGTTATTTGGAGATTTCGCTGGTCGTCCTTCCTGACACAAGAAAACACAAGTTTCATGTCTTGAAAAGGACCAGAAAGTGATTTGTTTGGAAAAACAGAGCGGATGAATCAATCAATATCACAACATGAATATGATTCCAATAACAGTACATATCACAATGTGGCCGACGTGTGCCAACTCACATATAAAACGATTGCTGTTACTCTGTAACACTGTTACATCAGAAAAATACTCCTCAACAGCTCATTTTGTTAGTTTAGAACTAAAACGAGCTTGGACTGATCCATTTAAACACTCAGACTTAAAGTGAATAGACAATAAAACAAAATCAAACTGTTGGATGGATTAAAACGTTTCTGAGTGGAGCCCGATCGATAAATCGGCGGGCCGATATCTTTGGCTCATATTAGCGTATCACAGCTGCACTGGTTTCGGCGGTGGGGGCGGAGCTGGACTCTCTGGCGGTGGTGTCAGAGAGGAGGACGCTGGGTAAACTACACGCCATCTTGGACGGCGTCTCCCACCCGCTCCATGACGTGCTGGTCAAACAAAGGAGCGCCTTCAGCGGAAGACTCATCCCCCCACAATGCACCACAGAGCGCCACAGGAAGTCACTCCTGCCTGTGGCCATCAGACTCTTTAGCTCCTCCCTCTAAGTGTCAGTCTGTCTGACCCGAAGTCACTAAACTGGACATTGATCATTAACATCTCTGCAATACTTGAATAACTGTGCAATATTTAGTTTTCCTGTTAGTTTTTCCTATTTATTGATATTATTCATACCTCCATTACTGCTGTGCAACATCTTAATAATCTCAATAAGCTGCACTCAACTCGACAGTACATGCACCTCTGCTTATTACTTATATTATTACATTGTATTATTATACTGTATTATCATCATCAACAGGTAAACCCACCTGGTACTTCATTTATTTTCTGATCTGTATTATAGTGTATTATATTGTTTGCTAGCACTTCTCCTGTGTGCACTGACGTAAAGGCGAGCTGCTGTAACAAAGAGTTTCCCTTCAGGATCAATAAAGGATTTCTGATTCTGATTAAAAACATTTTTTATTCATGTTTTGCATTCTTTCGATCCCAAAATCTGCCTCAAAAATCCCGTACGGGCCGGAAATATAAATAAATGATCTGACTTGTAAAAGATCAATGATCTTCTCTTACAGGAGCAACTTACACCGACACACTGTGGCAGATGATGAACCTTAAACATCTCGCTCTGCCTGATTTCATCCCGACGGTGAAGTCCAGTCCTGAACAAACTGGATCTGATCCGTCGGGCCGTCGGAGTCACGGAGAGACTCCGTCCCTCCTCCCTCTCTTCAGGAAACTTCCTCCACACAAGACTTTGTCTCCGGATAATAAACTCGGGAGTAATCTCTCCCACCTTGAGTGCCCGCTTCCTGGGTTTCCTCTTCCTCTTCCCTGCAGAGGAAGTGCCGCCCTCAGTCTCGGCTTCAGACGCTAATGACCCGCGGCCCGTCTGCGGCGGCGCCGCCTTCAAACACGCCAGCAGAACAAATGGATTTACAGCTGAAATTGGTCTCCAGCCGCGGCGGTCGGCCGGTTCCGTCGCGCTCCGATCGGCTCCCAGCTCAGTGGGAAGGCAAATTAAAAACCAAACGGCACCGCGGGGCGATGGCTTCTCACCGCCTCCGCCCTGTGGGGCGGAGCTCTCGTCTTCTCCAGCACGAAACCCCATCACGCAGCCCGGAGGCGCAGAGGACGCTGCTGTGCGATTGGCTGGGAGGTTGTAGTACAAAAAAAAGGTAAAATGGTGCACGAACGCCACGTCGAGGCGCGCATCGTTAACTCAAGTCTCACAGGAAGTGACGCCACAGGTCGGCCGACGACCCTGACTCGTTTCTCGTCAGACCACGCTGAGCGTGAAAACCTGGGTCCCGGTCTGCGTGGGCCTGTACAATACACCTGCACCTCTGACTGATGCAATTATTTATACTGTCAAAACACACTCGTCTCTGATTGGCTGGCGGGTGTCTACCTCAAACATGGCTGCAGTCCTCACTGATTGCCCAAGCTACGTCTATTAACCTGCACGTAACCATGGCGATAATTGGACAAGCGGGACGGAGGACGTGTTTTTGACTCTGCCTTGTCCTTGTTACGTATCATCACCTACCGGTCTGTCTTCATCGTATTTCTACATACCGTCGTCGCGTTTTACGTCCGAATGTGTTGCTTTAAGGTCTGGAGAGATGGAGGTCTGCTCTGGAAAACAGAGGAACGAAGCTCAGCCGCAGTAAGACAGAATACAGGTGCGTCAGTGAGAGGGACCCAGGTGGGACGGTGAGGTCACAGGGGGCAGAGGTGAAGAAGGTGCAGGACTTTAAGTACTCAGGGTCAACAGTTCAGAGCGATGGAGACTGTGGAGAAGAGGTGAAGAGGCGAGTGCGAGCAGGTCGGAGCGGGTGGAGAAAAGCGTCAGGTGTGTTGTGTGATAAAAGAGTCTCAGCAGGAATGAAAGGAAAGGTGTTGGAGACGGCGGCGAGACCAGCGATGTCGGACAGCTTAGAGACAGCGGCGCTGAAGAAAAGACGAGAGGCAGAGCTGGAGGCAGCAGAGCTGAAGATGCTGAGGTCCTCTTTGGGAGGGACGAGGACGGACAGGATCAGGAACGAGGACATCAGAGGGACGAGGACGGACAGGATCAGGAACGAGGACGTCAGAGGGACGAGGATGGACAGGATCAGGAACGAGGACGTCAGAGGGACGAGGACGGACAGGATCAGGAACGAGGACATCAGAGGGACGGCTCGTGTTAGACGTTTCGGAGATAAAGTCAGAGAGGACAGATCGAGGTGGTTTGGACATGTTCAGAGGAGAGACTGTGAATATATTGGTAGAAGGATGCTGAGGCTGGAGCTGCCAGGCAGGAGGTCTAGAGGAAGACCAGAGAGGAGGTTTATGGATGTAGTGAGAGAGGACATGAAGCTAACTGGTGCGAGTGAAGAGGACGCAGAGGACAGGGTTAGACGGAGGCGCGTGATTCGCTGTGGCGACCCCTGAAAGGGAAACAGCCGAAAGT
>CM050842.1:2456491-2473991 GCA_027580175.1 Siniperca scherzeri | reverse complement strand
GCAGCAAAGTCCTGATAACACAATTCATATTTTGGTTTATTTGGCTTAATTAATACACATCATAAAAACCATTTATTTTCACTGATGGGCTGAAATGGCATCACGGTGACATCTTATTTAATAATAATAATATTAATAAAAGTTTATTTATAGAGCACTTATCAAAACAAAGTACAAAGTGCTTCACAACAAGAGAAATGAAATAAAATACACAAAGCAATAAAATAAACAGTTCAGGTAAAATCAGGATCTGCTTTCAGATAAAAATGTGTTTTGAGACGAGACTTAAACGAAGACTCTGACTCAGACGGCCTGATGTCTTCGGGCAGGTTGTTCCAGATCCTCGGGGCCCTGATGGCAAAAGCTCCGTCCCCCTTAGTTTCCATCCTGGACTCAGGAACAGACAGGAGACCCCTGCCCGAAGATCTCAGACTACGTGAAGGTTCATAAGGGATTACAAGGTCTAAGATACAGTCTGGAGCCACGAAGAGCCTTAAAAGTAATCAACAAGATCTTAAAGTCAGTCCTGAAACCAACAGGGAGCCGATGTGACGTGGTCCCACCTCTCGGTCCCGAGTCCTGTACAGTCTGCAGGCGTTTCACAGTTTTTACATTAAGACGAGCGAACGGGCCGTTACAGTGATCGAGGCGTGAGGAGATAAAAGCACGCGCAGCAGTTTCTGCTTCACTAAGATTTAAAATAGATCGGATTTTTGTTTCTGAGGTGATTAAAAACACGATTGGACGAGCTCAGTGACACGTTGCTCAAAACATAAACTGCTGTCAAACAGCAACAGGCTTGATATGTTGCGACAGGTCACCAGCAGATGGCAGTGTTTGTTTAGTGATGTGTTGGGGCCCAATAACAAGGATTTCAGCTTTATTTGAGTTGAGCTGAAGAAAACCTATCGACATCCAGTGTTTTCTGTCGGACAGGCCGTCCTGCAGAGAGCTCGGCGTACTGAGGTCAGTGGGCTCGACAGGGAGGTACAACTGCGTGTCATCCGCATAACAATGAAAAGAAATCCCATGTCTGCGGATTACGTCACCCAAAGGAAGTGCTGTTTCTGACACGGAGTTCAAATTAATCAGTTTGTGTGTTTGGTGGAGAAATGACAAAAAGAAGTAACGGCGTGGATTTCAGAAGACGTTTAGCTGTAAATGCAATAAACGGCAGTTTTGTCACAAGCTGTTTGGTCTCTTTTTCTTTTTTTTTTACTTTACGAACAAGACAAAAGATGTTTTGTTTGAGATATGACACTTCATTTATTCTGAAAACCTGCAGACGAGTTCTTGGTTGTTTCTGCGTGGCGTGCACACCGCATGCAGAGATCTGCACAAACACACCAAAACTAACCATGTGGTGAGCCGCATGTGGCTGGAGCTTGTTTTTCTTCCACTGGGAGGAGACATTTTTCATCTCAGGTCACTTTGCAAAATAATTTAAAAGCACGAAAGATGTGGCGGTGAAGCACCTTTAAACTCCAGTACAGGACTTCTGCAATACAAGCAGGCCTATCGTTGGTCCTCCGGGGGCCACTAGGGGCCCCTCAGACCGGCAGCTGTTGTCAGGTGAAAAACCCGTATCTCCAAACCATCTCTAATCTTTCTGGGAACTAAGCAAAAATATTCTCTTCTTGCTGGAGCTTGTTTTTCTTCCACTGGGAGGAGACATTTTTCATCTCAGGTCACTTTGCAAAATAATTTAAAAGCACGAAAGAGATCATGTTTCTCCAATATTAGCTTCTCTGCACCGGCTCCCTGTAAGATCCAGAAGAGGATTTAAAATCCTTCTCCTCACCTACAAAGCTCTTAATGGTCAGGCACCATCGTATCTTAAAGAGCTCATAATACCTTATTACCCCACTAGGACACTGCGCTCCCAGGATGCAGGGTTACTTGTTGTTCCTAGAGTCTCCAAAAGTAGATCAGGAGCCAGAGCCTTCAGGTGTCAAGCTCCTCTCCTGTGGAACCAGGTCCCAGTTTGGGTTCGGGAGGCAGACACCATCTCCACATTTAAGAGCAGGCTTAAGACTTTCCTCTTTGATAAAGCTTATAGTTAGGGCTGGCTCGGGTGAGTCCTGAACCTGAACTTAGTTATGCTGCTATAGGCCTAGACTGCCGGGAGACTTCCCATGATGCACCTCTCTCCTCCTCTCCCTCTCCGTCTGTCTGCATCTTTATCCCATTACTGCATGTTACTAACTCAACATCTTCTCTCTCCCGTAGTTTTGTGCTTTCTCGTTTCTCTCCTCTCTCTGGATCTGTGGTTGTGGTTCCACCTGCTGCCCCTGTGTTCCTGCAGAGTCTGGATCTGTGGTTGTGGGCCACCTGCTGCCCCGTGTTCCTGCAGAGTCTGGATCTGTGGTTGTGGGCCACCTGCTGCCCCCGTGTTCCTGCAGAGTCTGGATCTGTGGTTGTGGTTCCACCTGCTGCCCCCATGTTCCTGCAGAGTCTGGATCTGTGGTTGTGGGCCACCTGCTGCCCCCGTGTTCCTGCAGAGTCTGGATCTGTGGTTGTGGGCCACCTGCTGCCCCCCGTGTTCCTGCTCGACAACTGCTGCTACAGTTGTTGTTATTGGCTCTGTTACTGATGCTGACATTATTTTTATCCTATAAAAATAATGACAGTATGGCCGCCCACCCTGAGCCTAGGTTCTGCTCGAGGTTTCTGCCTCTTAAAGGAAGTTTTTCCTTGCCGCTGTGGCCAAGTGCTTGCTCGTGGTGGGATTTGTTGGGTCTCTGTAAATAATATTATAAAGAGTTCGGTCTAGACCTGCTCTGTAGGAAAAGCGCACTGAGATAACTTGTGTTATGAATTGGCGCTATATAAATAAAAATGAATTGAAAATCCCCAAATTTGCAGATACAAAGATTTTTTCAAAGAGACAACCTGTCCTCTTACAACTCTTAAGCTAGCTAACGTTAGCCAGATACAACCTGTTCCTCTTACAACTCTTAAGCTAGCTAACGTTAGCCAGATACAACCTGTTCTCTCAC
The DNA here is from genome assembly GCA_027580175.1 of Siniperca scherzeri. NCBI lineage: Eukaryota > Metazoa > Chordata > Actinopteri > Centrarchiformes > Sinipercidae > Siniperca > Siniperca scherzeri. The sequence continues at coordinate 2,470,992 of CM050842.1, read as the reverse complement.
AACTGCGAAGCTAGCTAACGTTAGCCAGATACAACCTGTTCTCTCACAACTCCGAAGCTAGCTAACGTTAGCCAGATACAACCTGGTCTCTCACAACTGCGAAGCTAGCTAACGTTAGCCTAATGCAACCTGTTCTCTCACAACTGCGAGGCTAGCTAACGTTAGCCAGATACAACCTGTTCTCTCACAACTGCGAAGCTAGCTAACGTTAGCCTGATGCAACCTGTTCTCTCACAACTGCGAAGCTAGCTAACATTAGCCAGATACAACCTGTTCTCTCACAACTCCGAAGCTAGCTAACGTTAGCCTGATACAACCTGTTCTCTCACAACTGCGAAGCTAGCTAACGTTAGCCAGATACAACCTGTTCTCTCACAACTGCGAAGCTAGCTAACGTTAGCCAGATACAACCTGTTCTCTCACAACTGCGAAGCTAGCTAACGTTAGCCAGATACAACCTGTTCTCTCACAACTGCGAAGCTAGCTAAGGTTAGCCTGATACAACCTGTTCTCTCACAACTGCGAAGCTAGCTAAGGTTAGCCTGATGCAACCTGTTCTCTCACAACTGCGAAGCTAGCTAACGTTAGCCAGATACAACCTGTTCTCTCACAACTCCGAAGCTAGCTAACGTTAGGCTGATAACGACTAATCGACCCAGTCGGCAGAATAAAACGTCGGCACTGTACGTTTCTGCGAACCACGGATGCGTTGAGTAAGGCTTTCAGACGACATTTAACGCGCATCAAATGGCCGTTATCAGCGGAATAATTCTGTTTAAAGTTGGGACAACGCTGTGGTTCAGGAAAAGATCATAGTTTGGGTCAAAATAACCGGCTTTGTCGCCAGAAAAACGGCTGCTAAACACTACGACCGGATACTATATGTTGGGGGGGGGGGCAGACTTGGGACTTGACTTGACATATGCTGTGAGCTTGTCAAGACATGATGCATTGTGCGTACGTAGTGGGAAATAGATAATCTTCATTTGAAAGTCAACGCTTAAACGAGCTCCGGGGAATTTAAAACCACGAGCCAAAGTTATCATGGCACACCCTGAGGGGGGGTCCAGGGAAAACTGCTGGACCAGACTAACTTTTTACATTGGTGGCACTGGTGCATCTGAACTTTTTCATTTAGGTGCAACCAATAATACATTTTAAGCCTTAACTTTTTTGGGGGGTAATAAATGACTTGCCTGTTAAAGAAAAACAACTTGGGACTTGGACTTGGACCAAGCTTGCAGGGCCCCGAACCTGCTGAGACCGGCCCTGCGGGCTCCGACCCCCCCCCCCCGGCCTGTCTGGCTCTAACGTGGTTAAATCCGCAGATGATCCCGCTGTGGCCGCGGCCATGTGCTAATCAGCTGATGCGCCACAGCCGCCCCTCCGCCCTATTTAACGGCCGCTCGGGGTGCACCGCCGCGCCCAGCAGCTCCGCGCCCTCCGGTGCACAGACGCCATGCCGCCGTTTGACAAACCCCAGCTGCAGAACAAACCCTTCAAACTGAGGAAGAGCTTCGGTAAATGCCCCCAAACACCGGAAAACTGGACGGAAAAGTCGTTTAAACGTGAAAAATGTCTGACGTTTTCTTTATCTCCGCACAGCTACGAGGAAACACGAGGTGGCGGGGATCCGGTCCAAGTTCCCCAACAAGATCCCGGTGAGTTGGCGGCAGAAATGAAATGATGATTAAACCTGGTACCCGCAGGCTTAACGTCCTCACCTGTCCCTCACCTGTCCCTCACCTGTCCCGCGGCTGCTCGCAGGTGATCATCGAGCGCTACGAGCGGGAGAAGTATCTGCCGCTGCTGGACAAAACCAAGTTCCTGGTGCCGCACGAGCTCACCATGACGCAGTTCGTCACCATCATCAGGTAAAGCCCTCGCGCTGCCAGGTGTCGGGCTGGGGGTTTTTGGGAGGAGGAGGAATGATGTGGAGATATTTGGGATGTGGCTATTTGCTGGGAGAGTGCAGCTGCTGCAGCTAAAGAGTGTTTTTGTTATCGATTAACGTGCTGATGCTCTTTCATCTTTTAAAAGGTGACAAATTCCTGCTTTCGGTTCCCTAAAACCCCAAAAATATTCATTTATATTATCGCATAAGACAAAAACAGCAAATCCTCACAGATTTAGAGGCTGGAACCATGAAAAGTTTGGCATTTAACAATTAATCGATTATCAAGTTATATTTCTTCTTATCACTATCTATTGTTTGTTTTCAGCTCTGGAACAATAAGCTGTGTTTCTGAAAATGTCTTGTCTCACTTTAAGACTTTTCCTCTTTAGATTTAATGTTTTTTTTTTTTTTAAATTCTTTATTTGGAATAAGTAAATGTTGCTCAGATGGAAGGATGGGTCTGTTTCCTGGAAATAACCAGACTTCATTCATAAAGTTGTACATTTTTTCAGCTTCCCTCTGGTTGGTCGTGATGACTCAGCAGAAACAGTGTCAGTCTACAAACTGCTGAGTCGCTCTGAGTCCCAACATCTGTGAACATGTGTTAAAGCGTCTCCTCTGCAGCCGCCTGCGACGTGAAGGCTCAGACTTCCCTACATAATGGGGCCCGTGTGTTGCATAATGTCGACACACTGGGGCCCCCCGACACACTGGGCCCCCAACACACGGCCCTCACTTTAACGTGTAGGCCGGCCCTCGCTGCAGCAGCGGTCCGGGCTGCCTCTGGTCTCTCCGTGCAGGTAGTTTTTGGGTTTGTGTTACCGTTGAGACGTCGGTCTCCAGGTGGTGGAGGTGTAGTTTCTGAGCTCGGCCTGTAACGGGATACGAAGGTTTTAACAGGGGCTTCTTCTTCTTCAGGGGATTATCCCGAGCTGCTGCAGACTCAGTTTGTTTGTGGATGAACCGTTGGACAGATCTCTCTCTGCTGTGTTGAGGCAGAAACCTGATAAATGAATCTCTGAACAGCGACTGAAACCAAAACTACATCCTCGTGGGTTTGTGTGAAGACCTACGGCTTCTTACTGACGCTCCTCATCGATGTAAGAGCAGGCCGAGGAGGGAAGTTGGCGCTAAAGATGACCTTTTTAGACATCCTCTTGATCTGGTAACTCAGACTGCGGAGGCTTTTGCACAGAAGCGAGGACTGGCTTCGGCGTCCCGTCACTCGCACGGCTTCCTTCCTTTTCTGCCAGTAGTGGCAGGACGCAGGATTACAGCAGCCGGTCAGTGTAAATACAGGCGTGAGCACTGTTACGGTTCTGCTTTAAAGAAACTGCTTCGGTTTGGCCGACTGAGGGTCAGCTTCACCCGTTTCCCTGCAGCCGGCGTATGAAACGTGTCTGATTCTCCTCCAGTGAGAATGACCTGACGGATGATAAACGCTCAGAATAGGAACCGGCGTCCTGCTGCTCTGCTGGGTTTGAGTCTTTCACCTCCAGATTTCTGGGAAGTTCCTCATTTTGGCTTTTGGTCACGATGACTCAGCAGTAGTTCGGCTGCTCTAGAATCAGTTATAGCTCGAGGTTCAATAACAAAGCAATACTACATGCAGATGGTACTGTAGTCATTTTATACGCTACTTTTCCTTTTGGTACAATAAATCTACGTTGACTGTTTTGTAGTTATAGATGATGATGATGGCTGTCAAACTGTCTGGAGTTAATAAGTAATTAAAGCACATGTAGCTTATTTCCCTTCACTGTGCAGAAGGACTTTTTTTTTTTTTTTTTTTTGGCGTTAAATCTCAGTTTAACACCCGGTCGTACCTGCAGGAGTCATGACATCACAGCTAGTTTGGAGCCAATCAGGGTCCAGTATGAAACCTGTAAAGTAAAAACCCGGAGACGGGGCTTTACAGCGATGCAGGAGATGAAACTAACAACTTATATATTGCAAGCAGAGAAAGCAAAATCTGAGCACGGGAGTGCGTTATTGACATGTGACGATTAATTTGGATTAATTTTAAGATTAAAGTTAATTGATCCAAATTAATCTCAGATCGGCCTTGTGGTGTTTCGTCAGAGCAAGAACTTTTACCTAGTTGTGTTCCTGGAGCAGTTTTCTGCCCATCCACGATGTTTTATAGCTTTTTAAAAGCTTTTGAATGGTGCCTCATTTTCTTCGTGCAGTGCATTGTGGGACAGTAGTGTCCATAAAGAGCACACTAAGGGAGCACTGCAGTTTTACTCTGCATACGAACATTCCTGTTGAGGTCTTTGTCGTTGCTCTCCAGCGTGAACACAATAAACCCTCTCAGACTCGGCTGACGTGAGCCGGTGGCAGTTAAACAGCGGCACGTCGCTGCTGAAGCAGCATCACATGTGAGGCCGCTAACGGCAGGACGTCTCTCGTTAACGTCTGTCTGTCCTCTGTCTCTCAGGAACAGGATGGCGCTGCTGCCCTCGCAGGCCTTCTACCTGCTCGTCAACAACAGCGGGCTGGCCAGCATGTCCCTCACCATGGCTCAGGTGTACAAAGACCACCAGGACGAGGACGGCTTCCTCTACATGACCTACGCCTCGCAGGAGATGTTCGGACACTGACGCAAACCGCTTCCTACTTTAGCTTTTATTCCATGTTAAAGGCCGCTACCTTCTCTATCAGCTGTAAAAGAGATTTTTGTATATATTAATATTTGTTGTACATGTGATTGTGGATTTTAAGTAAAATATGTGTATCTAATAAATCTTAAGTCAAACTGAGTTTTCGCACAACAGATTTGTATTTAATGCTGCTGCACGTTTTAGTTTAAGCTGAAGTTTTTGTTGAAGATGGTTCAGCTCAGACTGCTTCGTGGGCTTTTATGCTGCGTTCATGTCATATTGGACTACTGTAAATATCACTAATTAAAAATATTTTAATATTTTTCTGGGGGGGGGGGAGAAGAACAAAACTATACTTGTGGTGCTTGAGACCATGCGGTCTCCCACCACATGTCCACCGGACATACAAAGGATTTATCTTAACTAGTTCGGCCATTTTGTTGGGTTTAATAAATTGGACGCCATGAGGTGCCGCTTCACAGGGACGCCTCTTATCTGAAGGCAAGTGCTACAGTTAGGAAGTCAGATAATAAGCAATAATGTAAGGGGGGGGGCAAAACCTGGAACCCATCACATCTGCAAACCTTCATGCAACGGTCTCGAGTCGTCCTGAACATGAGGCTCGTCCCTCCCCATGTGAACAGAGCGTTAGAAACCTGTCAGGTTAATGATCAGTGACCCTTCAGGTCTTCGCTCTAGTTGGTCAGATCCTGTGGTGGATTTTTTTCCACGTTTTATTTTGTTCTGTGTGTAATACTCTCACCACCAGTGTTGTTGTAGGCCTGCAAGCTTTTGAAAAATGTTTTATAGAAATGTGTGAAATTATATCAAAAGCCTGCTGGTTAGTTCTAACCAAACCAGGAAGCATGTCGTCCATTAAAGCCACATGCAGAACTCCTCTTAGTATTTCTAAAATCCCAGTTTCGGCTCCAAGCTGAAGGTTAGTTTGAGTTCATACAGTCTCCTCCTTACTGTGTTTGAGTCAAGTAAAAGTCGTCCCTGTGCAGTAAAACGCTCCTGTCAGTGTTTTATATCTGATGTTTCTGGATTCATATTCCTGTTGCATTTTACTGCTGCAGATGTTAACATGTTTAATCAAAGTGGGTTTAAAGAAAAGTTTATTTAGCTTAGAGAAGTTTCTCGACCCATAAAGGAAACACTTAATCCTTCAGATGGTTTTCACATTCAGCTACCTCAACACTGTACTAAAGTACCTGAGTAAATGTAGTTGAACTCCAGCACTGCGTATTTCACAGCACATGAAAGTAAACAGGAGTGTTGCATCTGTCTGGATTAAAGTTAAACTTACTCACCTGTCTGGACTCCTGAAGTGCACTGTGGGACAGGAAGGCAGGTGGTGATACTGTCACACATTCACCTGGAAGGTGACCGGCGTTTTGGACTGGATGAAAGCTGGTTCAGTCATGAACTGGTTCTTTTGTTGTCTCCTGTGTCAGGACACTAGATGGCAGCAGAGATCCACCAAACTGAGCACAGCCTCCTTCAGTTTCTCCTGAGAGTTTTGAATGTTTCTTCATTATTCCTCAGATCTTTAAGCTGAAATAGACATAAGATAATCTGTTAGAGAACTAGCTGAACTCGCAGGTTGTGTCTGAGCTACATCAGCTCTCACCTGTGATGGAATATAACATTTACTGTACTCGAGTACAAATTTGAGGTAGCAATGCTACAAACACGTGATGATCTTATAGACTATGATGCATTGCTGCAGATTAAACTACCCAACACTATATAAAGCAGTTAAAATGAGCTCAACCTTAAACATCTGCAGCAGTAAAATGCAGCAGGAACATTAATCCAGAAACATCAGATATAACAGGAAGACACTGACAGGAGCGTTTTACTGCTCAGTGTGGTGCTTTTGCTTAAAGGTCCAGTGTGAAGGATTTAGTGGCATCCAGCAGTGAAATCCCCCTGAATTTACTGTTTATCAGACCACAAAAGAAACATGAATTAGGTTGGAAAAAACGATAGACGCCAGAGCATCACTGATTAACTTACTGTACAAAAACACAACATCTTTCTTCACTAATTTTTACTGAAACTGGATCATATTTTATGGAGAAAATATTTTCTGTTTTTCCCTCTTATGTCCTCCGTTTCCTGATAGACAGATAGCATCACCATAGCTCACTTAGCCATGCAGCTAGTGGTCCATTGCTCGCTCATTCTGGGCTACTGTAGAAACATGGCGGTGCAACATGGTGGCCTCCGTGGAAGGGGACCCGCTCCCTCTGTAGATATAAAGGGCTGATTCTAAGGTAACGAAAACACAACGATTCTTATTTTCAGGTGATTAAACACTAATGAAAACATACTCATAAATATTATATTCCATTTCTGCCGACAGCTCCTCCTAAATGTTCCACACTGGACCTTTAAGTGAAGGATCTGAATACTTCTTCCACCGCTGACAGACTAAACATGCAGTAAATCAGATCAAACACTTGTTATGAAATGTCCATAGGGAGGCGCTCTCTCTCTGTCTCTCCGCCATGAAACTTCACATTAAACATCTTTTGTGAAAAAGTCCTGCAGTGATTAAGTCGTTACTTCCTTCTTTACTAGATTTCATTACAAACGTCATTAAAGGAGTTGACGCGAGCGGTTTTGTGGATCTCACTTGTTCCTCAGAGTTGCAGAGAAGGTTGGCTGATAGTTTACGCCCCATTAACTGTAATGGAATTAACAAAAACTGATTACGTCCACTGAATCTCCACCAGCTGCCTCACTGAGGAGGAAACACAGAGCAGAGAGACTCATCAGTCTCCCATCATACTGTAGGGTTGAAATCATGCTGTATTTGAATCTATTTATGTTCAGTTTTCAACATTTGTAAATAACTAAAGTTATAAATAAATAAATCATAGATTCAGTTTAGATCTCTGATCACCAATTCAAATGTACAAATGAAATGTTGATTATGACACATCACAATAGCAGCTGAGCCACAGCTCTCACCACAGTCCCCTCATATGGTGCTGGAGGGACGCTGACCTCTGTCCAGTCCTTGGTGGGTGGCGGGTGGTAGGTGTTTAGGGACTGGAAACTCTGGAGAAGATGGAGGTGGTCTTCCGAGCGTGAGAGCTGCTCCACCTCAGTCCTTCTCTTCATCAGCTCAGAGATTTCCTGTTCCAGCTCTTTGATGAAAGCTTCGGTCTGTTTTTCTGTTGTTTTCTGCTTCTCTTTGATCGTATGGATGAGATTGGCCTGGCCTCTCAACATATTTCTGATCTGATCACCAATTTAAATGCACAAATGAAATGTTGATATGACACATCACAATAGCAGGTGTAGCGTACTGACTTTGACACACCACATTTTTCACAAGCTACTTGATTCAGATCAGCTTAAATTATTGATCTGATATGATCAGGAAGTTTAACAGAAAATCTGACTCCTAAATGATGTGACGCGGTCAGCTGATCGTTTCATGGCAGAAGACTCACCCCTCTGTTAGTCTGTTGAGAGTGGTGCTTCTTTGTCTCACAAGCAACCTTTGGTCAAGTAAAGACACCAGTATGCAGACCGCACAGTAACCAGACAACAGCCGAAACGTTCAGGGCCGGCCCTAAGCATAGGCCGTATAAGGGGCCGCCTAGGGTGCCACCATGTATCCAGATATTAACTGGTTGATCTGTTTTGTGGCGTGCTGCACACTGGCGGCGCGGCCGATCGACTAAGCCAGGGCACAACACATTGAACTATGCATTAACAGACAACTGACAGTAAAGCAAAACAGGTGAAGATATTTAAACTGTAGTCTTTTTGTCTCATTCATTTATGATGAAGAGGTCCAAGCCATCTGGTGCAGAAGGAAGATGATGAAAATAAAGCAAAATACAGAGGTATGTATAATAATGCCATTATTATTATCAAGCAAAGCTAGCTATTTAAGCTTAGCTAGCAGCTAGCTAATAGCCTGTCCCTATCCCTGGCCACTTCGCATCGTGGACGGCCGAGTGACCTTGTTTCTCGACGATGTCTTTCTCTGCTCGGGTCGAAAGCATGATTGTTATGTAACAAGTTGAATAATTGAATAACTGGTGAAACACCGGGGGGCTTTTATTGTGAAGCAGCCGCAGGAAACACAATGTATTTGTCATGAAATACAACTTAAATGTAAACAAGGCTTTTGTGTTCAGTGTTCAAGAACTAGTTTATTTGACAGTTTTTATTCCAGTAATTAAACAAACCACTTTTCATACAAAATAGAAAATTACATTAGCGATTAACTTTGTCCATTAACTTTTTATGCTACAAACTGTATTCTGTAGACACTATAGACATGTGAAAGGCCTTACTCTCAAATGAAGCTTTATGACACAATTAAATATTCATCAATATGTTTTCTGTGGCTGTACAACAAACAGAAAAAGAAAAAAATCTAGATATTTTGCAGCATTTTTTACAAATTTAAAATTTAGTGTCTTTGAAAACTGTTTCTTCTGGAACTGAAAATAAATGTCTGTGGGTTTTATAGATATTCTCCACATAAAGAGTGTTAGGATGCAGGGTTGAAGAGATGAATGCATCAAATGAATGTGTGGCTGATGTAATGGGATACATATAATAAAAAATCTTAACAATGAAATATAAATCAATTTCCACAGTAAACAGATTTTGTAGAAAATAAGATGTGATAAAACTATACAGTGTCACTAAACATGTACATTTCTTCCCTTGAGTAAAAATAAATCAATACATGAAGTAAGACAAAGTGATTAGTTTACTCTGACAGGAGAGATGATCAGAGGTGCAGAGTTTTTACCACCATCATTAAGACAGGGACTGAAGTATGGGAAGAGTTTCTCAGTGAAGGAGCAGCCAGTAAAGCAGTAGATAAGAGCTGCAGCATCTACGTCAGAAAATGAGACCAGACCCTCCTCATAATCCACAAACACCCCCACCTTCTGAGGCTGAGACTTCAGAGAGAGACCGACTGAAGGGTCATCAAGAGCTTCGTACTCATTTCCATTTCTCAACCATATAGTCCAGTAACCATCCTCAGGGCTCAGTGTAATGTCTCCCTTCCTGTTGATCGACTCTCTGCACACTCCTAAATCCCATTCAGTCTTTCCTTTAACTTGAACCTCAAAGTAAAATCTGCCTGAAGAGAAACTCTGCTTTCCTAAAACACAGAGACTGGGAGAAAATCTCTCTGGATTGTTTGGAAGTTTCTTCTTTATATCACAATGATTCACTTGTTTCCCATCATCAGACAGGATGAGACTGCGATGTGCTGTATCAGGATCAAGAGTCACATCCACTGCATACTGCTGGACCCTCTTCAGCTCTGACTCAGGGAGCAGCTTCTTCATCTGTTTACTGAGTGTTTCCTCCAGCTGAGCCACAGCTCTCACCACAGTCCCCTCATATGGTGCTGGAGAGACGCTGACCTCTGTCCAGTCCTTGGTGGATGGTGGGTGGTGGGTGTTTAGGGACTGGACACTCTGGAGGAGGTGGAGGTGGTCTTGAGAGCGTGAGAGCTGCTCCACCTCAGTCCTTCTCTTCATCAGCTCAGAGATTTCCTGTTCCAGCTCTTTGATGAAAGCTTCGGCCTGTTTCTCTGTTGTTTTCTGCTTCTCTTTGATCGTGTGGATGAGATTGGCCTGGCCTCTCTCAACAGACTCCTTCAGAGAAGTGAAGACCTGAACACCTTCTGCGATCTCTCTGTCTGCATCTTCCTTACCGAGGTCAGCCGAGCGTTTGATCTCCTGAATCTTCAGTCGTCTCTTCTGGATCATCTGCTGAGTTTCAGCCTCTGTCTTCCCCAGCTCGGCCTTCTTTCCTTCATATCCTTCCTTCAGAGGAACAAACTCATGTGTCTTGTGATCTAAAACAGTGCAGAGCACGCAGACACATGTCTGGTCGGTCTTACAGAACAGCTCCAGAGGTTTATTGTGCTTCGTACACATCCTGCCTTCCAGGTTCTCCACAGGGTCGATCAGCTGATGTCTTTTCATGCCCAACACTGTCAGATGAAGCTCCAGGTGAGTCTCACAGTAGGAGGCCAGACACACCAGGCAGGACTTCAGGGCCTTCAGTTTGGTTCCAGTGCAGACGTCACAGGGAACTTCTCCTGGTTTGGCAACTTGTGTCTCTGAGCTGCTGCTGCTGGCTTCCTGTTGAGCTGACTGTCTGAACTGAGCGACCATTTCAGAGAACAAAGTGTTGACGTGCAGCTCAGGTCTTGTGCTGAAAACCTTTTTACACATCGGACACAGGTACCGGTCGTTAGTATCCCAGTGTTTACTGATGCAGTTTTTGCAGAAGTTGTGTCCACATGATGTGGTGACAGGATCAGTGAACACATCCAGACAGATGGAGCACAGAAACTGATCTTCAGGTCGCAGATAGTTCGCAGCAGCCATATCTACACATGTAGTGTGAAAGTGAAGAAAAACATTTAAATCAAAACACACTATTAATTATTTGTTTAAAAAGAAAGAAGTGTGATTAATGTTATTTTAAGCATAACACATATTAGCTAAAGTAATTTTGAATTATAGATGTGTGTGTTCATATCCTGTTGTGTAGACCGATTTTTATTGCAGAATAGCATTGCTAACAAAGCTCTTGATGGCAAATGCATTGCATTTCTTCTTGCTGCTTCACATTAAAAGTCCTCCTGCTGTTTCGCTGGTGGAAAGCTTTTATTGAGAAATAGCCAGAGGAAGTAGAATGCAAAATGGCTGCAGGAAGCGATCAGTAAACAGTAACAATACCAGGAAAGTTGGAGTGAAGCTAAACTCCAAACCTCAGAGATTCAGTTACAAGTTACTAAAGTCCTGAGAAGTGACACAGAGAGACTGTTTAAAGCAGTTAAAGTGGGCTACTGTATAGTGGGCCTGTGGACAAACAGCCATAGTTATATTTTAACCAAGTATGAAATGCAAAGAGTGGAACTTCCTGCCTGAGTAGAGCTGAAGTCTTGTGTTAATCCTGGTTGCTGAAACTGTAAATATGATCAGCTGTACTCACCAGTGTTTGGCAGAGACTCTGCTGTGTTGCTGAGAAAGACCTGATGAACTCAGTTTGAATTTTCTTTTAGAGAGAAACAGAGATTTGTCTCGACTGCTGCGTGGCTGCCACTCTGACAAACTTTACTTTCATTTCTGGAGTGTGACGTTGAAGCTCTCGTCTTTCCAGTGTTGCTCCTCCTCTTACTGCAGCTCTGTTGGTTTAGTTTCCTCCCTCTGATTTACATGATTATTGGGAAACACCTCTCTGATTTTAATATGGAGCACAGGTGGTACTATACCTAACAGTTGTGAGGAGTAAGGTATGTGAAGAGGTGCTGCTGAGCTTAATTATGTTGGAACAGTGTCAGACTTTATTTCTGTATAGATCTGTTTGATGCAGTCCTTAAGCTTAAGTTGATTTTTGACTGTTATTTGTCTTGTGTTATTTTTGACAGTAGGATTAAAGCAGGTTAAATAAAGATTAAACGCATACAGTAGAGCGGACGAACTGACTGACTTGTGTCAGAGTGTTTCGTTAAAGTGGAAGCTGTGTTATGTTTTCAGAGAAACTTTGTTTAATGGAGTCAGAGGTTCTGCTTAATGTCCTGCAGCAATCAGCCGGTGACCGCAGGCCTCTGGAAAAGCCAATCGCTGCAGTTAATGAAGCCTGTTGTTGTGCAGCTGTAATGGTCCCAACTTCACACAGACTCATTACGCCTGTCTGGATGTACTCTCATTTGGTCTCGTTTGGGAAATGGGTTTCGTCTTACTCATCAATTAACAGCGGTGGGAGCCTCTGGAGCTTAGAGGGGAAGAAATCAGGGAGTATAAACTTGTACATTAGAGATTTTTACTCTTTCACTTTTCAGTTTCCTGAAGCCAGTGAAGCCTCCGGAGCATGAATCTATTTCCATCAGTTACTTTCTAACCAGTCATATCAGCCGTTTAGGCTGCAGGCTTTTATCCAAAGTACTGCAGGAGGTCACGTGATAGTAATGAATAAATCACATTATCATAAAGGAACAGTTTAATATTTTGGGGAAATATGCTGACTTGGGTGACAGTGAAATGAGAATATTGTCGTCAGTCTCATGTCAGGATGTGGTTAGCCTAGCTTAGCGCAAAGACTGGATGCAGGGGGAAACAGCTAGCCTGGCTCTGTCCAAAGTTCAAAAATACACCTGCCAGCACGTCTAAAACGTACGAATCAACACACTGTATCTCGTTTGTTTAATCTGCACACAAACAGAAATGTAAAAAAGATATTTTGTGTTTTAAGGGGAGTTACTTGCCGGAGCTAACTTCTTGTTTTCTGTGCAGTGACTGCTTCGCAGCTTTCTGAAGTCTCGATGTCACGGTGAGGTCGTCAGGTTTGGTGCCATCGTGCCTGTGCAGAGACCAAAACCAAAAAACCCCGTGCTCGCCGACGTATCTGACAACCCGCACTGTTGCTCATCACTCAAAGCAGTTTCCACTTTTCCTCGTCTCTCCTGTTCTGTCGGATGAGCAGAAGAGTTTTTAACAGATTTCTTCACATTAGAGTGACGTCATCAGCAGCCGAAGTGTGTGAGGAGCATCTTAGTACTGCAGTAAGGATAATTCAGTTTTCTTAACAAGTTGGGTTTTATTTTTGTAGCTTTGAACCGTCATTGCTGAACACAACCTGTCTGATCTTGTGACTGGTATGATGCTGAGTACACTGAGAGAAATGATGACAATGAAAAAGCCAAGTTGTAAATAAACTGGGATTATCTGGTTTACATCTTCATATATTAACAGACAGTATATATTAAATAATGGACTACCAATGTTTATACATATATGGATATATATAATATTTTGATCACATATATTAAAACGCTACATATTTTGTACATGTGAAATAATATTTATGAATGCATACTTGTAGTTTTCAGATGAATATACTGTGAAAAATATTTTGTTTGTTTTGCAAAATATTTCTAAAATAAAAAAAATCTCATCATCAAAAGACGTTACTACGCAAAAGGTAAAGGACAAAATATTCTTTGACGTCAACTCCGATCCCATGCAGTTTTAAATACGTGCACATAAAAGATAATTCCACGTTTTGAGGTAGTTGTGACGTAACTGCACGCTGGTTCGTGCCGTCACCTTCCTACAGGAAAGCTGAGGGTTCGAATCCACAAGCTGTCTAATTATAAGGAATCATATTCATACCTGTGACTTAATCTAAAACAAATATGTATGTTATATATGCATATATCTATCAAAAATATTGGTCATATAAGAAAACAGCCATATTTTCACTTTGTTATATGCAGCACTTGTATGTTATATGTGCTTTAAATATATGGTTAATCGCTGATTTCTGTTTGGGTAAATATACAATATTTCATAGTTTAGTTTTTTTCCTGCTGATGCTTCATGTGTTTAAATCAAACTAGACTGTCAGATAGTGAAATTCAGGTTGGAGGTCTGTATTCAGTTTAGCTTCAGGGAGGAAAAGTGACTCTGTCCTTATTGATATTCACCCAACATTTGAGCCACACTCGATGAGCCATTTACGGACATAAAATGTCCCATTTAACCTGCAGCTCATTAAAAGTTCATGTGTTCCCGTCGCAGTCCCGCAGGAAAGAGGTTTAAATATTCATGACCTCGCCGACAGACACGCTCACCTCCACCAAGCCAGACTCTGTCCTTGTTTGGCTTCAGTTTTTTTTAATTTTTTATTATTTTTATTTCAATCCTGACTTCCCTCGTCCTCCTCTGTCTGTCTGGGTCACAGCGGAGGTTAGAAAGTTGCGTTTGGAGCCGGGAAGCCGAGCCGATTCAAACTGCCGGCTGGTGGAGAAAGTTTTGTTTTTTTAATGTGAAATACTCTCCACGTAGTTGCTCTTGGTTTAGGAAAAACAAAAAGAAAGAAGCTACGTGCGGTCAAACTCTAATTCAGACCAAAAATACGACAAAAACGCCACAAAAGGGGGGCGTGTTGGTGCTGGCGTGTTGCTTCAGGTACAGGTACGCAGATCC
>CM050842.1:2438991-2453991 GCA_027580175.1 Siniperca scherzeri | reverse complement strand
CACACACCTACACACACACAACCTACACACACACACACACACCCACACACACACCCACACACACACACCTACACACACACCTACACACACACACCTACACACACACACACACACACACACTTCCGTGGCAGTGTGAACAACATCAGTGTGTTTCATAAGAATCGTGCTGACGCGTCAGTATTTTCATCAGTGTGATGATTCATTGATGATCTAAAGAGACGGCAGTCAGGACTGACACACTGCAGAGGAGCTACTGATGACCACTTTCTGTTCACTGTACAAATATATCTTATATTTCTAAATATTATTACAGAAGTAGAAAAATGGGGGCGATATATTGACATATGTCACAAAACATGAGAAGTGTCAGTTCAAAAAGTCCATGAGAGTTTAATATTTATGATGTTTGTTGCTTTTTAAACACCAGAGCACAAATATAAGAAGACTGGGCCAAATGCTCTGCGACCGCTCCTGCTTTACCTCCGGCAGCTCCTCGCTGCCTCTGCAGGGGGCGCTGTGGCTCCAGGCGGCAGGCTGCCGTCCCAGCATCCTCTCTGCCTGCGAGGGACGAGTGAAGTCGTCACACCTCAGTGAAGTCTCTCAGGAAGAAAACAGTGTTTACACTGAGAGGAAGTGACCTCTGCAGCTCAATCGGCTCCTCTCGTTCTCACATTTTAGCATTTTTTCCTCCTCCCATCTGCTCGGCGTCTAACTGCAGCTCTCGCTCAGAGCTCAACCCTCTCAGAAAGTGTTTAACAAGCAGTTTTTCCTCTATACATTTAACAATTTTCCTAAACTCTCAACGCACCAACACACCTAAAAAAACACACAATTGGTAAAAATGGTTAAATTTCATGCTCAAAAGTCACACGTTGTAAACTAAAACCCCCCCAAAACTGATTTTCAAGATACAATAATAAACTAAAAACTCCGTCTTCCAACAGGAACATTTAGTCAATCATAACACAGTGACAAGAAAACCCCACGATCATCGGCTGAAATGACAGAAACGGCAGTATTGTCTGTGTCGGGTCTGACCTGATACAGCAGACAGTGTGTTGGATTGATCACAGATTGAGTTCTGCGTCGCAGTTTCTTTTGAAGCCTCTCGACGTCGTTGTTTCGTCGGGTTTAGTAAATGCAGGCATATTGTTCCTTTTCCACGCGACGTCAGCCCAAAGAGTCCTCTTTCAGAACACGTGACCATGTGCGACTGAAACACCCGAGTGCGGTTCCTAGATGGGAATCAGCTGCGGTTTATATATTTGCATAATTGCAATCAGCCGTTTCTCATTAGCGATGGGATAAAATACAGGGAATATATCTGTGTTTGCAGCTGTTCGCTTTGACTTCAGCCTGTATAAGCTACGTTCAGAACACGATGTTATCTGATCCGACACACGGCGTGAAAGCGTTTGTAAATCTGACTGTAAAGTGTAAAGTTGTTTTGGTCTCGGTCGAGCTTGTGTGTGTAAAAGAAGTTCAAGCGTTTTAAATCGGTGTTAACTGCGTGCATTTTGTACCAAAGCAACAAGAAATGCGTTAATTGTACAGCCTACAAAGACGGATGTTGTGCTAACCGCGTTAAGAGTTTAGGAAACTTGTTAAATGTACTGAATAAAAACTGTCATAGCGATTGTAAAAAAAACTGTAAGCAGAAAGATTAAATCTACACACAGGCCCAGCTGTGTGCTACTGACTAAGACACAACACAAATTAACCGCATTTAAAGGAACCTAGATTCATCTAAATTAATCTCTCGTACCTGCAAATTATTTGGTGACACGGTGACTGCTTGCAGGGCTAGTTGGTGAACTGCTGTAGATGCCGAGCTAACCGCTAACAGGCTCCTTTCAGAGAGCCGGCTCTTTCGGCTCCTGAACGGCTCTTCATTTAGGATTTTTTTTTGTAGGCCTTTATTTCACCATAACTTTGCAGAAATGAACGGTTTGTGTGTTAAACTCTTTCATGTGCAGCGTTTTTACGAGAATCCTTATAACTGCCTAATTTTGTGCATTTATTCTGTAACCCTAACCCTGAGTGCAGCGCCGCTCCACTTCTCAGCACCCCCCTCTCTGTTTTTACATAATGGTATGATCCCATATCCTCACATCTGATTGGCCCGCGATGCCATTGCAGACCAATCAAAACAAAGTTCTGCCTCGAGCAGAGCTCAGGCTGAGCGCTGAGGTGAGCAGCGAGCCGGCTCTTCTGGTTCGCTACAAAGCATCGGCTCTCAGAGCCGCATCTTTTGCACACGACACATCGCTACTAGCCAGCTGGGCTAGCACTAGTCAGTCACAGAAGTGTCCCTGTACTGTGGCGTTTATTTCCCCCCCGACGTTTCGTTCACCGTTGTACTCCATTTTGTTGTCCAATGAAAAGTTATTAGCAAGCTCGTTAGCTTTGTCGCTAATGGGACCGTAAGTTCACACAGTTTATTTAAAAGACACATTTGTGACATCAGCTCCTCTTAACGGTCTGGAAACCACGTCTCTTGTGGAGCAGTTTACACTCGGACAGCTAATAGGCTACGAAAGCGTCCTCCATTTTGGACTCTCTGGCTCTCCGTTGCCTCCGAGGTCAACGCCGTCCGGACGGTTTGCTCCTGGGGTCTGATGATGGTGCAGCAGCAAAATTAACATTAAAGTTATTCAACATTAATTCTGAAAAACCCAGTCCATCCACTAGTTGTTGAGATATTTCAGTCTGGAGCCACAGTGCCGCGCCGCTAGCATGGCTGAAAAAAAACATAGGTTGTAGTTTTTGGGAAGTTACGCGCTGGAACTATTTCTTGACAAACAACGGCGTATCCATCCACCCAGCACTTCTGCGCAGCTGCAGCGCAGGTTCTGGTTTCTGTGCGGACACGATGGCACCAAACCTGACAACCAGATTACAGTTTTTTCCAGTTGCTAACAAGCAAACTCTTCATCTTCATTCATGCTGCTGCATCAGCAGCATAAATGTTGTTAGCCGAACGGCTAATCTCACCTACAAAACACTGGCAACACTGCTCATTCAGAAAACACACATTTCATTCACACACTGACCTAAAAACACTAACAACAGGGAGCGTCACATGACGGATGAACTTTTCTTTTTTAAAGTTTCACTGATTTTCCACATAAATACTGTAACACAGTTTCACTTTACTGAAAGCATCTGTAACACGAACGCATCAGAAATTAATCAAAATTTCATGTTTTTTATATGAATATAGAACTTGAACATTAGAACCAAAAGGTGAAAAAAGAGGGGAAACCTCCAGGGCTGCAATGATAATAAAAAAAGAATAAATAAAATACTTTCTACACATTCCTGCAACAACATGTGCAGTTGTTCGTTATAGTAAATTACAGCGATGCTTCCAGTCTGCTCTCTCTGTCCTCATCAACGTCACATCTGATGTCGTCTCCGGCGTCTCGGAAAGTTCCTCCTGGGACGTCTGATCCTCCCGGGACGTCTGATCCACCCGGGACGTCTGATCCAGCCCCGGCGGCCTGCAGGAGAAACGTCTTCACTGCCTGCAGTGTTTTAGTTTACTTTCAGTATTTTAAAATAATCACTGCGTAAATGCTTGGAATGTGCCGCCGTCGTCCTGTTTTGAATGTGTGTGTGATCATTTTGAACGCAGTGTGTTAGCGTCAGAACAACGCGCTGAAAACACACAGTGTTTTGCGTGTTGTGGAGGACGAACGGGAAAAGTGCGGTCGCTGAATGCATTTTGTCTGAAAGCGATGCAAAATGGCTCCCAGTTTGGTCCGCACGGACTTCTGTTTCGCTGGCTGCGTGAAGAGTTTTGAAAATGTGGTTTCAGTGTAGAACAACGCTCGTTAGCAACTGGAAAAAAACTGTAAACAAACAACATACAACGTGTTAATTAGTAAGTTTTAGAGCTGCTGCAGGGGGAGCCAGGCTAGCTGTTTCCCCCTGCTTCCAGTCTTTGTGCTAAGCTACGCTAACCGCTTCCTGACTCTAGGTTCGTACTTAACGCACAGACATGAGATTTTGACGTAGATTTATTTTTTTTTTTTCATTTCACTCTTGGCAAGAAAGTGAGTCAGCGTATTCCCCAAAACGTTGAGCTATTCCGGTTCAGGCTCTAAGAACTGCTAAAAATGCGTTTATCCTCTCATGGGGAAATTCTCAGATGGTGAAAGCTTTTGTCCTCTGTTTCCTGTTTACATGGTCTAGAGCTGACCAGCGCCCAGTTAGAGAGAGAAACCGATGATGCAATCTGACCTCCGCGACTCTCTCTCGCTCTCTCTGACTCGCTCTTTCACTCTCTCTGTTTTTTCACACACCCGTCCTTCCTGTTTACAGCATCAATATAAGAGAGAGAGAGAGAGAGGTTTCGTGCTTTCTACTTCCTCTTTTATTGTTGATGTCAGCTTTGCTGTTTGACTCTGAGGTCTGAGGCCTTTGAATCTCAAGAGCACGCACACACACACACACACACACACACACACACACACTAACAGGAAGTGGAAGCGATGCTGTGCAGCCAGATGCATGTGGAAGTGTGTCTGCTGCTGCTGCTGCTGCTGGTTGTGAATCTAATGTGGTTCCTGAGGAATTTGAGATCATCATCCAACATGTCTGTTAAAGTGAGGCATCGCCTGTTAACCGAGTACATGTGTCATCACATTTGTCATCACTTGCTTCATCGCAGCTGCCTGAGAGACACCACTCGGGGGCAGGAAATTCCCCCAGTAAGCACAAACACAGGCTGTCAAACAACAAGCAGCCGCTCTGTTAGAAAATGGTTCCTCTTTGGCCTCGCGAGCAGGACTGGGTCTACGGGCCGGTCCATCACTTTGGTCCAGACTTTATAACTACTGAATGGATTACCATGACATTTACCTTTGGTGATCCTCCTGTAGCGCCACCATCAGGTCAACATTTTAAATATGTTCCCATCAGCCTCAGCTGCGCCTTGTGTTTAGTGCTGATTAGCTAATGTTAGCATGCTAACACGCTACACTGCGATGGTAAACATTGTACCTGCTAAACATCAGCATGTTAAAGGTGCCCTGTGGAGCTTTCTGGTAAACAAAAAACTCAGTGTTACTCACCAAAACACATCGCGTGTATCCTCGAGGCCTAACAAATATGTTGAATTTATTCACATTCTCGTGAAACATTTGCAAATTCGGTTTTTTTAATGTTTCAAGTTGTTTACATCCGTGTTTGCTTGCTAGCGGTCTTCTTCTTCTTCTTCTTCTTCACTGCCTTCACTGGCGCATGGCTACATTTGCTTGCAGATTACCGGCACCCGTCGTCGATCTGACAGCACGATGTCGCGCTGCCGGTGATCGAAAACTCCACAAGGTACCTTTAAGATTGACGGCACGCTGATGTTAGCATTTCGCCGCGTACAGCCTCACAGAGCCGCTAACACGGCTGCAGACTGTCATGGCTTTTCTCGGTCTGCGTCCTTGTCTGTCCTCATGAAACGTCATCAGTGCGATCCGCCTCAGGAGGCGTTGGGCGAAAGACATGAGCCAAACCCACAACTGTTTTTGTGTCTTTGAATTTACGAGATTCTTAGCCGCTTAGATTTCGGACATAATAGCAAAGGAGCGCCTTCAGCGGAAGACTCATCCCCCCACAATGCACCACAGAGTGCCACAGGAAGTCATTCCTGCCTGTGGCCATCAGACTCTTTAGCTCCTCCCTCTAAGTGTCAGTCTGTTTGAACCTAGGTCACTAAACTGGACATTGATCATTAACATCTCTGCAATACTTGAAATAATTGTGCAATATTCTGAATATTACTTCCGTGCAATATTAGTTTTCCCATGTTAGGTTTTTCTTATTTATTGATTACTCTTCGACAGTACATGCACCTCCGCTTATTAATATTATTTATTACATAATTAGTTACATTGTATTTTATACTGTACTTCACCATCAACCAGTAAACCCACTTGGTACTCGACACTTAGTTTATCTTATACTGACATGATACTTAATTTATTTCTGACCTGTTTTATAGTGTATCATATTGTTTTCTAGTACTTCCTCCTGTGTGCACTGACGTAAAGGCGAGCTGCTGTAACAAAGAGTTTCCCTTCGGGGATCAATAAAGGATTTCTGATTCTGATTCTGATAATAATCTGGATAAACTTTAGTCTCAGTTTGCCAACTTACTTTGTCTGAAGGTGAAGTTCAGGCTCATGTTTTCATCGGACGGTTTAACATTGTCCCACAGCGCTGCCTCTGAGCTCATATGTTCTCATCACGTCGCTTCAATCACGTTTTATAAATATGTATAAAGTTTAATGAACAGTGGCAATGTGGTGCATCATAGTACATTTTGCATGCTCCCATTCTAGCAAGTTTAATTTGGGAGTCCAAACTCTCAAGTTACATTTGCCAGGTTCGAAACTCCTGACTCCTCCTGTAATCTATAACTTTAATAATTGATAAAATGTATTATATCAGGATAAACTTGAGGTTACGGGCGCTCACGAACACATCACGCCGTTCAGCAGCTGTGACGGCGTGTTTATTTTCCAAAAAGCGAAGAGGAGAACAGGCCTCATCTGAAAGACTTTCTCCGTTTGATGTCTTTATCTGAGACGTCACGCTGAGCTTTGAAGTTTCCCCTCGACTGCAGCCATGTTTGCTTTACAAATGAGACGGCTGAACCTCTTCACCCTGCAGCAACGGACCTCTTCGTCTTCATGCTTGTCGCATTTTCAACAGGAAGGAAGCGTTGTCTTGCATCATCCTGACAACACAGACAGCTCAGTGTTGTACTATTTCTAATATTTCGTCCGCCCCCTTCACATCAAAGAGGGTAGATTAAATATTAAAACAGCAGCAGCACAAACTACAGCCTCCAAAACCATCACACAGCTGAATCAAAACAACAAAAACTGAACATTATAACCTCCATGAAGGCGGATTTATTACAGGACTCTTGTATAGGATGCATTAGCTTGGTGTACCTAATAAACTGGTAACTGACTGCATGTGATCAAAGTCTACGGTGAAAAGATGTTAGCTCATCATGCATTTATTGATTGGTCGTGGTGATGGATGAAATCTCACGAGACACACGATATATGTACAAATCTCCGCTGTTGTTTGGAACAAATCTTCCTCGCAGGTAAAGCAAATGTGCTTGCAGATGCCCAAAGGCGCAGGGAGGTTGGGGCGTACCCCATTTTCTTTACTATCATTGGGCAGCAAACGAATCAAAGCTGGAGCTCTGGGTCCGACATGAGCCCTCTCCCGGCCGAGTTCTCGCCTCCCTCCTGGGACCGACCTCCATGTTCGAAACCCAGCTGTGAAAAACTCTCCCGAAGAATTTGGTCCCGATTCAGGAAAGACTTTCGTCTAAAAGCGGACAAGCGGCCTCCTCCTTCTAATCAACAACCGCCTTTTCCCCCTGTCCCAACACAGCATTTCAAATATAATAAGACACTGTTATTTAAAGAAGTTTAAAGGGGAAATGTTCGGTGGAACTGAAGTAGATTCTGCTTTTTAAAAAAAAAAAGAAGTTTTGTATTGCATTTTTAAAGCTTATCATGTGTTTTTAATGCAAGATCTTAATCTGAAAAGTAACTAGTAACTAAATGTAGTGAAGTAAAAAGTACAATATTTCTCTCTGAAGTGTAGCAGCGTATTATAGAGAAGCATAAAGTAGCATTAATGGAGAGAGAGGTTTGCTCTCTGGGAAGGAAACTCACCAACCGGTCCTTGAATGCATCGCTCCAACAGTTTCTCCCTCGTCTCCGATGTTCGATCCTCTGTCGCTGATGTAACCTGCTGCATGCAGACTGTGGACATGGATCTGTCTGGGTGAAGTCAGCCCCCCCACCCCTCCTCCACCCTGCTGGACCCGTCCTCTGTTTGTCCCCGCAGTTTGATCTGTTGTTAGGTGGGACCTCAGACTTCAGCGTCTCCCTCCGAGTGATTTATGAGGAACAACGATGAACTCCGACACCGCAGTTTCGGTCCAAACACACATCTGTGTCTTCATCGTGTCATTGTGAACACCTGTTCGATGTAACACAACCCAGCACGAAAAATCCCGCCCTAATGTTCTGTTTCATTGTCTTGCTGTATTGCATTTCATTAAATTGCTTGGATGTTCCTGTTGTGTTGTCCCTGTCCTGTATGTTACATGTAATTTGTCACATTTGTGATGTGTTTTTTCCTCATAAATATTGCTTTTTCGTGTCAGAAGCAATATTTGAAGACAAAAAAAATGTGATTTTACAATAAAACGTATTATTTTGAGAAAAAGGCAGAATGTTTTGAGGGAAAAGGTGTAATTTTACAAGTAAAAACTGTAATAATTAATAAGAATCACACCACAACTCCAGCACACCACATTCTGTTTTTAAAATATATCATATGTATAATCTTTTCTTGTACAATTACAAATACAGTAATGCAAATTCTTTATTCTTATCATCTTATTGTAAAATGATCACTATATTCTAACGGTGAATAATAAATATAAGATTCACTGGCCCTAAATTCTACTGATTTTCGCATATAAGCAGTTCAAGGGGCTGATGGTGAGATTATCAATGCAATTTACATAAAATTCAGGATTTTTGTTTCCTGTAGCTTCGTATAGAAATGCAAACTCATTATTCAAATCCTGCAGATGTGTTCGCAGTATTTTTTTTACTATAAACTGAAACTGAGAAGATGTTTTTGAGAAGTCACTGACCTGTTTGTCAAACTATCTTTAAAACCGCTAAATCTACGCTGCAGAGATGAGGTGATATTACTTGTCTAGATAATCTTTCCTTGTTTATGAATGAGAAAACCCGATTTTCTGTCTGAATATGAAATAAAATAACTCGGTCCAACAGAAAACCCCTCGCCCACGTGGAGGCCACCAGCATCCTTGTTGACATGGCAACACGCTGCCCCGTGTCAAATCTGGGTTGCCAGGTAACAGACGGGATGAGAGCGTGGGGGTGCGTGAAGGTTGTCTGATGAGAGGAGGAGGAGGAGGAGCCATGAAGCTGAGGTGGAAGAGGTGGAGAGAGGTGAGGAACCAACACGACAGCTTTCAGTGAGACTGTCGTGAGGCGAGGTGCTATAGGCAGGTATGTGGACCCAAAAGCAGATGACGAGGAAGCCAAAGTAGCTGGATGATTACCGTGTTTATTGTTGGGTGGAATGCCGGCAAGAACAGGCAGAGGTGAGCAGACAGGCAATGAGCAGTCAAAATCCAAAATCCAAACAAGACAGGAGAACAAAGAATCCAAGATAACACAGTCACGGGCTTGGCAAGGAACAACACCATGTGTACAACAATGATCCGACCCTGAACAAAGAAAAGACCAAGACTAAATACCCAAGGGGAGGTGACACGACGAGACACAGGTGCAAACAATCAAGGGAGGACCAACAATCAAAACTGGAGGGAAAACACAGACAGGAAGTAAAAACACAAGACACACAAGGGAAGGAGACTACTACAAAATAAAACAGGAAGTGTCAACACCAAAACCACCACAGAGACACAAATATTCAGGAACAAGGGGGATAATGCTGAAGGTTTGTTGTATTGTTGTTGTTCTGCTATATAAATCCCATGAAAAGACCCAAACCGACAATGTGTTAATGCATTTCTCAGTACTTTCTGACTTCCTGTCTGCGGCTCTCATGCTCCAAGCTCAACGGTTCCTACTATATATAATATATAAAGTTAAGATATAAAGTTTCATGTTTAAAAGAGGCTCGGTACTTTCCTCAGACAGCTGCTCGCTGTAGGTTTTATCAAGCAAACAGGAGGAAACAGTGCGTCTGTTGGGGACTATTTTCAGCGGCGGATGAATCCACATTTGGTGCATTTAGTGAGTGTTTCTGGCCACCGTGTCATGATACCTTCAGTATTTAGAAATGAAGCAACTGTCTGAAAACCAGTCAAAATACCGTTTAAGGTACATTTTTAAAGCTTTTTACCACACGCGCCCGTCTTAGCCTGTTAGCTCTCGATGGCTAGCAGCTAACATGGCATTCCAGTGAGAAACGACAGCTAGTATCAATGACAACGCTAACCGATGCTAGGCACAAAGTTAGGGAGGCATTAACTGTCATACAACATCAACGGGCTGCACAGCAGCCTCCTCTCACACTAGTGACGTTAGCACGTATGAAATGTAGCCTGCAGGGGGCGCTAGTGGGGACATTTAGCTCTGTGTTCGTAAGTTCACTGCGGCTTGAAAGAGAGACTTTGAGACGTCGTTTGTGAATATTAAAGCTCTAAAGCATCCTGTTGCGTTCCGGTTGCGCCGCCGCCGCCGCCGCTGCTGCTGCCGCTCAGGTTTGATGGGTTTTGTTCAGTGTGACAGAAACACTGAGCGAACCACTTCGTTTCAGCGTGTCGCACCGTGTTCACATCGCGTCACACGTACCGCACATGACATCCTGTTCGCCTGGGGGGGGGGACACAGAGAGCCTTAAGTGGTAATCACACGTGGGGAGGGGGGTTTTCTGAAAGCTTTCATGTTTCACAAAAGTCCAAAATAACATGCATGAAATAAAGAGCAAACATTCACACATACACTTTACCAGTCGTTACCTGCTGCACTTTGTTTTGTAATTCAATTTATAAAGATGTTGCTGAAGTTTTTAAGGAGTCATCATCACCCTGACAAGACATGAAACATTCCTGTAAGGTCAAGCTGTTCTCAGCTGCTCTGACCTTTAGCTTCCAGCTGACGCAACAAGCGGCGGCTCATCTGATTTCACGAGGGCGCTTTTCTTCGCAGACGCCTGCGGGCTGTCTGACGGGCTGCACCCGCAGCGATCTCGCACTTTACAAACCGGAGTGGCAGCAAGTGTAACAGACAGCTTGTGTCTTTGCGTCGGGGAGTTCAGAGGGAGTCGCCGCGCTGAGTCACTGCCGGTTCAGCCGCATTTTACTGTTGGCAAACAAAAGCAGAACCTGCTCAGGCTGATGTCTCAACACCGGAGTACTTCCTCGCAAAAGCGCGGCCAGCGGCTTCTCAGTGCGGCCGTGTGACTGCGCAGGCGTGTACAGCATGCAAATAGTGTTCGGTGACAGGTTATCCCCTCGCTGCCTTCTGCAGCGCGGCCGCAGAGACGAAACTTCTACTACAAGTTCACAGGCTGAAAAAGTCCCGCCGGAGGCTGCGATATTCATTTAACTGCACCATGTGAATGTTGGAGAAAACACACAGCGTGCCGATCAGGCAGCGAGGTGGAAATCAGATCAGATCAGAAATTCTCTATTGATCCCCGAAGGGAAACTCTTTGTTACAGCAGCTCGCCTTTACGTCAGTGCACACAGGAGGAAGTACTAGCAAACAATATATATATATAATACAATACACTATAAAACAGGTCAGAAAATAAATGAAGTACCAGGTTTAAGTATAAAATAAAATAAGTGTGAAGTACAAAGTGGGTTTACCGGTTGATGATGATAATACAGTATAATAATACAATGTAATAATATAAGTAATAAGCGGAGGTGCATGTACTGTCGAGAGTAATAGAGGTTTATAATATCAATAACAATAAATTAGAAAAACTAACATGGGAAAACTAAATATTGCACAGGAGTATTAAACACAGAATATTGTTAGTTATTCAAGTATTGCAGAGATGTTAATGCTCAATGTCCAGTTTAGTGACTTCGGGTCATACAGACTGACACTTAGAGGGAGGAGTTAAGAGTCTGATGGCCACAGGCAGGAGTGACTTCCTGTGGCTCTGTGGTGCATTGTGGGGATGAGTCTTCCGCTGAAGGCGCTCCTTTGTTTGACCAGCGTGTCATGGAGCGGGTGGGAGACACTGTCCAAGATGGCGTGTAGTTTGGCCAGCATCCTCCTCTCTGACACCACCGCCAGAGAGTCCAGCTCCGCCCCCACGATGCCGCCGGCCTTACGGATCAATTTGTTGAGCCTGTTGGCGTCCGCTACCCTCAGCCTGCTGCCCCAGCATGCAACAGCAGACAGGACAGCACCGGCCACCACAGACTCATAAAACATCCTCAGCATCGTCCGGCAGATGTTGAAGGACCTCAGCCTCCTCAGGAAACAGAGGCGGCTCCGGCCCTTCCTGTAAACAGCCTGAGTGTTCTTGGCCCAGTCCAGTTTGTTGTCCAATTGAAAGGTCATTAAAATCCTCCCGTCAGGAACGTTACCGTTAGATTGCGAGATATTTTGCGCACAAAGTTGACGTTTTGGTCCCGCGGGAGGTTTCATGCCGGTCTGCCTGTTAGATTTTGCCGTTTCTCGTGTGCAAGTGGAAAACGTGGCCTAATGGTAGAGCCAGAGGCAAAGTGAGAGGGTCGTGAAAACACTGGCTTCATGCTCTGGGGATCATTAAAGGGAAACTTTGCAACCAGCGTTGTATCACATTGTGGGTAGCATATGCAAATGCACAGTGGGTGACTTCCCTCCATGCCGCCTGCGCCCAGAGCCCCGCCTGCATCTGCTCGCTCATTTGCTCGAACTTCTGCATTTTCACCACAGCCTTTTTCTCTGGTGATGTAGCACCAAGTTCAAAAATAGTAGACAGTTTCATGAATCTTTCCCCTTTAATATCGTTAGAGTTCATGACTATTCTTGCTGCTAGTTGTTGAGACATCTTGATGCTGCCATTTTCAGACGGACCTCCCTATATGTTGCTTATTTAAAGGCCTGGACACACGTCAGGCTGACATGCATGCGTCTTCTGTGCCTGCGTGAGAGAGCATAACTCATTTTAGATCAAAACAAACGAGCGTTAATGTTTCCAGCACTTCCGTTCACACTGTAAATCTGTTTTAAGGACATTTTGGGAAACATTCGCTTTCTTGCCGAGGGTTAAAAACCAACTCTCACGTCTGTAAATACGAAGCTAGAGGCAGCAGACGATTAGCTTAGCTTAGCATGAAGACTAGAAACGGAGGGACCCAGCTAGCTTGGCAAAATCCACCTACCAGATCGATTCACACAGAAACCAAAGTGAAAAAACGAGACGCTGTCGTTTTATGGAAAAGTTCTGCTTTCTGCTCGTCAGCCAAAAGCTGGTGATTGTCAGGGAGCTCGCTCTCCATCTCTCCCTCCATTTTTTGGGGCGTTTTTGCCTTGACTTGACAGACGCCAGAAGCCTTTCTGTGTGGAGTTTCTGACGTAGCTTCTAAGTTCTCCACCTTCTGAAGGACTAAACTGCTGGTTTGCAGGTGCTGAGCTGCAGCTGCTCAGATGCTCACAGAGCTGGAGTTACATTCAGGTAACATTTCTCTTTCTCCCTGCGCTCTGTGAGCGACCTCCAGTTCCCCTCCTGTCCCAAACCAACGCGCGTCAGGTGTTGCCGTAACCCGTGAGCAAGGCACCGAGGTGAGAGGCGGAGCTGTGACGGGTCACACACAGTACACAGGACGGACGTTTCAACATCTGCTGCTAAACTCACCTGTCAAATCAAACCACACCTGCCTGTTCTGTTCCTCCACCTGCCCTTTCATTGATTCACAGGACTGAACACGTCAAACACACACACGCACACACACACAACACACACACACACACACACACTCTGGTCATTGTGCAGCTCGTTCGCTTTAAGAAGAGCAGCGATCTAATTCCAGGCACGTCGGCCTGCGTGGTGGATGAATGGCCGGCCTTGTTGGAGGGAGACGCAGGAGAGGGATAATGGAGTCATTTGATGTGTGTGTGTGTGTGTGTGTGTGTGTGTGTTTGGAGAGGGTGTGTGTGTGTTTGGAGAGGTGTGTGTGTGTGTGTGTGTGTGTTTGGAGAGTGTGTGTGTGTGTGTGTGTGTGTGTGTGTGGATATGAGATAAAATAGTAAAAGTCTGTTGGCCTTTTCAAACGAGTGACGACTCAGGAGGGGGCGGGTGGAGGCTGCATGACTTCCTCACACACACACACACACACACACACACACACACACACACACACACGTACTGTTGGTACACCAAGGATGAGTGTGTGTGTGTGTGTGTGTGTGTGCGTGACTTGCATGTAATTACAAGTTTGAGTGTGTGTTTATTGTGAGGATGTGTGTTCTTGTATCTCTGTGAGAACCAGCTTTCAGGCCTCATTCACACTGATGAAGTGGCGTTTATCTGAGGTGTGTGTGTGTGTGTGTGTGTGTGTGTGTGTGTGTGTGACTGGCAGCGTTTGGCGCTCAGAGCAGGTCAGCAGCGCGCGACGACCTGTCAACAATTTAAATGATAATTACGGTTTATGATAGGTCTGTCCTGGTTCTGTCCGGGTGACGTCACTGAAAAGAAGCCAGACGAGAACCTCGCCCTCGACTTCCGCCCGAGCCGTCGCTTCCAGCATTATTTCGAGGCTTCGTAGCCACGTAGCGTGTGATGGCGAGGGGTTGTGGAGACACCGGGCGAGCAACATGTGCTGTTCAGAGTGCTGTGAAGTTGTTGTTCGCCCGTTCTACATGTCGAGCGACGGCCTCAGTTATCAGTGGGCCCACGTTTTTCTGTGAAGGCTCGTTAACACCACCAGTTACGAGAAACGCTAAATTAGCTCGAGGTTTGAGTCCTGAGACGGCTCCAGCACAAACGGCAGTCAAAACGGCCGAATCGTCAGCGGGAAACAACAATTATTAAAGCTGCTAAAGTGCTAAAGCGACCTGCTCAGCGCGAAACGTGAAGACGAGAGCGGAGCACGATCTCAAAGTTTGTTCTTAGGTGTCGTTACACTTCCTGCGAGTCCTGCGCCGGTTCATCGTTACACTCTGAAGACGTTGTCGGACTCACGATGGACGGTTTTTACAAAAAAGGATGAGAATCGGATCAAACGCGTTCTTCTTCCTTGTCAAAACCTGGCGCCTACATTACCCACAATGCAACTCAACCACTGAGATCGGGGATCGCGGTGTGTTGCGCTAGTAGCAGCTAACGTAGCCTGCGGCCCTCAGCGGAGACGAGCAGGGGGCCGCAGAGGTCCGCTGAGCTCGCTGCTTTCCGACGCCGACTCAGGTGACATCACTTGAGGACATTCATCAGACGTCAGCGCCCTCGGAG
>CM050842.1:2181491-2433991 GCA_027580175.1 Siniperca scherzeri | reverse complement strand
ATTTCCATTCAAGCGGAAAGTTCCCATATTCCCCGCACAGAGCTAACAACTCTCCTGGAGCTCCGCCGGCAGATAATCAGAGGAGAGGCAGCGCCGAGATCAGGGGATGAATTTTAAAAATCTGGATCTCTCTTGGCGGAGAGAGGAAAGCTTCAGTTTGCGGGCGATCGGCCCGTCGGAGCGAGTTAAATCTCCCCCCGAGAGGAACTGCGCGTCTCTGACAAAACACAGACAGATGTCTGACAGCCGCGCTCGTGTTCTCGCTTCTACCTGCTTACAGTCACACGTTAATGCCGTTCGACCTCCAGAAATCAGAAACAGAAGTCTTCCCGTTTTCGTTTTCCCGACCGGCGGCTTGCAAGTTGCGTCACGTGTCCTCTCCCCGCAGCGTGACCATCATCAAACTCCACCTGCCTCGTAGCGCCGCGGTTCGTGATTTCCTGCATTTCCCAGAATGCCACCGGACAGTTCCCGCTGCACACGCCTACACTCGTATTCAGCTTTGTTTACGTGGAAGCAGAACAACAAAACCCTTTGTGATAGTCGGGGAAACTGCTGCGTGATTCCAGGGAAAGACGAACGTTTGACCAAACGGGAAGTTCGGCTAGTCAGCGGGACTCAGTGGAAACTGCAGCTTTGTTCTTCCACGCCGGCCAAGTGGGTCACACGTCGAACACCAGTCAGCAGAAAGAAACGCTGTTCATTTAAATATTTGTGCGTTCAGGAACTTCCTGGAGTTCAAACTGTGCATTTTTTCATCCGTCTCCGTGGTGACTTCAGGCTCCACTTCCTGTCTGTCTCACCCCCAGCCGGGCCGACACAAGTCATCGAGCTCTGCGAGGTTTCTGAGTGACTGAAATTAGTCAGTCTGAGAGTCTGCTGAGTCAGCAATGACACACACACACACACACACACACACACACACACACACACCATCAGCCCCAGCCTCTTGAAGCTCGGCCACGCCAGCAAACTGTGAAAAACTGCAGCGAAATCAATACGTTTCAGTCATGGCAGATTCTCACGAGAGGAAAAGTAAATCTGGGCGAATCTTCAGCGTTCAAGTTTCGACGTTGGTGACGCGCGGGTTCTCGGCGGCGAGCTTGGCGGTGCTGAACTTTAAGGGAACGGAGAGCCGGAGAGTCCGAGACAGAGGAAGCTATCGTCGCTTATCGGCTGTCAGCGTCCAGTTTTACTGAGCCTCGTCTGTCGGAGTATAAACTGCAGGAGACGCGGGTCCGTGGTACAAATGTATTTTCAATAAACTTATTGTCCTGTTAGCGACCAAGCTAACGACAGTTGTGTGTAACTCTGTATGGCGTGTCCTGTCCTGTTTGTTTAGTGCTGTTCTGTCACCGCCAAGGTGTTTAAACGAGCTTCAAGCTAACGCTGGTACGACGCGTCACATGGTAATCTCTGTGTGACACTGCACAAATAAAATCGTGAGATATTCAACAGATGTAATGAGCTTTTCAGAACAAAAGAAACTTACCAGGCCTACGTTCGCCACAAACTTTATTTTCTGCATGAACTAAGGCAAATTCCCCGGGGCCCCCAGGGGCCTAAAAAGCTCCAGAATCACTGCGTTTGTGGTCATTTGATTAGCTGACATGACAGGAGCCTTAAGGTTCTTCTTTAGTACCTGATCCAGTCACAAAAAGAGTTTAAGACCTTCATTATTTCCACTGATGTTCAGTCTACTATTCTGAAATGACGCTCAGCAAACGTGGGGCTATATCCCCGCAAAGAAATACAGCACAAACCGCACTCAGGGGTTCACAGGAGCCCAGCAGGTAAGGTTTGCCCCGGGGCCCCCCAAGCAGGTTGATCTGGCCCTGCGGGGGAACCGGCTGCTGAAGAGTGCGGACTCACCTCCACATGTTAGTGTATACACTGTAGACAAACTCTCCCCTGCTTTAATACCGAGGCGGGACCTGTCGCAGCGGACTGATGTCGTCCTCGCTGCTTGAGGAGTGGAAGCACTGGCCCCCGAGAGGTTTGGAAGAACAATTAAAAAACACATACGGGTTTAGTCGTCTTCAGGATTACAGGGATGGGAAACGCCGGTCACTGAGTAAAACTCTCCTCCAGCCCCGCTGACAATGGTCTCTGGCGCTGACGTGGACCTGAGCCCCACGTACTTTTGTTGTTTCCTCAGCAACCGGATCCCTCTGAGAGAAGCCGAGCCGTCGCTTCACATGGTGTCGGGTCTCGGCCATATTGAATCCGAATGGGAACGGCAGTGTTGGTTTACGCTCCTTCCTTCAATAGCGGAGGGACAATGGGAGCGGGACAGGCGAGAGGCCCGGTCCGCCCTGGATACACTGAGGCGAGACAGACACAGCATTGAAGAGGACGAGGGTGCATCAGAGACCAGCGCCGGCTAATGAGCAAGTCTCAGGTTCAGTGTCTGGAGAAAAGGCTCCTGGTTGGTAACAGTAGACAGGAAGCTTTGTGGAACTCGCAGCGTCTTTATGCCGCAGAACAAACCGCTGCAGTGTAGACCTCCGCTCACATCGCTGTGGACTAAAGGAAGGTCAGCGGCGTGGGACGTTACTGTCTTGTTGTCACGGTTTGACTAAATGCAGCCGTATCGCCAGACCCGACGCTGATCATAGAGGATTCTGTTCGGTGATAATGTTTTCACATCCAAAGCCAAATTTAAAAAATGATTCTGTTTGGCATTTTATTTCGTTGGACAGCAACAGAAGTGAGACGGAGACGGAGATTAACTGAGGTCCCCAGGCGGGACGCAATCCAGGGAACCGAATTAACGTCAGCGTGCTAACGTGCTCACAATGACGACGCTGGCACGTTAACGTTCAGCAGGCGTAATGTTCGCTGTCTTGGTTTAGCGTGTTAGCATGCTGACATTTGATAATTAGCACTGAACACAGAGTCCAGCTGAGGCTGACGGGAATGCGATTAGTTCTGCAGGTGTCTGGTCATGAAGCAAAGTGTCTTTTGACCTGATGATGGCGCTAGAGGAAAAGTCAGAGGGGCATCCACGGCGCCGGCGTTAGAGCCCTGAAAAGAGGAGCGTTTGCATGGAAGACGCACGGACACAAACGTTCCTCAGATCATGTGTAACGTGACAGGAGGGAGGAAGTGACGGCTCCCTTAACGTAGCTCATCGGCTGCACGCTCCCCCTGCTGGAGCCCCCTGGGAACTACTCCTGCTTGCACTGCGGCTGCAACTGACAGTAAACATTATACCCACAAAATATAACATGAAATGCTCAAATGTCAGAATATGAGGCCATTAAAAGTTACTCTGCTACTGGATCTGACTCGGTTCTGGTAATGCACGTTATTCCATCCGGGATGAGCTTCATCCCCATCCAGAACGCCGACCTCCACGGCTTTTTTTTTTTTTACATAAAAGACGACAAAAACAACAACCGTCTCGTAAAAACATCACGTTCACGTGCAGATGTGTTAAAAGGCACTTTGTAAGAAAGCTAATGAAGCCCTGATTAGATCATTTTTTTGTATCAAAGCAACAAAACATTTACACCGAATGTATCAGCCAAAACATTCACCGTCAAAGTATTTCACTTATTTTCCTACAATACGAGCTCCTGGCAACTAAAGCACGGTTAACATTTTTATGGTTATGTAAAGGCAACTCGTGAGGTTTGGGAAAGACTGTAAAAACGGCAGTTTGGTTGCATGTGAGTAATAAACAGCCTGCTCAGATAAAAATCAGCGTTGGGAAGACGGAAACGAGCGGAGAAGTGGTGACGGCTTCTTCTTCTGCTGCCTTTTCCTGTAATTGTCCTCCATTGTTTAAAGGCAGACGAAGGTGCGGAGGAGCAGCTGGTCACCTGCTGTCAGAGCGGCAATGGCAGGAAATCCACCGTAAACACTCGCTCTGCGCTCAGCGGCGGCTCTGCTTACCGTCTCTCATCCCAGAGGGCTTCTGACTGATTGGAAAAGCTTTTTTCCAGATGCTTTTTTTGTTCACCGTTCATCCTGAAAACAGTGAGGTCATCCGCTATTCTGGCTCTCTCCAAACAGGAATCCCTAAACAAAGTTCAGCTCGTTCATGTTTGGCTGCAGCGTGTGTGTGTGTGTGTGTGTGTGTGTGTGTTCGCTGGTGTGTGAACTGTTACTGAAGGACATGAATGGGAGTTTGTAAATTGGACGGTGGCGGCCTTCCACCTCCCTGGCGGTGACGTCAGCTGAGAGCAGGAAGGCTGCGAAACAGACTGCAGTGTCGCGCATTTACAAACCGCGCCACGTCTTTTTGAAAGACAAAATCTAAATATTGTAACTCTTCGTTAAATTAAGTTACTGGCAGACATCGGAGAGGAAGAAACATTTGTACAAGCCCTCTGTGAGGACACCGGCTGCTTACAGTAGAAGGTTTCATTCAGCAAATGAACAGGGACGATGATGAACAAGACTGTAAACAAACCGGACTTCCTGTGTAGTCCCTCGCTAAAAGTTTTACAGGCGCCCTACAAACGTTTTCCGTAAAACAAAGCGAAAATGATCACTTTTCTGTCCTGCTTTTTGTTTTCTGTACCACGATATGTCACGTTTTTGTCAGCAGATTTCTGTGAGTCTACTCTGAGACTGTGCCGAGGCACAGCGGTGCTCTTAGCTAAATGCTAACTTCAGCATGCTAACATGCTCACAATGACAACACGAACATGCTGATGTGTACCGATGCCGTTTCTGTTCCACGCTTCATCAGGCGAGGCTGTGACGGACAGCGTGCACGGCTCTGAGACCTTTGGTGTGAAACAACAGGTAATGTTTACCGCGGTCGCTGTCCCAGATTAGCGTGTTCGCATGCTAACATTTGCTAATTAGAGCAAAAACCTAAACGTTCAGCTCAGGTTGATGGGAAGGATGATGATGATGATGATGATGATGATGAATGTATGAACCAAATTTCATGTCAATCCATCAAATAGACATTTCATTTCAGTCTGGACCAAAGTGCTGGACCAGCCATCCCCTGGACCCTCTTCGCTAAACCTGATTTGTGTACATCCAAGAATTTAAAAATGATCCCTCACCATGTTAAGACCACATTTCCCATCAGCCCCTTTGCTCTCTATCCCTCTCTATGTCGCCCCTGAAGAGGATTAAGTCTTTTTTGTTTTCACTCCTTTTAGCATCTTCTATCAGCAGGAAGTCCGGACGCTTAACCTCAGTTTGATCCGTCAGATTTCCCTCCGAAATCTGACCTCCCAGATTACATCATCATGTGTTTACGGAGATATCTAAACTTTGATTTGTAATGATTTATTGCTGTTGAGGCACTTCACTTATCACGTACCTGAATGCGGCCTTGATTTCCTTATTGTCTCGCCACCTCTGCGCCGTTAATAGCTCACCGCTGAGTCCAGTTCAACAGCTAAAGGTTAACTCCTGCAGGTAAACAGTGACTAACGCGCAGCGGCCCGCCCGGCTCTCTGGGAATCTGGTGACACATTAAACCTTTTCCTGGAGCGGGCATTAACCCGCCGCCCCGTGCCGCTAGCCTTGGCATCGGTGTGAGGAGAGACACATCATCACGTTATTGAGAAGCTGCATGACGGCAGTTACAGTCAGGTCATTAGCATCAGTGTAGCGTCATTTGAAGGAAAAAGCATGATACGTGTGTAAGAACAATCTGTTTTTGTAGAAATATATATATCTAAGACTTCTTCTCTGAGCTCATTGCTGTCGCTGTAAAACATTCCTGTATAAAAAGCGGCACGGCTCATTTAAATAAGACTTTCGTGGAATTATTAAACGTTCATTTTGTAACTTGTCGTCTCTCTCCATGTGTTGTAGTTTTATTTTCACAGCCATGCTCTCAGTCTGGTTTCCACAGTTTTCTGGTTCAGTGAGCGGTTCGTTTCAGCCGTGACTCACTGTACTCAGGCCCGTCTGCAGGAGGTTTTTGTTGTTCTCAGCCGACCTTCAAGGAACAGATCATTCATATTTGTTCTTGGCTCTGTGCCCTCATTGTAGTGTAGACGGGGTGGGGGGAGGTTTGTCTTGGCGCAGCGCGCTGCTGGCAGGGCGACTCAAACATTCAGCCTCCTGCCAAACGGCTCTCACCTCGGCTGCTGCGCTCCAATCACCTGGTTCAGTGCTGAAGGAAACAGGAAGTCAGACGGAGATCGGTCACCGAGGTCACCCACAACCCCCACCGACAAGCCTTCCTCAGCCTCGGGTTTTAAAGTGCTGTGTTGCAAAAATGACACACGATACTTTCCATTTCAAACACAAACCAGAAGCTCGGTACAAAATAAAAGTTTGAAATTAAAAACAAATCCCAGGTATTTCTTCCTGGAACGTGGGTGTGGCTGACGGTGGGCCAGGAGTTTAGGCCATCCTCCCTCTACAGGTGACCTTGTGTGCACATTTTAATAATATAATAATTGTCTTCGCTTGCTTTGCAGTGAGTTTGCAGCGGCACCGTCATGGGTGGTGGGTAAAGGCTCGGTGAAAACAGGTTTGAACCCGAAAGCACGGCTCCGAGGCCAGGCGGTTAAAATAAAAAACTCAAGTTTACTCGAGGATGAAAACAGGCAAAAGTCTAAACCAGGCAGGTGGGACGAGGCAAACTTATCCAACAGGTGTCCAAAAGGCAGGCAAGCCGAGAAAACGGCTAGACCACTAAGGCAGAAGCATAATAGACGATCTGGGGTGCGGGTGGGGGGGCCAGTGGAAGTGGACCGGTATATATGCTACTGGGCTGATGGGGAAGTGGGAACAGGTGTGCGGAGGAGGTCAGGTGATGGGTGAACGGCAGGGACACAGGGGTTACTGCAGGGCAGGTGGGAGTAGCAGGATCTGAAACCACAGTGGAGTTAGTACCTGGCAGGTGGATCTCCCCAGTCCACCTAAGTCTAGGCCTGCCCTCGGTCGGTCCCCCGCGCCAGGACGAGCTGTTTTTATTGGTCCTTTGTCTTATTAATTCACCATTAGCCTATTTGAACCCTTATTTGTAATAAAACGCTTATTTTTTATTCGCACTGTTGACATTGTTTATCTGAAATGTACGTGTACAAATAAACAGCAGTTAGCGTCTTTAGTTAAAGCGATGTGACGTTATGACACGTGGGCGGAGTTAAGTGACGAGAGCGGTTTAAGTGAATCGATTGGATTGTGGAAAAATCAGCGTTGTCTGGCAGAAGTAGAGCGATACGGAGCCGTGGAGAGATAAGGAGTCGGACTGTTCACCTCCACACACACCTCCTGCTTTTGCTCTGTTAGCTCCCCACGCTAGCTAGCGGTCAAGTGCG
Organism: Siniperca scherzeri; assembly: GCA_027580175.1. NCBI lineage: Eukaryota > Metazoa > Chordata > Actinopteri > Centrarchiformes > Sinipercidae > Siniperca > Siniperca scherzeri. The sequence continues at coordinate 2,426,738 of CM050842.1, read as the reverse complement.
GTTTTACAGTATGTGACGGGTTAGCTAGTCTAGCCAAATCACACTTGATCGGATACATTCCTGTAATTCCAGATTCCAGTTTCACCAAGAGAAAAGAGAGACATTTCGATATACTCTTAATGCTTTTTTGACACATATTGTAGCATGTAAGCTAGCCGGAGCTAAATGGAGAATTACCAGGGAAACACAGGATGCCGCGAACGCACCAGCGAACACTGTGCAGCCGACAAACAACCACACAGGAAGCAGATGCGACATCTTAGCAACTTTTTAGCATCCATCTGCTACACGCCTAACAATTAGCCAATAGCAACACCTTAGCTAGTACTGTGAATTAGCCAAGTGGTAGCTAATGTGTACACCAGTGGTTCCCAACCTTTTTTGCTTGCGACCCCATAGAATAAAGCAATGTCTACTTGTCGTAAACTGTTGCATATTTCTATTGTTTATGATTTATAAGTCAGCCAATAAGTGATTATTTGGGTAGTTAATCTTTAGAGGCCTGAAGACGTAAACGTCTTAACAAGAGAGCAAAGAGGAAGAAATAAATATACCTTCGTGTAGCAAATGTTTATTTTTCCTCTGCTTTGCTATAATTGTCTTGCACTCCTCAGATTGATCTTGCAACCCCTTTGGGGGGGTCCAGACCCCCAGGTTCAGAACCACACCGAGCAGCAAACCACTTAGCATTTCTTCAGAATCAGAAATGTGGTTTCTGCAGTCCAGTTCAACATGTTTATGTCGCTGTTTAACAGAATGACGACAGGTTTCCTGTCAGCCGCCGATGAACCAGCAGCATGTTTGGAAAGTAAACCTTCATGTGCGCTGAGGTCATGTGGTTCCTCTGCCTAGCCAGCAGCCCGACGGGAGATTCTGCCTCGTCCTCGCTGCGAAACGCAGCTCGGTGATGAGATCAGAGGTTACGTAACCGAATCATTACTTGATCTCCTCTGTGAAGTGATGGTGGCTCGTCGCCAGCTCTGTGACAACGCAGAGCGGTGTGTGCTGAGAGGAAAACCTCCCTCCTCCTCTTCGTCTGAAGCTGTAAACACTGATCCTCTCCGTCTGTCCGTTCACCTCGCCGCCTCGCTTTCTTTCTGTTAACCTGGATTCAGCCAGCGCTGTTTTATACCCAGTGCTTCCTTTTTTATTTCGTCTTTATCGTCTTGTGTTTATCTACATTTTCAACTTACCTTCCAGCCTGATATATTTGATGTCTTTGGAAACTTTAGGATCCTGACCAGACTGTTAAAAATGTTCTGCTAGTGCAAAATATGATTGCAATGTGGGATGCAACAACTCATCCAGAGTACAATTTCTCATTTATTCATGCAACTTAATCACATCGCACTTTCAACATGCGGTTTTATCCCCTTATACACCGGAAAGTCTCCACCTTGTCTAGTCGTTCTGTGTATTATTGAGGTGCCAGCGCAGTTTGATTACTTCAGCCTGTTTGAATAGAAACTTGTGTGTCGCTATCTTGAAAGAATAAAGAATACGATCAAAACATTTGATTTGTATCAGAAGCAGGTTGAAATTGCTTAACTAAAATTGCAGTTTTTCTGGTGTTTTTCGAAAAAACAAGACTTCTACGTCTATATAAAAAGGCAAAAAGTACAAAAAGCGATGGAGATTTTAGCATCATTATAGCTATAGTTATAGCTATGTTAGCAAACAGTTGCCTACTTCCACATCCAGCAGTTTACAGAGCAACACGATCCTAAAAAGCTCTGTAGAGCTGCAGAGTCGGTTGCATTGGAAAGACACCTTTCACGTTACAGTGCTATTGGATTCAAAGTTAATATACAAAATACTGACAAGTGGGGCCTTGACTTAAAACTGTTGGAGGTTTTTGATGCAAAAGCAAAGCAAAATGCTGATTTCACATCGTGCGATCGTTGTTTGTGCCCAAAGAAAGGAGACAACAAAGCTCGAGTATTTTCAAGGTTTGCAGATTTAAAGGGGCAGTCTGACGTTTTAAGGAATCCCCGTTAGTTGTCTTGATCAGAGTCACTGACGGGTCCATGATGTGGTTAGCCTAGCTTAGCACAAGGACCGTTAGACGAGCTCCACCAAAAGAGAAAAATATCCACTTTCCAACAACTCCAAAGCCCCCAGATATCTACACATCGATTCCTCGCGATCCTGCCGTCTCATCCAGTGACCCTTTTTGGGGGGTCGTGACCCTCAGGTTGAGAAACTGTCAAAATCGCGGAGACTGTTTGGGACTAACTAACAAATGTTTGGGTAATGGTTTCCATTACGCAGTTCAAAGGCGTGGTATGTTGGTATGATGATGAAAAATAGAGGAAAAGACTTTTTAAGGTTTTGAAGATGCAGTTTCACGTATTTGAGTTTTATTTTGGTAAAAGTTTTTGCGTCAGCTCTCTGCCTTCTGCAATTAGAGCTCTGAGTCATGGGGTTAACAATAGCCGAGCTGCGTAATCACATAAAGCCGGCTTATCTGTCTCGCCAAGGGCACCCAGTGTACTCTGACCCCTGTGTGTGTGTGTGTGTGTGTGTGTGTGTGTGTGTGTGTGTGCGTGCAGAGATAAGCAGTCGGAGTGCGGATCCATTAGGAGGAAGTGAAATGGAGCAACAAAAAAAAACTGGTTGTAGAGGAGCAACAGAGCAGGTAGACGATCGGATCAGATCAAATCCGCGGAAACACACGTCAGATTTAACAGCAGCAACCAGAGGTGGAAGAAGCACTCAGATCGTAACACCACAGTGTAGAAATACTCTGTCACAGGTAAAAGTCCTGCGTTCAAACTCTTGCTTAAGCACAAGTACAAAAAAATATTTGCATCAAAGTGTACTTAAAGTGCTAAAAGTAGTCAGAGTCAGCTTTAATGCGGCTTTACGCAGGTTTACACACACACACACACACGAGGACTTTGCTTTGGTGTTTTGTTCAATAAACATAGCAGAAATATAAAGAAGTATAAAGAAACATAAAGCAGGTAGAGATATTAAAGAATATTAATAAAATGATAAAGACGGCGTGTTATTTAAATTACAGTGGGGGGGGTATAATGAGTCCGTGTCAGCGGGGGTCCCGGGCCTCGTTGACGAGGCTGCAGACGGGAAGAAGCTGTTTCTGTGGCGTGAGGTTTTGGTCCTGATGGAGCGCAGGGGGGAGTCTGAAGCAGTTTGTGTCCGGGGTGGGAGGGGTCAGCCACCATCTTTCCTGCTCGCCTCAGGGTCCCGGAGGGAAGGTGGACTGCAGCCAGTCGCTGATCACAGCCCTGGCGGTGGCAGCAGCGTACCAGATGCTGATGGAGGAGGTGAGGATGGACTCCGTGATGGCGGTGTAGAAGTGCACCGTCGTTGTCTTTGGCAGGTTGCATTTCTTCAGAGCTCCCACTTCAGGTCCTGGGTGATGACGGTGCCCAGGAAGCAGGAAGGCCTCCACGGAGTCACAGGGGAGTCACACAGGGCGATGGGGGCGGGCGGGGCTGGCTTCTTCCTGAAATCCACGACCATCTCCACTGTCTTAAGCACCAGGTCTCCAGGTGGTCAGTCTCCCACCTGTAGGCGGACTCGTCCCCACCAGAGGTGAGCCCAGCGAGGGCGGTGTCATCGGCAAACTGCAGGAGCTTGACGGGCTGGCGACTGGAGGTTGCAGCTGTTGGTGCTCAGGGGAAGGACGCAGCCTTGCGGGGAACCGGTGCCGACGGTCCGGGAGTCAGGGACACGTTTGTCCAGCCTTGCGTGCTGCCTGCTGTCGGACAGGAAGTCTTACTCAGTTATTTTGTTCTATTTTATTTGATTTCTATTTACTTCTGTAGTTTAATTAATTTAGTAATTTGTGCTGCAGTTTGCTGTATAAATAAAGTTTGATTCGATTCGCCGCCTGACTGTGTGTTTCTGTATGTTACTACTACACATACAGGAGAGATGAGTGTGTGCGTTTACTTGAGTATTTCCATTTTCTGCTACTACTTTCTACTTCCGCTCCACCTCAGAGGGAAATATTGTACTTTTTACTTCGCTGCATTTATCTGACTAGCTTTAGTTACTTTGCAGATTCAGATTAATAATACAACAAATTATATTTTTTAATTAATTACAGCTGCAACAATAGGAAATGCAGCCTACACATAAATGCATCAATAATTATAATCCTATAATATAATAAACATTATTCTGAAATGAGCCATTCTGCACGATGACTAATAATTTACTTTTGGTATTTTAACTATATTCTGATGCTAATACTTTTGTACTTTTACTTAAATCAGGACATTTACTTGAGTACTTCTTCCACCACTGACACACACACACACACACTCTCACACACACACACACACTCACACACACACACACACACACTCTCACACACAGTGGGTTATGGGGACTTGTGTTTTGTCCCCATAAGGAAGGAGAGTCCCCACAATGTTACTGTGTAAACAGAAATATGTCCCCACAACATGAGTGATACACGCTCACACACACACACACACACACACACACACACACACACACACACACACAGTTACATAAGCTGCTGTGCTCTAACTGTAGTTTGTGTTGGACGCTGAGTCAAAACCTCAGTGACACAGAGCTGCAGGCTGGAAAACAGTCATCACAGGTTAGTGAGAGGGCGTTCAGTGAAAACCATCATTAACCCCCAACAACCCGGGTTTCACCACCTCAGCGCGTGCGTTTGCGTGGTCGTTTGTATTTTGGGGATTTCTAACTAACTGTGATGCTGCCTTCACGTGCTGGCGAGGAAAGTCTGACATCTGCCAATCCTCTCAAAAACTGGTGTCGGCGATGCGTTTACGGTCAGCAAACGCATCGAGTTCTTTCGCATTTTCATTGTTTCAAACCTCGTCTTTGAACAGACGTTCGGTGTTTTTGCATTTCTTAAGTGCCTCCCTTTAAAGCAGCATTCATTGTTCCTGGAAGTGATGCGCGCACATACCGGTCGAGCTGTGGAAGACAAAAGTCGGCGCTGGGCAGACATTACTCACTGTCTTTGCCGTAAGCTGTTCGCAGTAAAAACAAAGTGAGCCCACAGTTTGTTTGGCAGCGCTGTAAACACATACACCAGCTCTTCTTCTGTTGTGTTTGCTGCCCCGGTGGCTGATACACGTGTTACTTTGAACTGAACTACGGGGACCTCTGTCACCAAACTGTTACCTGGTGTTACCGCCAGAAACCACGGGTGTCGCCAAATCAACCGGGACTGAAATCTGAAGGATAAAGATGGCCCCACCTGCTCTCCTGCTGCAAAATGCTAATGCCAGCGTGCTAACGTAGTGACCATGGTGGTTTAGCGTGTTAGTATGCTGACATTTGCTAATTAGCACTAAAACACAAAGGCATTAGCTGGCCATTAGTTTTTTTGGTCATAAACCAATTTTTGACCTGATGATGGCGCTACATGAAAAGTTACTTTGGATATTCGTGGTCCCCAGAGGATGAACGCTGATGATTTTTTTTGGGGGGACCGCGTGACGTTTCCTCTAAAACTAACCATCAGGACAAAATTTACACATGTCCACAAAATATATTCAGTAGAAAAATGTTCATGATTTTTTTTCTAGTTCGCATTCTTGCTCCCCAGAGGATGAACGCTTTAGATTTTGAATACCCCCGTCAGTTTTCTTCCAGCACCACCTTTAACACCAACTTTACATAGTTAGGTCCACCACTGGTGAAGATCTGCGAACAGCTAAATCCCCAGAGATGAGGAGTCGTTTCAGGACTCCGTGATGTGCAGTTGTTGACTAGTTTTATTGTTCGTAAAACTATATTTTGATTATATGGACGGCCAGCAGCACTTTAGTGGGTTTATGAGCAGCACCGAAAATAGAAAAAGGAATAGGAACAATGCTACACACACACACACACACACACACACACACACACATCTGCCTCCAATGAGTGCAATCAGATAAATGTCTGAGCTGCAGCGGTGGCGTTGCGGCCACACGGGGAGGCCTGGCGAGGGAATCCAGCAGCAGCAGCAGCTGGCCGGAGGACGGAAACAGAAATGGGGGTGGGAGGGGAGGGGTGGGGTCCTGGAAAAAGTCTGAAATCTGAAAAAGCGGAAGGGAGAGGATTCATGTGCTAGACATCATAAAACCGTTTCCTGCGGCTCAAGGACTCAGGCGGGGACCGGGGGCTTTTTTTTTTACAAGCTTCTCCTCCCTAAATGAAACTGACGAGTGTTCGTAATAACACGGGGCAGACATGTTTCATAGTAGTTTACAAGATACAACCAGCCAGTGGGATACAACACAAATACATACTCACAGAAACTGCATTTATATAAGAGTAATCAGACACAAACAGAGATTTCTGAGCTGCTGACACATTCACATACACTGGTCTTCGTAGTTAGACGCCCTCCTGGTTTGGAAATGTAGCTGCTGTTGCAAAGAGGACTCTGCCGACGTCGTACCAAAGATTTCGGGGTATTCTGAAAAGATGATTACGCCCCGGCTGCTGGCTGCCGGTGCCTGGTAACATTCATTTGTACGTCCTCGGGAAACAGGCGGCGCTAGCTAGCCGGTAACATGCTAGCACTAGTCAGCCACAACAACCCACCATCTAGCTAGCAAGCTAGCTAGGACATACCCACATTCCTGCCGACGGTTTCCAACAAATGCAGCAGTGAGCCATTTTGTTTTGGAAGGAAATGCACTCAACGTGTTTGTGAGGCGAATACACGCACATTGTGTTTTGACGAATTCAAACAGAACTGTGTGTACTAAAAAAACAACCTCCACAGTATCTTTCACACAAAAGCCCGACGTGGATTTACCAGCAAATCCGCACCGATCGCTGTTATTCCACTGGAATTAATTCATTTTGTTCAAAAGGTCACTGTTTTAAATGATTTTTGGGGCACTTTTCGTAATATTAGCAAGCTGATTATGGGTTGCTACCAAGCTAGCATGCTGACGATTTGACACCGTAGCTTCCCACAGTTTGTCCAGTGCAGATGTTCAGCCTCGCTAACGTATCAATGAGACGGGTGTATTGTTGTCACTTCCTGCTAAACTGTACTATGTATGTAATATTAGAGTAATGATGTGTTACTGTTGAACACGAAGGCCTCTGACTAAAACACCCCAATGTGTAAACGCGAAGCTGCACGGACGGTGTTTGGCTTTGACGAAGAGCCAGCTTTTTCTACTTTTCCATATTTTTTATCAGAAATATGAGTTTGTCAGATAACATGTTTTGCATCATGCAGCCGTACTGAAGGCCTTCATCAGCTTGTTGGATCAGACGCATCTTCAAAAGCAACAAACGCCCTCTTATTCTGCTGCCTAAAAGGATGTTTACTGTCTCTAAACCATCGAGGAGAAACTCCCTCTAGTACTCTACCATCCGCCTTTCAGCCGACGCTCGGCGGCTTTGAACTTGTGGCGAGCTCAGTGTTTGATGTCAGCAGTCTGGCAGAAGCCCACACCTGTGGTTTGGTTGTGGTTCGTCGGGACGTTACGCAAGCCATCATTATTCGCAGCTTCTTGCTCCGGGGGCCTTAGTTACATCATGGTTGAACTTTGCCGTGTGGCGCTGATGTTATTTTTGGCAAAGCAGCGTTATGCACCTGAATGGAGAATGGCTGGAAGAAGAAGAAGAAGAAGAAGAAGAAGAAGAGGGAGGGCAGGAACGTTTGCTTCAACCAGCAAGGCTGTTAAATGTTAAATGAAAGTTAAACGCTCCCCTGCTGATGAGTTTAGCAGTTAGTCCCCGCAGACGCTGTCGGAAAGAGTGAAGAGCGACGGGGAAGGAAAAAGTTAAGTCGTCCCAGTTTGGAACGAGTCTCCTTCAGTGTGACTGCTTTTACAGATTATGATATTCTTTTAACCCCCCCCCCCCTTCCTTACAGTCTTTGTTGGGCCTCGTCTCCTGCCTCTTAAATCGTCTGCGGTCTGGAAACGTTTTCCCGATGAGAGGCGCTGGCGAGGCTCCGAGGCCTGCTGGACGGCTCCGCTCTGCCATCATCGTCGTCATGTCGACTCGGTAACGAGGCCGACTCCCAGGCACGGACCTCCTCCCATCTGCGTTTTAACTTTTCCTGCTTCCAGGGAAATTCCGATCATTTCCCCTCCAGAGGCCTGAGCTGCTCCCTCCTCTCGACAGTTTAAATGGAAATGCAGGTTAGACTCGAAGTCCTGTCCTCTCTGTTTGACCCTCCCTCAAAACTGGCAACCCCCACTCCTACACACACACACAGAATCCCCATCATGGCTGCAGATGTGGCACATCTGGCTCCAGGAGTGAGTCATTATTCTTGGCTCGCTCTGATGTTCTGCTCCCCTCGCTCTCTCTGCCGCCATGGCAACTGACGAATGTTTGGCAGGAAGTCCTTGGCATTGAGCCGGGCCGAACGAGCAAGCGCTGCGGAGGAGAGAGAGAGAGAGGTTTGTGTGTGTGTGTGTGTGTGTCAGAGAAACAGAAAGCAAAAAAAGTGTGTCTGCCTGTGTGACAGAGTGAGAGACCAAGAGTTAAAGCGTATAAACAAAAGAGAGAGAGAGAGAGAGAGAGAGGCGAGGTGGGCGGGGCTTCAGTCTGGCCACGGTCCAGTCCGACCATAAAGCTCTGAGTCTGAATCGAGGCCTCTGGCAGAACAAAGCTGTGTGCGACACCGCCGCCGCCGCTCCCGCTTGGCAGCCGCCACGTTTTCCCAGCAGCCCTTGCCTTGGCAGCTGGCCGACCTTTCCTGCAGGCCTGCAAAGAGGATTAGGACGGGGGACGAGGGGAGGGACGAGGGGAGGGACGAGGGGAGGGACGAGGGGAGGCGAAGGGAAAAGAGAGCCTTGTTGTTTTTCTTGTCTCCTCACTTCGCCCCCAGTGACATCACCGCCGCTCTGATTCCAGATGCGATGCGTCCAAAAGTGTTTTCCCAGGTTTATTTGACTTGGCCGTCTATTTTATAAACGTCTTGTCGGGCGTTTTGTGTGTGTGTGTCTGTGTGTGTGTGTGTGTGGGGGCGCCCAAAATGGCACCTCCTGCAATCTGCAGTGTCGACAAAGACACAACAACCGGGCCGTGTTTGTGTTTCTCGAATTAATAAAAAACGGAAACCCGCTGTGATGTTCAGTAAACACAGAGGCAGGGGAGCTGCGCGAGAGCCAGCCGAGCTCTTACCGGACTCGCTGTTGGTTTTATTCGTCTTTATTCTGACTTTTCATGTAGTCATCCAGCGAAATATCTCTTACTACGCTGGCGTTCTTTGGTTCGGAGTGAAATGTCACAACAACTCACGACGACTTCCCCCGGTCCTGAACACTGAACCTCTTTGAATCACTGAAAATAAAACCAGAGATGTGTGCGGAGGTCTGGAACCAGGCTGGGTTCACGTTGCTTGATGAAGCTTTTATCCTCCTTCGTCCAATCACCTTTCGTTCCCAGCGCTTATTGATTTACATGCGCGTGGAGGCCCATCGATGGATCAGTGAGCCCCTTTCCGAGTCCGTCTCTTTACAGGAAGGAGCATCTGATGGGGACGTTTCCAAGACGGGAACAGTGACCGCACAGAGAGGCCTGGCTGACTCTGTGAAGAGGCTCCCGGCATGTAAATGAGATGGAGATGTGTTTGCTGGTAGCGTGCCAACAGTCCTGCAGCTGGAAGAAGAAGAAGAAGAAGAAGAAGAAGAAGAAGAAGAAAGCAACAGTGGCGTCCCAGTAAACAGGAAACAGTCCATTACTGGTAATATCCTGACAATAAAGCTACGTGCTGATGAGTGAGGAGATTTAAGATTTACATCCCGGCCTCTGTTTACCATCCACAGACAGGACGAAACACAACACATCTGCTGCGTGGGACACAGGGGGACGGGGTTTACCCAGAAGTCCCTGCAGTGAGATGACTGCAGTACGGCCTGCAGGGGCGGAGCTGCCAGACACCTCAGGAAAACTACAAGTGTTTCGGACAAATACTCTAAATTTGTAGTTTGTTTAGGAAAAACCGGACTAACCGGTCGAAGAAGCCGCAGAGTTCATCACGTGTTGGACACGACAAACAACGTCCCGATGATTTATCTGGAAAACGTCGGGAACGATCACGGGGGTTCGTCCTCTGGGGAGCAGGAGTATGATCCTGATGTTACTGAGCAGTTTAAACGGCATAAGGCACAGTGACGGGGCTGAAAACGCGTTTGACGTTATATTGTGTAAATGAAAAGGAATTAAATATAAAAACATAACAAAAAAAACTACAATACTGATAATTTAAAAAAGACCCACAGAAGGAAAAGTATCTAATTCTCCTCGTGAGAAGAAATTTAATCTTCTGCTTTATTTCTTGAAATATATTCAAATATATTACATTTACTTTTCACCCGGCGCCATAATCAGGTCAGACACTTTGGTTTACGACCAGAAACCTGCAAAACGAACCACACTCCCACCCGCCTGCAGCTGTTCGTGGTGTTTAGTGCTAAAGGTTAGCATGCTAACACGCTAAAATAAGATGGTGAACATTATACCTGCTACACATCATTGCGAGCGTGTTAGCATTCTGACATTAGCTACAGCCTCACGCAGCCGCCCAGACAATTAAAGTGGGTCTGTTTTTAAAATTTAAAAGGGGAAAGAAAGTTATTTAACAGCTAAAAGTGACTTTGAAGTGTAAATGAATTCTTCGATTTTAGAGACGTATAAAATCTTTTAAGAATAAAGTCGTGAGTAACTTTAGTAACGTGAAGACGGCAGAGTTTTAATGAAAAACAGCAGAAATCCACACAGGACACGTTTAACAGTCAGCAGCCTGTTGTTCAGAGGCAGCTTCTCCTGATAAAAGCTGTAAACTTTATTGTTTATCCTGTTGTGTTTGCAGTCAGTCGAACCTCCTCGCGAGGTCAGCGGTCACCTGTTCACAAGAAATATCAAAAACTAATTAACTAATTATGACAACAACAACAACAACAACAACACGTACTGATCACATTCACACTCCACGGAGGATACTTTGGATTGTGGATACTGGATTTTGGCCCGTCCACGAGCTTCCTGTAGCACACAATATATGGCCAAAAGTATGTGGACACACCAAACATTACACCCGTGTGTTATGAATGTGATTGTGACAGAACGTGCTGCTCTAACAGCCTCCACCCCTCTGGTTTCAGCCTTTCCACCAGGTGTTTGAACCTGGCTGCAGGGATTTGCTCCCATTCAGACACCAGAGCATCAGCGAGGTCCGACACTGATGCTGGGTGACCAGGTCCGGCTCCGAGTCTGCATTTAAATTCATCCCAAAGGTGCTGGATGGGGTTGAGGTCAGGTCGAGTTCCTCCACACCAAACTGTGAAAAGCATTTCTTTATGGAGCTGCTTTGTGCACGGGGGCGTCGTCATGTTGAAACAGCAAAGAGACAAACTGTTGACACAGAGCTGGAAGAAACACTGCTGTCTAAAATATTATTTTATGCTGCAGCATGAAGATTTCCCTTCATTAGAACTAAGAGGCCAAAATCAGGAAAAACAGACACAAAAGTATGTTGTGTGTCTACATACTTTTGGCCATATAGTGCACAAAATAAATCACATGAGTCAGTGATCAGTTTCCTGGCAGATATGAAAGATCCCAGGAAATGAACTTGCCTCGAAAACAGCAAAACTGAGAAGACTGGTTTCTCGACGTCCTGTTTCAAAAGGAAACGCATCGCATTAAAGTGGCTGTAATCGATATTTTTTATAATACCAAAGTATCAAATGACAATGTGAAAACAGGCCCCCGTCGGAGCCGGATATTTCCCCCCAAACACAGAGCTGACAGAGGGAGGACCGGACTGACGTCCGTCAGGAGGCGCGTCTGCGTCGCGGCGCTCTGCAGCTGCTGGAGGCGGAAACAAGCAGCTGTTTTGATCACAAGTTCAGCACATCAGCCTAAAAGGTGACGATGCGTCAGCGTCGTGTTCACGTGTTTCTGCTGAAGACAAGCGGACAGAAACTCTGCTGAGGTGATCAGATCCTCGGATGTCGACAGAGCTGAAGAGCTCCAGCGCGGGAGCCAGATGGGGAGTCGCGTCACCCTCTTAGTAATGTTGCTGATGAAGGAAGCGAGGGATATTTTCCGTCACAGCGAGTCCTGTGGAATGAACTGTGACTGTAAACGGTTAATCGTTCCCGGAGCTCCGGTTTGACCTCAGCGTCACCTCCCAGCTCTGCCTTTTCTCGGGCCGATTTCCCATCATGCAGACCTCCACCCCCATGTGAAACTGCTAAGCTGAATAAACTGACGGGGTCGACCCCCGCAGACACGAGGCCGAGTCTGCAAATCTCCCATGCGAGTGGCCCACGGGGAGGCTATTTAAAGCCCCCGCTGATCAGGCAAAACAGGCTCAGCTGACAGAGCTTCGTTAGCTTGTAGCGTCCCACCGGTTTACAGTCTGATACAGGACCCGGAGTCGCAGGGATGGGGAAGAGGTGTAGTCTTTTTGACTGCTGCGCTCACTGCAACGGCCCCAGGACGGAGCAGTTTGTGTTTCCACCTTTTCCTCGTCGGCTCCTCCTCCTGGCTGCGTCCCACTGCCGTCCACATCCCACGGCAACAACTCCGTGTCTTCTGCATCTTGTTTCCATGCTGCCGTGCTCTGTTGTAAACAAGACGAAGCGGCAGAAGTAGTTGAGAGACTGAACGAGGTGTTAAAACCCTGTCTACTTTCACGCCTGGCCAATCACCGCCTGAAGTGGCCGTGATTGTCCGAAAATTGTCGAATGCTGCGAACCCGATTTTGACATCCGAGCAGGCGTTTCAGATGTCGTTACGGTGTGTTCAGACAGGACGCAAAGACAGAATTTTAGAGGTGATGCAAACGCACACAAAGTCAATGTTACGACACAGTGCCAGCTGGGGCGAAGACGACGAGCCCGACTTCATTCAAACAACTCGGATGAAGCGCGTATCCCCGGCTTTATGAATCTGCTTCATAAACGTAGCAGAGACGAAAAGGAAAAAGATTTCTGAGTTCAGCCAGAGGCCGAGCTGAACAAAGCTCACAAAGGCGCACTGCGACGCTCGCAGTCGCTACGTCCACTTCTAGCTAGCTACAGTTAACGTCTGTGCAGCTGGTTCATCGGGCTGAACGAAGACGCTCCAGCGTTCGACACATACGAGGCGGGAAGTCGCTTGTCTTCCTCTCTGAACACACTGTCAGACGATCGGATGAGCGCTTCGTCTGAAGCATGAAGGCCATCGTGAAGCATCTTAAAGAGAAACTGGCACCTCCCTTTCCTCAGTCCAGTTTGGGGGTTTCTGTTTGTGTGTGTGAGTTAATATAAATAATTCTATAGTAACATTTCTTACCTGAGGAAAAAGTTTGAAATATTGCTGTAACTCAGGTTTGTCATTGTATATAATATATGTAATTTGTCAGTGGTGGTCTGTTGCACATTTTTTAACCGCTGTAGGTGTAAGCATAAGTATTGCTATTTACCGTTTCCTGTATCCGTCGGTCAGCGAGTGAAACTCTGACGTAACACAGAGATCCTGAGCTCAAAACGGTAAAACAACACGTACCGTGTGTGCGTTTCAGTGCTGAGTGAATGATGTGGGAAAATGCCGTCCCTGCTGTCAGCTCATGTTTGCGTTTCCATTTGGGAAGTGAAATCACATGACGGATTTCCCCCCTCCCCCTCCGCGCCGTGGGATGGCAGCGACAGGATGATCCGTCAGCTGACTGAGGAGATTTATTAGGGGTGGGGTGGGGTGGGAGGGGTTAAATCTGCAGGTTGTAAAGGGTCGTGGGGAGGAAGGCTTCAGAGATTCAGAGAAGGCGGAGACGACCAGCGGCCATGATGAAGTCCTGGTTAGGACACTGGGGGTCTGTGCCGTCACACAAGATGTGACGATGCAGCAGAAACCCAAACATGGTGTCCAGCGAAACCAGCAACCAGTGAGGAAAACATCTGTCCCGTTGTCCTTAACAACACGGGTTTCTTCCCCGAATGAATGAAACTAAAGAATTAAACTAAAATAACATCTTGGTACGGCTTGTTGGTGGAACTTACAGTTAATATATTTAAATTACGTCTTGGGTTTGCAATCGTTGTAGTAACACAGCGTACGGTATGAAGTCTTCCCAGGGTGTCATATGACCTGCACTTCCAACTGCGACCACTACGTCAAGAGTGCGACACGGTCCAGCTCAGCTCCTGGTCTGTGGCCGGTCTGTAGTGGTCCACATCTAACACCTGCATCGTTTACTAACAGAGGGACGTTAAGATGTTTCTGACATCAGCTCAGAGAAGGAAGTCTGAGTCAAAGGGAACAGCGCCCTCTAGCGCCTGAATAAATCCTGTAAGACTAAACCGTGACTACTTCTTTTGTTTAACAAACATCAAATCACACGACCCTCCGAAACATCTGAATCAGAATCAGAATCAGAAATACTTTATTGATCCCCGTAGGGAAACTCTTTGTTACAGTAGCTCGCCTTTACGTCAGTGCACACAGGAGAAAACGATATTATACACTATAAACAGGTTAGAAATAAATTAAGTAACATGTCGGTATAAGTATAAGATAAACTAAGTGTCGAGTACCAAGTGGGTTTACTGGTAGATGGTGAAGTACAGTATAAATACAATGTCACTAATTATGTAATAAATAATAGTAAAAGCGGAGGTGCATGTGCTGTCGAGAGTAATTGAGGTATATCCGTAACAATAAATACGAAAAACTAACAAGGGAAAACTAATATTGCACTTGAGTAGTAAACAGAATATTGCACAATTATTATTAATTATGGCGGAGATGTAATGCTCAATGTCCAGTTTAGTGACTTCGGGTCAGACAGACTGACACTTAGAGGGAGGAGTTAAAGAGTCTGATGGCCACAGGCAGGAATGACTTCCTGTGGCGCTCTGTGGTGCATTGTGGGGGGATGAGTCTTCCGCTGAAGGTGCTCCTTTGTTTAGCCAGCACATCTGTTGCACTTAACACCGATCATTTTACGGTTTTTTGGAACATGTTCTGTACAAAGTTTCCCGTTTGCATGGCTCCCTCTTGGCGTTCTTTAATAGATAAGTCTCTTTCTGACACATCAATGCTAACACAGCGGCTAACCAGCACTAGCCAGGTGTTGTAGTATAAGTTAGGAAATTTGCATATAATGCAATCCAACAGCCATGCTAGCTGCTCTGTATTTAGGCACAGCAGCTAAAGGCTCTGACACACCAAACCGACGTCAAAGAACTAGCGGCGACAAAGGCCGCCTGTTCGCCTCACGCCGCCTGTGTCTTGGCCAAAAAGTGGCCCTAGATCACACACCGCACCGACTACAGCGATCGGCCGACTAGCACGTACGTTCTCGCGCCTGCGCGAGAGGTAATAACTCTCCATACCAGCAGGTGGCGGTAGTCTGCACTCGTCATTCAGGAAGACCTAGGACTGCGGACATAAACAAAAGCAGCCCCGTGGATGTAGGCATGCCCGCTTTCGCTCTGGCGGTTTCGTAAAACAGCTGCTTCTAATCAAGAAAACGTCTGATTTCCTGTCCTGTCTGTTATCACTGTTTCATTCAAGACGCTAGTTGGCCAGCTAACGTTAGCACAATAACGAGAACGCAAATTATATTTAAATATATTTATCTTCTCGTGCACTGATTCGCTTAAGCTGAGCAGCCAATCAGAGTGATTTCGCTCGCCGACGAACTCCGCCGCCGATTCAACGCGTTCAGTCGAGAAGCCGCAGACGAGGGCCGACAAAAACTAGGACCACAGACGCTCGCTGACGGTGTGTCAGGGCCTTAACACGCTCAGAATCACAACGCTAACATGCTGAAGTTTAGCAGGTACAATGTTCACCATCTTAGTTTAGCTTGTTAGCGTGCTAACATTAGCTAACTAGCAGTAAACACAGAGCGCAGCTGAGGCTGATGGGAGCGCCATCATATGCAAAATACCCTGAACTGGTCTGTGTTACCGTGTCTGCGTTTGAGGAGAGGACATTTACACCGAAGCACAAACTTCATGTAGCCCTGCTGTGTTTCGTCTTCGCCCCCCATACCGCTGCAGATTTGTCTGAACGCCGCCCGGGACGCAAACAGCTCGCTGCTCCCGCACAGTCGCCTGCAGCGGCCCGAGGCCACGCTGGCAAAAACAGGACGCGTTGTTCACCGCGCCCGCCTTTTCCCTCTCTCGCGTCCGTCAGCGGACTGGACGGGCAGGCGAGCCCGGCCGTGTCACGGCGCTGCGAGACGGGCCTCGGCCACGTCGAGCCGAGCCGAGCGCAGCGACCCAGGCTGTGAGTAAGAGATGAGGCCGCTGACTCGCTGCTGGCCAGACACCAACATATCACAGATCAGTCGGCTGCTTCTTTCCCTCACTTCCTTTTCTCCGCGTCCTCAGCTCCTCGCCTCGACCTTCACCGCTTCTGCACTTCTGGGAGCGGCGTCGCTTTTCTGCTCGAGCACAAACACCAGACCGTCCTGCTGCTGTTCAACGGACAACGGACTGAGCAAATGGACGTTAACGCCAATGTCGCAGCCCGCTGTCTCACAGGACAGTACGCTGTGATGTTTACAGATAATGGGTCTGCAAAAACAAGCTTATAAAGTCATTTCCTTCTATAATCGAGTCCTGAAACTCTGCCTGAGCGTCTGAATCTCAACAGACGCTGCCGACAAGCAGTTTGTTTTAGTAGCATCTGACAAACCACATGCACGTTTATATTCAGTAATCCTAAAATATAGGAATCGAGACACGAACGAAATAATGAGAATAAAAGCCTCAGTCACAAAACAATGAAAGGCCCGAATGAGATACCAAAGCAGAGCGTCGGACACTGCTGCGGGCCTGCTGTCTCCGTCACTTCTCACAAAACGAAAAAAAAGCCGCATGTTTCGGCACATTTTCGGGGCTCCGCATGTCAATTACAGCCGCGTGTTGTTTTCTTCAGTTTTTATTTTCCCGGAGGTGAGACGACTGGTTTTATGTTCAGTGTTCAGGTCCCAGTTTGCCCTCAGTTTGCTTGGCAACAGCAGCTGAATTCTGTGATTGGCTGCCCGCCGGCGCGGCGTCACGGCGCGTCTGGCACAGGAACTGGAATGCAACAGGGCCGAGCAGCAGAGGCACCGAGCCTGCAGGAAAACCAGCAGAGGCACCGAGCCTGCAGGAAAACCAGCAGAGGCACCGAGCCTGCAGGAAAACCAGCAGAGGCACACTTGTTGCTCCCGTCCCGCGGAGGCTCGTCCTATTCTGCAACCCCCGGGATGACAGTTTCACAAACCTGCGTAAAATCTATTATTTTTGTCATGTGCTCTTGAGAGAGAGCGAGTGAAAATATTTAAAAAATAAAAAGAGACTAAAGGTCAGGGAGGGGTGGAGGGAGGGGGGACGCCCAGTTTTGTTTTCCCAAATACAGTCAGCACTTGTTGAGCTCTTTAGCGAGTCTGCAGTGCAGGCTGTCAGCTGAACTCCCTGATCAGGGTTTTGGTATTTTAAAAAGGCCTTTTGGTTCCCTGGGCAGAGAGGAGGAGAGGGAGGCAAGAGCTCCCACTCTGCTTTAATTTCCAGGGGTCGCGTTTGGCCCACAAAGCAGATATCTATCCAGCAAAGCACGCCAAGATTATTTGGACCAAATTATTATTTATCTTCCAGAAAACAAGGCTACAACAGACAAACTACATTATTATTATTTTTTTTTTTTAAAAACAAGACGTCTTGTAAGCAATCAAATTTAGGTTTTGAATTTGAATGTTGGGTTTGATCAAACCAACAACGCAGAGGCCAAATGGCTGCGACTGCTTATTATATCTCAATAAAATCCGGCATTAATGCTAACATAACCAATTCAGCTAATTAAAAAAGGAGGCATACTGCTCGTTTGTATGCAGTTTGTTAAGGAACTACAATCCTAGCAGCTAATTCAGGCTTGATTTGAATGTATCGGGCTGCAAGCCGTCTTGAAATAATGCACGCGAGGTTTTCTAGATCCTCCCGCTAGTAATAGCAGTGTTTTTGGCTCGGGGTTTATGATTTGATTCCCTACTGACACATTAGCCAGACGCACTTGGAAAAGATCTGTAGCGTTTGGCTAACACCCTGCTGCTGCCGAGCGAACCTAAACGGCACCCTGCGGGGCTGAAAAACCAGGAAGTGCTCAAAGCTGCACTATTAAGGCTTAAAGTTACGCATAATTCAGGACGTGGCCTCTCAGCAACCCGGGCTTCGTTGGGCCCGCCTCAGCTCCACCTCTTTGCCCGTTTTTGGATTAGCCGGAGTCGGGCGCTGCCAAGACGGCGACGGGCCGGAGCTGTCCGCTGTGAGCTTCCTCACCTGTGGGTGACGTCGCGGACGCCGGCGTCCATGTTTTATACAGTCCGAACAGAGCGAACCGTCAGCTTTCACCGTCCGATATGAGCTGCAACAAGTCCTCCTCCTCCTCCTCCTGCGCAGCGCTAACCGCTAATCTGTTAGCGGGTTGCTTTGCTAGATTACACTGTCGGCCAGTTAGAAAGTTAGCAAAGACGAATACGGTTTGAGTAAATTGTGTCTTGTGTTCGTTTGCAGCATCGTGTAACTGCTTTTGGGAAGCTCTGCAGGCCTCGACGTTTCTGCTCCTTTTTACTTATTTTTACTAAACGATTCACCAGACTCTGATTCTACCAGGCCGGGGCTGTAAATACACTCATGGCACGGACACTATTCCCTCCAACTTTCTGTTTTATTTTAGTGAAGCAGAAACTGCTGCGCGTGCTTTTATCTCCTCACGCCTCGATCACTGTAACGGCCCGTTCGCTCGTCTTAATGTAAAAACTGTGAAACGCCTGCAGACTGTACAGGACTCGGGACCGAGAGGTGCGACCACGTCACACCTGGTTCAGCCTCTTTACATCGGCTCCCTGCTGGTTTCAGGACTGACTTTAAGATCTTGTTGAGTACTTTTAAGGCTCTTCATGGCCCCAGACTGTATCTTAGACCTTGTGATCCCTTATGAACCTTCACGTAGTCTGAGATCTTCGGGCAGGGGTCTCCTGTCTGTTCCTGAGTCCAGGATGGAAACTAAGGGGGACAGAGCTTTGGCCATCAGGGCCCCGAGGCTCTGGAACAACCTGCCTGAAGACATCAGGCCGTCTGAGTCAGAGTCTTCGTTTAAGTCTCGTCTCAAAACACATTTTTATCTCTTTATCTTAATGTTGTAATGTGCTCTGCTGACCTATTTGTACTTTTATTATTATTTGTTATTATTATTATTATTTTTTTAATCTTGTTTTTAATGTTGTACAGCACTTTGGTTCAGTTTCGGTTGTTGGAAGCTGCTATAGAAATAAAGTTTGATTGATTGACTGAAAGCAGATCCTGATTTTACCTGAGCTGGCTGTTTATTTTATTGCTTTTTATGTATTTTATATTTTTTATCATTCACTGTTGGTATTTTATTTCTCTTGTTGTGTTTGATAAGTGCTCTATAAATAAAGTTTTATTATTATTATTATGTAGTTTATCTTGCGTGTGTTTTTACACTGTGAAGTGGCAGGAAGTCCTTCTGCGATGGTCGCGCAGTAAGAACCGGCCCGGAGTGATGCCTCTTCCTCCTCGGACGCGGGCAAGACGATCTTTGGGCGTAAGCTCTCCGGATAAAGATAGAAAAACGGCGAGCATGCGCCCTGAGGGGGTCGTCGAAGAATCCAGTAAATAGAACCCCGGAGCACGAGCCGAGTGTCGGCGCTGACGTCACGGCCCTACACCGAGAGCTCGAGCTGAATTGTAAGCGCGAGCTTAGACGGAGGCGCGCCGCGGCGAAGGACACAACTACGATGAGCTCCGCTCGGTGCGACTCTGCTGCTTTCTGACGGAAAATACAACTAGTTTTTTTTTTTTTTTTTTTTTAAATTCTTAATTGTTGGTTATTTCTTCCTTCCAGCAACGTAAACAACCCGACGGACATTTTTTGGGGAGAGTTTTTTTTATTTATTTATTTTTTTTTTTAAACAACATGTCCTCCGCGGCGGTCGCTGCCTCCCGAAGGCAGTCCTGCTATTTGTGCGACTTGCCCCGCATGCCGTGGGCGATGATCTGGGATTTTACCGAGCCCGTTTGCCGCGGATGCGTCAACTACGAGGGGGCCGACCGGATTGAATTTGTTATCGAGACCGCCCGGCAGCTGAAGAGAGCGCACGGCTTCCAGGACGGCCGCTCTCCGGGCCCGGGGAAGTCCCAGCACGCCGGGAAGGAGCTCAACCACTCGGCCGGAGACCCGGGCTCCCGCCCGCCGCAGCCTCTGGACCGCTACCCGCTGTTTGACCGGCCGCCCCGGCTGGGACCGGAGTGCCAGGCAGGGAGGCAGGCAAACGGCCTCCAAATGCCAAACGGATTTCCAAAACCCGACGAGCCTCCGGAGCTGAACCGCCAAAGCCCAAACCCCCGCAGGATTAGCACGGTCCCTCCCAACCTGGTGCCTCTGGTGAACGGCGGCATACCCACCATACATCCGCTCAACGGTCGCCCGGCTCAGATGGGTCTGCCCGGGGTCCTGGCCGCGCCTGGCCACGGGGAGCACGGCAAGCGTCCGGAGGAGCTGAAAGACAAGCACAGGCCGGACAGCCTGTCGGACATGTCGGACAGCCACAAGGAGTGGATAGGCAAAGGCAAAACAGTCAGGGACCTGATGCACACTTTCGACAGCAGGTTTAAGAAGGACCACGCCGCCATGCAGCGGGTGATGGGATACGAAACGAGCGCCACTTCCTCAAAAACAGGTACGGCCATGTCTGCTTTTATTTCCCCGCCGCGGGAAAACAAACAAACAAACAAACAAAACTAAACTAAACAAAACAATGTCGAACTGGCACGCTTTGTGGAAACGGGAACTTAGCAACGCTGAAATTGCGTGTCAGCGAGTTTGACGCTCGGTGCTGACGTGTGTTTTTAAACCGACGTGCTCGGTAATGCCACGCTGCTCACGCGGACCCGTTCACCTCTGCGCACGCGGAGGGCTGGCTGGCAAACAACAACAACAACAACAACAACAGCAGCAGCAGAGGCGGCGACATAAACAAAGCTTTTATTCACTGTTGAGAAATTTCCTGTGTTTTCATTATTAGCAGAGCAGCATGCCGTGTGTGTGTGTAGTGTGTGTGTGTGTGTGTGTGTGTAGTGTGTGTGTGTGTGTGTGTGTGTGTAGTGTGTGTGTGTAGTGTGTAGGTGTGTGTAGTGTGGGTGTGTGTAGTGTGGGTGTGTGTAGTGTGGTCGTGTTAACCCTCCTCTTCCTCTGCCGCAGACAGGGGGAAGCACCCGCGGAGCATGAAGAGGAAGGCCTCCCCGGAGCCAGATGGCGAGGGCAGCGGCGCCAAGATGAACGGTGGCGAGGGCCAGCCGTGGCACCCGTCGCCCTCTGAGGTGCTGAAGATGCCCCCGGCCGCCCTGGCGGGCTTCTCGGCCGCCCCACCGTCCACCATCTCCCCCCACTCCCGCACCACGCCCCCCGAGGCCGCCACAGCGCAGAACGGCCAGTCCCCCATGGCTGCGCTCATCCTCGCCACCGATAACGCAGGCAGCACGGGCTCGCCTAAGGACGCCAACCAGGTACACTCCACCACGGCGGGCGCGCGGCGGAACAGCGGCAGCCCCCTGTCGCCGTCCTCGGCCTCTCAGAGGAGGCTGGCCCAGAGGGAGGGCCCCGCGGGCGCCAACCCTTCTGCGCTACACGCGCCCGGCAGCATGGACCCCCACGCGCCGCCACCACAGAGCATTCCGGACTCTTCCGTGCCCCCGGGCAGCGTGCCGCTGTGCTGCACCCTGTGCCACGAGCGGCTGGAGGACACTCACTTCGTCCAGTGCCCGTCGGTGCCCTCGCACAAGTTCTGCTTCCCCTGCTCCCGGGAGAGCATCAAGCAGCAGGGCGCCACCGGCGAGGTGTACTGCCCCAGCGGCGAGCGGTGCCCGCTGGTCGGCTCCAACGTGCCCTGGGCCTTCATGCAGGGGGAAATAGCCACCATCTTGGCCGGGGACATAAAGGTAAAAAAGGAGAGAGACCCTTAAAATGTTCACCAGCTGTTTTTTTTGTTTTTTCTTGAACCTCTTTCCCCTTTTTTGTAACCCGACTACGGCAACAACAACAGGACATAAAGTAACACACACACACACACACACACACACACCCAAATATAAACCATCCAGCAGCAAGCCCCAGAGGAACCAACGGACATGTGTACATATTGGACACAAGGGAAGTGTATACTTCGTAAACATGGCTGTATAATTCTTTTTTTGATTTTTTTTTTTTTTTCAATACATTGTGTTTCTATAATTTTGAAGATGAAAAGGTATGTACTGCTCATAACAACCCCACCTCCACCTCCACCTCCACCTCCACCCCCACCTCCTCCATCACACTTGTTTCTTTTCAATCTATTGGTGTACTTTAGGTCTGGAGACGGTCCTGTCAAACATAGAATGTGACTAATCTGAGCACTTGGCAAAAAAAATAATAAATAAACAAACAAACAACAAAAAAAAAAAAGCTTCCAGCTGTACATGTATGCACTTGTTTTAAAAAAAACAAAACAAAACAAAAACTTGCCAAATACAGTTTCAGACCTTGTAATAATACCTCTAGTGTCTCTGTGGTTGTGCTTATTTTCCGTAACCGGCGAGTTGGTCATGATGCAATACCTTCCAGCAGGAACAAACCGGCTTCCAGGGAAGAGTGGGAGGAAGAGCAGTCCAGGGAGGAGGAGGAGGAGGAGGAGGAGGGGTGAAGGCCGGGGGTAGAGGTGTGTTGTAAAAACAAAAAACAAACGTTTTTGTACAGTAAATCACACGTAGGCGGGGCCCGAGGGTGCTCGCTGCCCAGCCTCGTGTCCCCGCGAGCGCCCGGAGGAGATAAGTAGGGCCTAAAAATAGCCTGCCGTGGAAACGCGGCGCCCGGCGGGTGAGGCGTTTTGCTGACGTGTCCGAATGACTCCCACAGCGCTCCGGGGCCCCTAAGAGTTGACACGTCCGGATCCAGGTTGTTTTCGTCGATTGCAGTGAACACATACCGGAGACGTGAGGTCACGGGCGGCGGCCCTCTGGGACTGATGCTAGCTGAGCTCGCCGGCCGTTCCCCCCCCCCACACACACACACATAACTCGCTCGGTCGGGGTGACGGTGTGACGCCCCTGGGCTCTGTTTGGGCCCCCACCCCGACGCTTAACGGGCTTCCTGCTCCACAACAAAAGCTGCTTCATCAGACAAAATGGCTCCTGTCAGAGGGGATTTGTACGAGGCTGAAGTCTCGTTTATTTTGTCATATTTTCTTCTCCTCGCTCTCACCCTCTCGTTTATATATTATTTTCTTTCAGCTTTGTTTCCACGGTTGTTTTGAAGTTCATATTCTACATAAAAGCGTGTGATTTGCTTGTCGCTTGTGGACGTTTCTCTCTCTCTCTCTCCGTCACGTTCGGCTGGTTTTGCCTTCAGGAAGGGAAACGGCATGAAGGAGCACAGAGGGGCCCCTGCCTCAGCGCAGAGGGACAGAGGGAGGATATAAATGCCTTGCTCAGGGGTCACGTGCTCCTCGGTGGAATTCCTGAGTCACCGCTCCCCCTTCCTCTTCTTCTTCTTCTGTTTCTCCCCTCTCCCTCCCCTCTCTGCTGCAATAACACGCCTTCCACTGTTCAAGGTTGATCACACAGCGAGTGGATGAATGGGGGCCCTGTGTGTGTGTGTGTGTGTGTGTGTGTGTTTATGCCGGGGCCCCTGTCGCTTTCAGCCGCCATTCAGAGCAGCGAGGAGGAAACTTTTAACCCGTTGCTGCCTCTCTCCGCCCGCAGACGCTCGGTCCTACCCGGCAGGTTCAGGTTTAAACCTCAAGTCAAAACAGTTCGCTCTTTATTATCTTTTGAACCCTGAAGTCGCAGCACAGTCTGGGCCGGGACGCTGGAGCAGGTCTTACTGGCTCGTCAGAGACAGCGAAGAAACAGATTTTGAGACGGGCTGAGCCAGAAATGCGTTTCTCGGTACCTTTTTTTTTTTTTTTTAGCTTTGGGAATATAAACGTGCTTCGATTTTTAAAGGCAGATTTAAAGCAAAAAAGTCGAATCTCGAGTGTGAGGGTTTGCTGCTTTTCTCTGTTTTGTGTCGCTGTGGACTGAACGTCTCCGGGTTTTGGACCGTTTTGGTCAGAGAAAGACGTCGCGCTGGGCCGGAGGACGTTTCTACAGGTGGAGCAGTTACTTAAAGTCACAGGCAGATAAATCGGTAATGAAAATAACCTTTTTAGTTGCAGACTTAAAACAAAACGTGCCAAACTGCTCGATGCGTCGGTGTTGCATAAATAATAAAGCAGCCTTTTTAAAGAGGGTTTCGCAGAGTCTGGGTTTCTTAGAGTGCCGGCCTTCGAGGGAGATTAAACCGGTCCAGGTCAACAGACTAAGAGGTCAGCAGCCGCTTGGATTACGCAATGTTTCTTTTTTGTTTTTCCATTGATGAAATTCTGTTACGTCCTGCGAATAGAAGTTTGCCAAAGTGAAGAATTACTTGCAGTAAAATGTACTTTTGAGTATCAGAAGATTTAAGTACTCTTCAACAATGATCTTTTAGTTTTTTTAAGAGTTTTTAAGTTATAAATGTTTATACTTTTAGCAGTGTTTGGTGGGGAAACTTTATGTTTTTTTTTTTTGAAGGCCACCGATCACTAATGTTACTAAAAAAAAAAGTACAATATTTCCCTCTGAAACCTGGTAAAGAAAACGTATGAAATGTAACAACCTCGACATTGCGTTTTAGGCGCGTTACTCGTATAAATGTACTTATTTCTCCCTGAAAGACCGCGTTGGGCTTCGGCCTCTGACAGAACCTCTGCTGTAGATCCGGAGCTGCGTCGCCGACGAGGTTTTCGGGAATCGATTCACAGAGCAGCAGCAAAATTATAAATACGGTGCTTTTATTTTTATTTTTTTTACAGAACAAGAGCAAAACAAAAACACATGCGTTTGGCCCCGTGTGGGATCATCACACACTGGTGCTGATGTGGTCCAACAAAATACCAGTTCCAGTTGATCATTACTCGTCTAAACACGAGCCGCTTCACGAGAGCTTCGCCTGAATAAAATCCAGCTCAGAAACTGACAAAACGTTGATTTTTTAATTCATTATTTTCCACCCGATCAAAAAACATTACAAATAATTTGATAGTCGACATTCAGCGGCGACTTTCAGAAGCTGCCGGTTTTGAAAAGGCGGTGCAACTAGAAACTGGCTGAGCACGAGAGGTAATGTCGGACCTTTGGAAACAGTTTAGTAAGGTCCACTTACTAGCTTTTTCTGGAGCTTCACCTGTGAATGGAGTGTGATGAAGACCTTGAGATGCAGTTGAAATCTCTGGAAAAGGCGAGTAAGCAGACCTCGGGTATTTTTTATCAAACTTATAGCAGTGGGTGTAGTTAAGTCTGTTTCTTGAACTGTGGGGTTTGGGGACCAGCAGGGGCCCTTGAAGGGGTCCGAGAGCCCCCGCCCGCCCCCTCCCCCAGCAAAGTACAAGGTACTTTAATTTTAGGATTGTTGTTCTTTATTGAAAAGGAAAGTAGAAGAATTACTTCTCCTCACAGTTTCACCTTTCACATTCCTCTAAAGAAACAACACAAACAGTCCAAAGGGTTAAAACTTCGGTCTGCTGCTCCTTTTGATGTCTGCCAGCCAATCAGACGGCCAATCTAAACCAGACCCAGACCTCCGCCCTCTCTCTCTCTCTCTCTCTCTCGCGCTCCGTCAGGCCGGTTCGTCTTTGGCGTGAGGTCGGCCTCAGATTCCAGCCGAGACAGCTCATTCCTTTTCATCTGTCACCGAAACTCAACACCCAGAGGGCCCGAAGAGCCAGTGGCCCGAGATAAATGGGTTTGCTCAAATTACGTGGCACACTCAGAGAAAAACTCAGGGTTCCTCCCCTCCTGTCTCCCCTCTCTCTCTCTCTCTCTCTCGCGCTCCGTCAGGCCGGTTCGTCTTTGGCGTGAGGTCGGCCTCAGATTCCAGCCGAGACAGCTCATTCCTTTTCATCTGTCACCGAAACTCAACACCCAGAGGGCCCGAAGAGCCAGTGGCCCGAGATAAATGGGTTTGCTCAAATTACGTGGCACACTCAGAGAAAAACTCAGGGTTCCTCCCCCTCCTGTCCCCCCTCTCTCTCTCTCGGTTCCCTCTGTTTGTTCAGCTGTCCCTCGCCCATACTCGCCCCCCACCCCCCCGTCTTTCCTGACTCTGATGTGCAGGATGGGGCTGGAGGAAACACGTCTTGAACTCGATTGGCTGGAGAACAGCAAACAGGCACTGAGCAGGAACAACAAACCTCAGCTGTTCCCACCTCAGTCAGCGCTGCCAGCACCAACGTGACGAACGCACAAAATACCCCGTGACTTCATGCGACCGGCCGCGGCTTGACTCTCATAATTAACAAGCAGCGATTCATTTTAAATGGACCCCGAGTGACCTTATTCCCATGGTGGCCATGTTTAAAGGTGGGGTGTGCGACTCTGGAGAAGTCCAATACAATGACAAATACACGATACAGAGCGAACAGCGACACAGTAAGTAATGTAACTCACGTTAGCCTGGTTGTGGGTTAGCATACTGTCGCTACAGCTGCTGCTGCGATGCTAACAGCCAGAGAGGACGAGCCGGTTTCCCAGAGCCAGCACAGCAGCTCCAGACAGCGACGCTCACAACTCTCCTGCTGCTACAGCTAACATCACAACAGCGGCACATCTTAGCTAACTAGAGAGTTAGCTGAATGTCCGCGGGCAGGTCGTTTAACGTCACCTGACGCACACATCATGGCTGGAATAGTGATGTGCGGCTCGGTCCGAGTTGGTTTAAAACCTTTTGAAATAATTTTAATTTTGACAAAAGTATGTGACTGTGCAGGGAGGAGAGCAAAATGGAGACAAACTGGAGGGAAATAAACAACTGGAGCTCATGGCGACTTTAAAAAAATGACATTGCACAGCGAGCTTTGCTGCCGATTAATGCCTCCGACGCAGAGAGCATTTTCTCCAAACGCCACCTTTTATAACTGACGTGTCTGTAAATCCGCAACAGGGACGAGGTCAGTTATTAAATCATGAAAATCAAATATTGTGAAACTCATCGGGACCCGGATACTAGTGCGCATGCCGGTTATCACTGGGTTTTTGGGAGTGTCCCTGGTTGTGAACTTGTGCATCATGTCCTGTTTTCAAAAAACCTCGATAAATCCTGGTGCAAAAGGGATTCACACTAGTTTAATATTACTAGTGTGCATGTAAACACACATAGAAGCAACACAGCAGGCGATAAAAACCTTACAGCATAGGCAGTCACTGTTAGCTGTTAGCTTGCTACAGCTAACGTAACAGCTAATAAACATGGACTGCGAAAATGAACCAGCGGTCAAATACATGTGAATAAAGTGAGATGAGGATAGTTAAAATGTCCTCAGACTGATAGAAAAACTATAGGTGAGTGTCCTAGATATTTACCTAGCTGATGTGATGCTAATGGAAGCTATGCTAGCAGCGTAGCTGCAGGAAGTGCGGAGGATCAGGGTGAATCGTATCCTCTGACTTTTGATTTAGCGGCATCGTCAGGTTTATGACCAAATGCAAAACTAAAGACATTCCCATCAGCCGTACTTTGTGTTCACAGCTAATTATAAAATGCTGCCAATATGCGAAACTAAGACGGTAAACACGTCAGATTCGTTATTTTTGCGACCGTGTTAGCATGCCGACTTTAGCGTTTAGCTCAAAGAGCAGAGCACAGCCTCACCGAAACGCTAACATCTCTGTTATTTCACGTTTTGGGGCTGAAATGTTCCCTCGAATGCCGGTGTATATATATCAAGCTAATGGTCATATTAAGACTTCTTATTGGTCAGCCATCTCAGGGAAAAACTAATCTATCTATCTGCAGGTGCACAGTACTACACGACACGCCGGCGACGTGACACGCCATCGAAACGGTCGCAGTTTGGTCAGGTTTAGGAAAACATCACGGTTTGGGTTAAAATAAGTAGTCCGGGAAGTTATCGCAGCGGGTGTGTCGTGTCGTGTAGTCTGCCAGACTGCAGATAGACCCTTCTTAGCTAGCTTAGCTAGGAGCTAATTACCTGTGCTAGGCGCTGGCAGTTAGCTGAAGTACGCCACAGCTCAAAATAGTTAGAACAGAAAAGGAAGAAGCTTTCAGGAATGGACAGTGGGCGGTTGCATTAAACCTGCGGAGTGGAACAAAACATTTATTTAGCAACTGAAAATTAAGGAGAAGATTCTCAGAACCTCATTCATGACGTGCCAGTTCCCCGAGGCCGGACGTGCCTGAACAGAGAGCTGTGCATCACGCCTCGCCGCTGGCTGCACAGCTCTCTGCTTCATGTGACCGCCGTGCAGCTAAACGTTAGCAACAAGTGCTCA
The DNA here is from genome assembly GCA_027580175.1 of Siniperca scherzeri. Lineage (NCBI taxonomy): Eukaryota > Metazoa > Chordata > Actinopteri > Centrarchiformes > Sinipercidae > Siniperca > Siniperca scherzeri. The sequence continues at coordinate 2,398,395 of CM050842.1, read as the reverse complement.
CAACCCCACCCCCACCCCCCCGTGCTGCGCCGGCTTCAGGGTTTAGGGTGGGGTGAGCTTGTGTTTACTCGTACAGGCAGGCCCGGAGCCTCTCTTCATCTGGAGTGTGTTCAAATCCAAACGCCGTTCAAAAGGTCAGTCGGCCCCCGCGTGAAAAACGACCCCGACTCAGGCAGAACATGCTGCACTCGCACAATGGTCGGCCTGGCCCCCGCCACGTCAGCACTTTCACAAATCTGCCCTGGGGCTTTAAAGACACCCCCACACACACACACCACCACCACCACACACATGCACGCACGTGTGTTTCATGTTCTTATATCCCTGTGGGGACTTTAACCTGAATGCACACTAACCAATGGGGACTTGTGTCACTGTGGGGACAGAAACTGAAGTCCCCACGGGTGGAGACGGCTTTCTGAGGGCTTGGTGTTAGGGTTCAGGTTACATGGAGGTTAAGGTTAGGGTTAGGGGCGAGGGAAAGTATTATGTCAATGACTGTCCCCACAGGGATAGTGAAACAAACGCCAGTAAAACTGTTGCTTCTGCTTACAGCGTATTTACACTAACTGTACTTTTAAATACCCAGATTGCCTAAAAAGCTATATTTAGCAGAAGGGGGGCACTCCAGCCCAGAATGACCATAATAACAGTAATAACACTTTAGTGATTGCAGCAATTAAAGTTAATAGAATATATGTATAATAAAAAAAATATGCTAATAAGCGAGAAGAAACGATAAAAGCCGACAGTTAGAAGCAATAATGGCAAACAGAGACAACAAATTTAGATAAATGTTTATTATGACAACTGAGAAACAGAGTGCAGGTCAAGGGAAAGTAGATGACGTGACCTTATTTTCTTGAATCTCCAGACGATCTGAACTTCTGGGTGTCGATGGGGGGGGGGCGGCGGCGAGCTGAGTTGCGTAACACTCGGTCTGCAAGACAGAAGGCCTGTCATGTGTTGTCTGGCTCGCTGACTAAAATCAAGCCTCTCGCCTGAAGTCTGCAGGACGGACTTCAATGGTCCGGGCAGATGTGCGACGGGAGGGAGGCCGAGATTCAGACGGATGAGGTTCAGCTGGCGGTCGCCGGCAGGGGACTACGGGTCCAGTGCAGAGACTAGATTTGCAGGTACGGACATCTTACCGGATGATTTCAATTCACCGCCAAGCAGAACGTTACAACACCCTGCTCCGTGTGTGTGTGTGTGTGTGTGTGTGTGTGTTAAATCGTTAACGTCAGTCCAGTGGTTCTGGTCATTATTCCAAACATCGGGAAACCGTCCGTTTTATGGCGCGTGGTTCTGTTTGCGTTCCACATGGCTCTGATCTGTCAGAAGGTGCGTGTGTTGTTCTGTTTGGGACGACGGTGAAGAACAACCGCTCGGTCAGGGGCAGTGAACGCCGTCGTAAAACTGAGACCGCAGGTTTTCGGATCGTTTTCCCTTCAGAGTTCATTTTGGCTTTCTCGTGGCTTTCCGTCTACGGTGCTGCTTTCTTCGGCGTCCCCGTCAAGTTCTCCAGCGCCGACCAAAGTGATGGAGCCCACATACTGCCCTCTTATACGGGGCGGCGACACCACACCAAGATAGTGTTCGATGGCAGCGCTTTTCATATTGTTCCTACAACGACCGCAGCATGCCCAGGGCCTGGTTAAGGGAAAGGTGGTGTTGGTGTCGACCTCGTCACCCTGCAGGTGTCCGCGTGCTGCGAGACGAACCGGTTTGTTCCACTTGTCTTCTGCCTTGGGGATCTTTGTAGTGATGACTTAACAAAATGTACAAATGGGGATAACGGCGCAATATAAACACGTTATATTTTAAACCTGTTACTTTCATTGAAAAAAAGAAGCCAAACTGCTTAAATATTAAATGTTAGTAAAATACAGTCTACAGTTTTGAGTTTTGATTTCAGTCTGATCACAGAACAAGCAAAGATCATGAATCTGATATCCTGTACCGGCTGTCAGGTTTTGGTACTCAGAAGTTTACACATTCGAGGAATTTGCTTTGGTATTTTGGTGCAAAACAACAAACGCAGTAGAAATGTAAGAAAGTTAAAGCAAGTTCTGCACTGTTGGGTCTGTATCAAAAAAAAGAACCTACTGAGCACAATTCAATAATTGATTTTTTTTTTATGTGGATCAATTTGAGAACCCAATGAGAACATCTGGCTCATATATCCCCCACCCCGACAGTCAATTCTGCCCCGACTGCAGCAGATAAAGGAGGAGGAGGGATGTGAAAGGCGTGCGCGGTGTGTTGGGTGCGGGGTTGTGGAGGGACGGCGGCGGGTCAAACCCAGCAGCTGCACTCTCTATAATTAGCCGCTGAGGCGGGCAGAGCCTCCTGTGCCATTAATCAGCGAACTCCCAGCAGCGAGCACCAAGAAAGGAACGCGCCGCTGTGTTGACTCTTTATCTGGAAAGGGGTTTACGGAGCGAAGGCCCAAATATAGCAGCCAGCGCTGAGCGCCGCGGCCCCCGTTGCCTGGAGATCCCTGCTGGAAGGTAAACAGAGAGGACGCTGGATTTGCCACGTCAATGAGCTGGCAGGAAGTAAAGGCCACAGCGAGGGAGGAGGGGGGAGGCGATCCCTTTTCTCCGGGCGGATACTTTATAACCTGAGAGCAGCAGGCTGCACTGTTTGCTGGACGGAGAGGCGGTTTTACAGTAGAGCCGAGGGTTTTGAGGCGGCGTGCACCTTATCTAGCCGACAGTTTTATTATGCAGCCGACAAAGCCGAGCAAATCTGATATTGATCGCATCAGACCTGCAGAGATAAAACCGACAGGAAGCTCTCTGCTGCGGTGCCTGTCGGATCATGGAAACAGGGTCCAAAGTTAAAGCACACGGGAGAGATTTGTCAGGAGTCGACGTGTTAACAAAACAACAAATACAATCTGAAGCCTCTGAACTGCACAGATCACATGCATTGAAAAAACTAAAGCAAAAACTGAAGGTGTAGATGAAGGGGGGCCAACCACGATCTTTTTCCTCTGAGGTGAGTCAGCCCTGAAGTCTACACACCGACCAAGTGTGTCTGAGCACGCTGGCTTTATCTACAGACAAATTAGATCATGCCAGAAAGGTCACCTGAAAGCTCACCTCCGACAGAGCTGCAGGGGGTTAAAGAGCACAGTGAGAAAGTTTCTCTTTTCAAACAGAAATCATTAGAAAATATATATTTTAAAGGCATTATTCTATATTTTTCTTACTGTCAGTTAAACCCACCAAAGCCAACAATTTGTCCATCTTAAATCTCACAGATATATACAGTAGTTTCATGTTTAAAAAAGATTTCAGTGGTTTCCTCAAACAGCTGCTCGCTGTAGTTCTTATCAAACAGGAGGAAATAGAGCATCTGTCAGGGACTATTTCCAGCGGCGGATGAATCCACATGTGGTGCTGTAGTGAGTGTTTGGGGCAGCAGGACGGTGTGTGTGTGTGTGTGTGTGAGTCAGAATAAACTACAGTGTGTGTAGCTTTTGGACGACAATGAAGCTCTGGGGGAACAGAGGAGTCAGCCAAGTGGAAGCATGTAGATACTAAACAGACCGAAAGAGCCCTGAGGTACTCCACAGTTCAGAGGCTCTTGGGCTACACATGTAATGCTTGTTGGTACATTTATTTTTAATGTTAATTTAACTGTGGAAAGATCTGTAAATATAAGAAGCCGAAGGTGCGCAGAGGCACCGCTATTGTACGCTGTTGTCCAATAAAAACGTGCACGGCCACAATAAATAATAATAATAATAATACAGCTCTGAGACCAGAGTTTATCTTCCAGAAGTTAGTATAACTTTAACAGAGACATTAGAGGCACCAATAAACTGTCCAAGAGGTGGGACAGCTGTCCGCTTCCCGTTGGTCTCTTTAAACTGAGACCACGATCGTTTCCTAACCTTAACCAAGAAGTTATTATCTGATCCGTGACGATGAAGGGTCCCCTAACCTTAATGCACTCGCTCGAATCCAAACCACGACGCCTCCCTAACCTGACGTAGCTTCTGTGCCTAAACCTAAACCGCGGTGATCTCAGATCAGAAGCAGCGTCATCCTGTGTGTCATTGTGGAGGGAATGGACGAGCAACGCATTGAGTCGTTTAATTCGGAGGACTTGTTGGTAAATCACCAGAGGACTGCTGAGGTCGGACCGCCCCAGGAAGACCTTGGATGCTGACTCACATCTCATCAGAGCAAATCTTCACGCAGGTATTACTTTGATAAATCCCGGCTACTGCTTCGCGTCAGAGGTTGTTGTTTTGTTTTTTTTTAACTCACTTTAACTTTGATTAAAGCGCTTTTTCAAAGAAAGTAACCTGCCATTCATCCGGTCTGCGGAGTGTCAAGTTTTGGCAGAGTTTCTTTTCTTCCCCTTCCCTTAAGCCTCTTTGTTTCATCTGCTTTTTGGCAAACGTCTCGGGGATCTGCTCTTTAAAGAGCAGCGCTCCCATCCTTCCGGCCCCTCTGTTTAGCCTCAGCTTTGAGCGTTAGCTTTTAAGTACAGTGCGGTTTGTGCTGCACAGGGCGGAGCTGGGCTCTCAGTCGTGTTGGGGGGCCCGGATCGTCTTCTTCAGATGTGCTTTGTAATTAAATATCCCCAGCGCAGGGCCGCTTAAAGAAGGGAAGAGCTGCTTCCCTGCCAGCCGTCTTCTGGTAAATGTGTAACAGCTGCTCAGCACTTTCAACCAGGCTTGCTCAATATTTGGGTTGTTTCCCTAATCAAAGTCCAACCTTTGATCCCCCTTCTGCCACGCCTCCCTGCAGGACGCTGCTATATTTGATCTGCGTGTGCTGACGTCAGCACACCTCCTCTTATCTCCACTTTCACAAGTGAAAGATAAAATCTGTTCGTGTCCTTTGTGTATCACAGTTACAGTGTTGTCCTGAGGCCTCTGTTCCACAGCTGTAAATCCTCTCTACTGTTCAGGCAACATGATACTTAGTTAAGGACCTGATTTAGAAACAGGAAAAACAGGATTAAAGGGGGGAAAAACCGAGGGGAATAATTTAAAAACTAAGCAAAATCCTACTTTATACACAATATGTCTTAACTTCCAGTTTACATAAGGACACCAGCTTAAATGAAATAAAGCTTTCAAGTGTGTTAACCATCTCTTAATCCAGTTCTTCTCAACTTTTAAAGCTGGAAACAAATTCATGCCCCCCAAAAAGCGAAGTTGAATTTCGTTGAACTTGATCGTGAACATGAACGTTCAAGTTTCGTTTTAAGGTCAAGTTTCAAGTTTCTCAAGAGTTGCTGTTGTGCAAAGACGCTGAGCGATGTGCCGGTCGGTGCACCTCCAGACTGAAACACCTCAACATTTACTACATGGATTGGCACAAAATGTGGTCCAGCCATTCATGGTCCCCAGAGGATTAATTGTAATAATTCTGATCAGTAACTTTGGTCAAAAATACTTTGCTTTATGATCAAATAGCTGCAAAACGAACGACATTCCTGGTGTAAAGTCTTGTGCTTTGTGTCACCTGCGTTCAAATCCTGCGTCGACAGGGGTGTCTACATACTTTTGGCCATATACTTAACGTACGTCTTACCTTAGTTTGAATATAAAACATTTAAGGGGGTATAAAAGAGTGTGTTTCCTTGTGTGCCAGAAAGTGTGTTATCTCGTCCTTCAGTTCTTGTTCCTGCAGCTTCTTCTCTGAGAGCAGTCGACCTTCACTCTGTGAAATAAATACAAATCTTATCTTGGAATTACAACATCTACCATGTGGCAATATCTTTCTACTGAGAAGTGAGTGTGTAGTGTGTGTGTGTGTGTGTGTGTGTGTGTGTGTGCAGGCCTGTTATTGAGACAGAGTCCAGAGTGAATGTGTGTGTGCAGGGTCAGGCATTGGTTAGTTGTACAACAGCAAACACGTGGTGGGAGACGGTCTGCTGCTCTTTACAGACAATTTAGCTCTGTGTTGGCCCGCTAACGCAGCGTAGAGCACATTTAGCCAAATGTCAAACTGTTTACACCATGTGATATACATCACCCTGTGTGACGCAGGCCCGCATGAATGCAGGCCTTTACAAACGTCCCAGAATGCTTCCCTGTGGAGCACCGGAGCTTAGACCAAAACAAGCCGGTTTTATCCCTGCAAGCCAAAAGCCGTAGATTTCCGCGCCCCCCCCCCCCAGGGGAGGAGGACGCACCGGATTAACATCCAGATGAGGAGGCGCGTGTCGCTGCCGGGGCTGGGGAAGAGATTCCCCATGTGACTGGCAGTCAGCTGATAGCAGGCGGATAAATGCAGGCAGGGAAAATCAGGTCACTGCTACTCCGAAACAAGGACAAACATTTTATTTCCTCCCTGCTCCTGTTCCAAAAGGGGGGGGGGGGTGACTGGAAAACAGGATTTATAGTCTGGGTTATTTTCATTGGAGTCATGAGGTTTCCAAACTGCTGTTCTTCCTCGTCGTGCTCCAGCAGCGTGTCACCTCGCTGACATGAAAGTCCTCAAACCCAGAGCGGCTGCAGCCTGCTGGGGGGGGGGGCACCTTTAAAAGTCTCTACTTTCCTTTTAGTTTTTTGGTGAACTCTTAACGAGGGCATGTAATTAGTCAGCATATTGTTGTGCCCAGCTTCAGACAGCACACATCAGCGTCGGCGTCGGCTGCTGCAACATGCGGTTTAGAGGTGCAGGGAGAAGAAGAACAGCTGTGCTTAAAGTCTCACAGGCTTTTCCCGAATCCACCAGTCCTTCAGCGCATTTACAGTCACGTCACAACCGGGTTAGTATCAGCTCGTGATGGGTTCAGCAACGTCGTCAGTCTGCATACTGCGTAACAAACAGCGAAGCAGCGGGTGGAGGAGAGATGTGATTCCCGATTAGCTGCAGGTAAACTGGTGCTCCGGTTTCCTGCAGCAACCCGCTCGTGTGTGAACCTCGTCAAATAAAAATAAATCTAACGTGTAAACATTTTCTTCAGGAGTCAACGCGATTGCAAAAAGATTGTGAGAAAAGTTTCAGACATTAACGTATGTAGCAAGTAGCCGTATGTAATGAACAGCTCAATAAAAACGAAACACGTGAAACGCATCAAGATTTCCAGGAACTGCTGGCGACACCTGCGCTGCTGCTAGGTTTCAATATAATGAACACGTGACATTAATCACAATGTGATTAAAATTAGGCAAAATAAAACCAGGGATTTACAGAATTAGATAAAAAAGGACGCAGGCTCGCCAGGAGGAGCCGAAACAAAGAATTGTTTCTGCCCGGCCGGCCTATCAAAACTGAACTGACTGCTCTTAGCTTACCTGACAAAGCAAAACTCAGGCTACCCGTGAAGCTGATGTGAAATACAGCCACACCTGTCCGGTCCCCGAGCCGCTAACTGAAGGGGGGCGAGGTCGGAGCAGCAGCAACAAGACAAACTGGTGAACATCGCAGAGTAAATCACAGTCTGCTCTGGAGGCTTTTCACGTGGCGTTTGCTTGTTTTTTGTGGCTCAAGAGGTACAGCGGGTCGTTCGCGTATCACAGAGTTGGCTGTTCGATTCCCGGGCCAGACACTGAACCCCAAGTTGCCTCCGGAGGGCGGGCCAGCACCTTGCACGCCAGCTCCGCCTCCGTCGGCGCGTGAGCGAACGGGTGAATAGTATATCTGCAAGTGCAATCCATTCACCATGACACGATGTGAACGCTGGGTTGGTGGCCCAGGCAGGAGCGACCTTATTGGCTACAGCTGACCAATCACGGAGGTGGAACAACACAGTGCTATTTGCATAGAACTAATGGGACTGGAGTTACAGTTATATATCGAAGACCTGGGACTCTCAGTGAGATGTTTAGATGACCACAGCGCCCTCTAGCTGCACGCAGTAGTCAAAACGGTGCGTGGCATGACACTCTGATTGGCTGGTGTGGCTGCTGATCCCGCCCATCATCACACCTGGTCAGAGATCCACCAATACACACATCAGGTGTTCATCTTCATCACCCAATCCATGTTTCGTTCCTCTGGAGGACTGGAGGAGCAGATCGAGGCCTTTCTTCTTCTTCTTCTTCTTCTCCTACTTTTTCTTCTTCTACAAGATTAATGTCGGCTTCCGCCACCACACCCCATGCCACAACTCACACGATGGATGAAATCATCTCATATCCTTCTCCTCCCTCCTCACACGCTCTCTCATTACCTTTATTTCCGGTGTCGCCATGAATCGGGGCACAGAAAGCCCTTTTTCATCGGGGGGGGAAAAACAAAAACGTCTGGGATTATTCTTCGTAGGATGTTTGACCTCAGTTGTTTTGTGTTTTCTCCTCAGTAAGTAAATAAAGTCATCTTTTGGTTTATTTAACCGGTCTTTGTTTGTCTGCGTTTGGGTCCACCTCCTGAACTAAACACAACACTTCCTGGTTTACTTCCTGGGGTGTGCGGCCCACTGAATACGCCCAGTAGCGTTTCTCCTGCTGGTCCCGCCCCGCGAGTCCCCGCTCGGCCCACAGACTTTGTGACTTTGTGATGACGTCACAGATTTTTAAATCGCTTTTCTCGGCTCGAGGAACGTTTTACAAATGTAAAACCTCCATGGATCAAAGACTTATAATGATAAGTAGTAGTTGTTGCTGTTTGCAGCTCGAGGTGTCCTGTCAACAGTTTTACAGACGTGTCTTTTATAACGCTGGCCTACGGGGGAAAAGGCTTTTTGGGCCGCAGGGGGATTTTTCGTTGCAATACCGCGAGTGACCACTGGAAACAACTGGAAGCGAGGCTGAGCTGTATCCAGTTCCTGTTATATATCCATGGTGAGAATACAGCAGCTGATGACCTTGACCTTGTGTGTGTGTGTGTTTCTCATGTTGTGGGGACATAAATGTGTTTACACAGTCACATTGTGGGGACTTGCCTTCCTTCTGGGGACCAAGTCCCCATAATGTAAATCATTAAATATTAGGGTGAAGACTTGGTTTCAGGTTAGTCTCCAGGAAATGGATGTAAGTCACTGTAAGGTCCTCTGAAGTGATGGAAACATGACTGTGTGTGTGTGTGAGCTAGCATGTCCGACTGTAGCTCTGTTATGTAAGCCACACACACACACACACACACACGAACATGTATTGTACATGTGTGAAACATACACCTGATGTAGCGAAACATCACATGAGGTGTTTGTAGCGTTATGAAACTGGAACACGCTGTTGCTGCTGTGCATAAACAGCCTCTCGCATCGCGCGTCTCTTCTGCCTCGTCATCCTCGTTTTATCTGCCGGCGAGGCGGAAGCACAGACATGTGTTTCTAATCCCGCCGCAGGTCACAGCCAATCAGCCGGCCCGGCTCTGATCATTTCAAAGGCTCTGACACAGTAAACACACACACACACACAGCGAGATGAAGCAAGTGTTTACCCCGCAGCTTGTTTCACTTCATGTGTCTTCACTTCTTTGGGAGGGTGGAGCTGGGACGTGTCAGTCAGACATCAAACACCAGCGGCTGCTTGCTTTTTCGACCTCCACCAGCTTTTGTTTCTGAGGTGGACCGCCAGATTGGCTGCTGGGCTGGCGGCCTTTGCCCCCGCGCTTCCTGTCCTCTCTGAGCGCTCAGTCGTCCTGGGTATTTATTTCTGATTAAAAGATGTGAAGCCCTGATATTTTATCTTTTATTACTTATGGTTTTGCTTTTGTTATACAACCTGTTGGTTTTTACTTTCACTGCTTTAATGTGTGTATCATTGTTCTGGCAGTATCTTGTCATTTTGTAAATATTAATTGTAAGCTACGCCTTCGCTGACACTGAACTACCACGATGTACCGAACAACCAACCGGTTGTGTGGTCATTAAAGTTAAGGGAACTGAACAGAAGCGAGCTAAACTGAAGATAACTGAAATAAAAAACAGGTACATTATGATATATTACTCTACCTGAAGTAAAGAAAAGAAGTAAAGTTAACTTAAGCGAAATTAATTGAAGTGATCTTAAAAACCAGGTACATTTCAGTCGCCCAATTTAAGTGAACTGAGGGGAAGTAAAATTACAATCAGTTGAAATAATATCATAATCTCAGTGGGAAATACCTCATTAAATATGTTGAGTGTAAAAATCCAGTCAGAAACTTAACACAAACATTTTTACTCATACAGTTATTACAGATGTCTGATTCAACTGTGACCTGCTGTGCTGAACTGTACTTACAGGGATTTCGCGCACAAACAGCATTTCTGTGAAATGAGGGGTCATAACAGCATTTCGGCTGCACGAATTTTACTTCCAAACAAGTGTTTTATCATCATGTAGACTGGAGGCTTGTACTTCAGAATCAGAATCAGCTTTATTGTGCGTACACGTACAAGGGTGACTCCGGTTCTTCGTTGCTCTCCTACACATAAAGAGACGTACGGCTAAAGACAAGGACAACAAAGGTAAACAAACTACAAGTCACATGTTATCATAACGGACCAAAACTACAACAATAGCACCCATGTTGTGAGAAACGGAAGTTTCTCTGTGACTTGTTTTCTTGCGTCACTTTTTGCGGTTTCGTTGGAGTTTGTATGTGTCGACAGGTGTTTTGGAGCAAAAACAGCAGCTTACAAAGGAGCGCAGAGAAGGAGAGGCTGTGAGTTTGTGTTGGACAGGTGTGGTCTGCTGCTCCTGCTGTTATGTAACCGCCCGCCTGTGAACCAAACTTCCACTGAATTTTCACCGTCCTCACAGATCAAAGGCTCTTCCCTGTTTTCTGCTGCAGGCTGTGAAATATGACTTTATTTCTCCTCCCACACTCCATCCATGCATACCAATCTGACAGCTCCTACTATTAACCACGGTGTGTGTGTGTGTGTGTGTGTGCGTGTGCACGTGTGCGTGGGCGTGTGCACGCGTGATTGTGAGTTGTATAGCCTCTGGCTGCGGCTTTATATATCTTCCAGTTCCCAGCTCGCAGCGTTGTGTTTCTAAACTTTGGTTGCTCTTCCCGTCTCGTGTTGCGTAAGAGCTGCGGCCCACACAGCTGAGCCGAGAGCCGAGAGAAGGAGCCCCGCGGGCGGGCGGGCGGCGGGCGGTGGGAGGAGACGGACCACTGCTGCTCTTATCACACATAAAGGAGTAATCCGCAAAACCCACTTTTTCAATTCAACGTTATTTATATAGCGCCAATTCATAACAGAAGTTATCTCAGTGCGCTTTTCCTACAGAGCTGGTCTAGACCGAACTCTTTATAATATTATTTACAGAGACAACAACAAATCCCACCGTGAACAAGCACTTGGCCACAGCGGCAAGGAAAAACTTCCTTTAAGAGGCAGAAACCTCGAGCAGAACCAGACTCAATGGGGGGCGGCCATCCGCCGCTGCCGTGTTAGATTTTGAGAGAAAGAGAGAGGTTTTGGGGAGTCTGTAGTGTTAATATTAATAAGTTAATAATAATAGGAATGACAGCTATAGGAAGAATAATGTCAGCATCAGTAACAGAGCCAATAACAACAACTGTAGTAGCAGTTGTCGAGCAGGAACACGGGGGCAGCAGGTGGAACCACAACCACAGATCCAGACTCTGCAGGAACACAGGGGGCAGCAGGTGGAACCACAACCACAGATCCAGACTCTGCAGGAACACAGGGGGCAGCAGGTGGAACCACAACCACAGATCCAGACTCTGCAGGAACACAGGGGGCAGCAGGTGGAACCACAACCACAGATCCAGACTCTGCAGGAACACAGGGGGCAGCAGGTGGAACCACAACCACAGATCCAGACTCTGCAGGAACATGGGGGCAGCAAGTGGAACCACAACCACAGATCCAGACTCTGCAGCTCGGGAGGCAGAAATACCTGCTGAAAGCGACAGAAGGAGAGAGGAGAGAAACGAGAAAGCACAAAACTACGGGAGAGAGAAGATGTCGGGTTAGTAACATGCAGTAATGGGATAAAGATGCATCCAGACCGAGAGAGGGTTTCAACCTCCAATGTTTTTTAACCGACTTTAGCACTTTAGTCCAAAGCAAAATATCTCAACAACTGCTGAAAAGATTCCCATTGAATGTGTTGTAGATATTCATGACCTTACAGGTGCCAAGGCAGGCTACACCCCACCTGTCCAGGTAACCTGTCACACATGATATCTTTCGTTTTAATTATTATGAGCAATGCAGCTTTCCAGATGGCTTCCTATAACATGTTGTATGTTGTGTCTTACAGGCTAATAATTAGCCTGTATTGATCTGTTGTGGCTGAAGGTTTGGACCAGATTCAGACCGCCTCTGAACAAAATAACTAAATAAAGTTCACATAGGACTTTAAACCAACAGCGGCGCTTAAAAAGTGTGTTGATGTCATGAGTGCTGTCTTAACCAAAGTACATTTCTTAACTGTGTCATATTTTCTCGCTGACATAACGTCATACGGTCATAAAGTACAACAAAGTGTAACTCGTGTGGTTTTATTGGCGGCATCGCAAACCCACTGCATGCATAAACTGGTGTGGTGAGAAAATCACGTTGAAGAACCTTTTGAATCCACTACCATGATGTGATTATTAGGACTCCTGCGAATGTCCCGCACCCTCATTGTCATGGTAACAATAAACACGTGGTTAACGTAGCGTGACGGTTCGCAGTTTGGTTAGGTTTACGACAAGCTCGTGGTTTTGGTTTAGAATGAGTACGTTACGTCAGTAAGTCACGGGACACGAACAGCGGTCTCCCGGGTGAAAGTCCAGTGTTCGACCCACCCACTCCCTCCGCCCCGTACACCCCCGCCCCACGCGGACTTTGTCGCTCTTCATACTACCTCACCTGACTTCCTCCTTTGCTCCCGTCAAAATTTCTGAGGCCACTAGAGGTCGCCACCTGACAATAATCGTAACTGCCTATTGGTTCACGATTATATACAAATTAAAGTGCATTACGTTTCGTAGGTGAAAGTACGAACAGTGAATGAGAACAGCCTGCATTAAACCATTGCAGTACAGTGAAAAACAATGTTGAAAACATGGTGGAAATATGGGGGGGTCGGGCGGGTCATCCGCTGATCACAGGTTTGCTGTTCGATAAAATCCCTGTGAAGTTCTTCGGATAAAAGCGCTACAGAAATGTATAAATGTAGATCTGATGCTTTCGTCTCTTCGCTGGATGTTTAAGTCACATGCTTCATGTACGTCATGATTTATTCGCTAAGTCTCTTTCCATCGCGCTTTGTCGCAGTTCGCTTTTATGGATATGACAACTTTTCCACCTCAGCCAAGCGTAAAAACCTTTCTGTGATATTTCAAGATTTTTTTTTAATTTTCTGCGTTTCCACTCAGGTTTTTTTTATGCGCAAACCCACCTAGTGTTTCCAAACACACACTGCTGTCCTGCTTACACTTTAAAACCGTCACCACCCTGTCAAATCGTAAATCGTATCCTTTTTCACTGAAGTTCGGTTCCTCATTGGGTGAATTCAGACTCGTGCTGTTTCCCATCAGGATGAACTGTGCTGTAACGCGCAGCATCCACCTGATCCTGTCCTTTCATTCGCTGATTCATCGAGTCCTCCCCCAGGCGGGGCAGGATTTCCACCACGACCCTGACAGCTTCACATGCTCTCATCTCGTTCCCAAGCTAAAAGAAATCCAACCCCACTCTAATAACAGCCTGTGCATGGTAGCAAAAATCCCCACAGGAGCAGGCAGAGATTTCTCTCCCTCTGTCGTTGTTAGCTGCAAACATCTGGTTCCCAGCCATGATTCATGGAGGAGCGCTTCCCTCCTCCTCCTCCTCCCCATCGGCCGTGGTTGGGGATGGGATCGGGTTTTGTGGGAAGGGGAAAAAACTCCTCGGTGTCAGTCACAGCCTCATGGAAAGTTATCCTTCAGGCCAGGCGCAGGATATGTTTAGATGGTGGCGGTGGTGGTTGAGGGGGATGAGGACGGGAGGAGGGGGAGTGCATATTTGTGAGAGTGGATGTTTGAGTCCGGGCGCTTTGCCAAGACAGAGAAAGAGAGAGAGGAGACTGCTGGAGGGAGGATGAGGAGGAGGGATGAGGTGGTGGAGCTGAAGGCTGTAAAAAGAGGTATTAAAAATAAGTCATAACATCTTATTTTAGGACCCGGTTTGCATCCAGCAGAGAGCCGTGGTTTATTTCAACCAGGATTCTTCTCTAACCAAACGTTTCTTTCTTGCTCTGTCTTCTTTAAGAATTCTTTTCAGTGACAAGTGAACCTTGCTGTCAAGGATTGTTGCTGAATGTGTATCTTAAAATCCGTTTTGAATAAGAAATAAAAGAGTGGAAGCAAACAGACTCAATGTGCAGATTTTTTTTTCAACTCAACCTGTATCAGTGTTACCACACAATGTTAGTAATACTGACAAAAATAAAGACAGATCTGCATGTTGATTTTTCAAATGAAGTGAAACCACACTTCACATTCATCAGTCCACCTCACATATCACAATGAAGCTCGTGTGTTTTCTTTTCCTGTGTATCCTCAAAGAGCCCGGGCATGCAGACTGAGAGAGCTTTTTCCTCCTGCAGAGAAAACCCAAAGTGAGGAAGCGTCTATGAGGAGGAAAGCCAAGCTTCCACTGTGGTCGACCTACTTTCACCAGGAGCCAACCTCCATCGAGGGGAAAATGGCAAAAAAAATATGGAAACCAAGCCTCAAACTCTGCACTCAGAGTCTGGGTTCAGAAGCACTTGAAATGGGATTTAAATAGCTCTAAATATGGATGCTTGGGAGCTGTGAAGTCTTTTTGGGGTTGTGTTTGTGCATATATTATTTTACACTCACACTGAGATGCCTTTGATTCCAGTTCAGGTTTTAACTCACCACTTACACTGAAAACATACCGCCGCAGTCGGAGCAAAGCACTGAATCTTCAAAAACGTTTCAGCAGTTTGAGAAAATAGAAAAATGTATTTTTCTTCCAGAGTGATATTTTCAAACACAGCGTTGCTTTGCCCTCTTTGGTTGAAAGTTTCAAGCCACGAAGAAATACGGAAGTCTAACATCCCGCTAGCGTCTCCGAGAGCTCCAGAAACCGTTCCAGCTCCCCTAAAATCCCTAAACCGAAACCTTAAATTGTCATTGTTTTCATTTCTGTTTGTGCTGGTCGGTTCATTTTGGAGCTTTGGACAGAGCCGGGCTAGCTGTTTCCCCCTGTTACCAGTCTTTATGCTAAGCTAGGCTAACCACATCCAGCTCCATACAAGAGAGTGGTATCGATCTTCTCCTCTAACTCGTCTAAGAAATCACCCTGGAGGCCTGTGAACCGGTGTGTTCACTTTCAGGGCTCAAGCAGCAGCTTTCTGAGTGAGCACATGTCGTTTGGCAGTTTGTTTTGGGGGGGGGGTCTTAAAAAAGACCAATAGGAGTCCAACCGGCTGGAAGTAAAAACATTTAAGGATCGGGACTCTCGTCAGGACATGTTGGTCTTGACCGAGTGTGACGGCGCGACAGATGGACTCACCTACATCTCCATCAGACCAAAAGGGGGTAAAAATAGATTCACTACACTCACCAGCCCCCACACCTCTGACCCTGCTCCCTGAGAGGGCAGCGGGGGGGTTTCTGGGTAGACTCGGTGGCTATACTTAGATTAAACCACCCATGCATTCCCAACACCTGACTGTGTGAACCCCCTCCTCCAACTGTGTGTGTGAACTGCTTTTTCTGTACACATTAAGTTATATTTAAACATCTGAACCCAGACCCAGTGAAACCTAAGACCCCCTTTACCCTTTACACACACACACACACACACACACACACACACACGGGTGTGTACTTCTGTACTTGTGAGAGCCCTCCCTGACTTAAAACAACCTAAGTGACCTCAACCCTGAAACCGAGTCTTAACCATCAAATAGTGAAGACTGGACCAAAAACTGTCCTCACCTGTCCTCACCTGTCCTCACATGACAAAAAATGTCGTCAGTTTTTAAAAAACTTTGCTACTTTCTAAAATATCTAGAATTTTTAAATCCCGCAAAACAAAATGTCCTCACCTGACTAAACCGATCTCATTTTCCATAAATGTCCTTCCTTCATTGTCCCCACCTGCCAAAATGTCCCAACTTGCTAAGAAAAGGTCCTCATTTGCCAAAAAAAGTTCTCCCTTTTCAAAATGTCCTAATTATTATTTTTTTTTTTAAATGTCCCGACCTGCCAAAAGCGCGCTCACGATTTAAAATGTCCGTCTCTCTCTGTAAATGTGACGTGGTTCAGCTCCAGCCTTTAAATCCAGTTCCGGGTTTTGGTCGTCCACTGAAGGTTAACAGAACGAGAGTCTCCACATATAAAGACAATTATAAAAAAAAACCGTGTGAAATAAACTTTCACCCTGTTGATTTCTCTGCTGCTGAATAATTATTTTTTCATCGTTTTAAGTGTTGCGTCCTCTAAGCATCCTCCAGTGAGCAGCTGTTTACTCCTGTCCTACTTTAACATCACAGAGAAGAAGCTGCTTTAGTTTCTTCTTTTTAAATCCGGCCCGTGTCAAACGCTCTCAGCCACATTTTGTCCTCGTTTTTTTTTTTTTTTTTTTTTTAAAGCTCGGCTGCTAAAAAAGCAAACACATATCGATGAATAAATAAATGCAGACGCACAAAGCAAACACGAAAGGCTCGACCGAAATAAGCTCCGGGGGAAATCACACCGACTGAGCGGCAGCAAAGGAGGCTTCTGCTGTTGTGCTGAATGGGGTCAACACCAGAGCTTTACACCTTTCTGACACTCCAGCCGCTCCGCTCACGCAGGCCTACCTCTTTAAAAGCGTCTAATATGAAGATCGTCCCACAAAGTGAGCAGTCAGAGTCGACGTTCGGCGGCAGCGGCTTCTCTGCGCAGGCCGGAGTTTAAAGGACAGACGTGGAGCAAAAAGCCACGGTCGTCTTTCTGTTTCTGAAATATCTTTCTGCCAGACAAGCCACAGAGGAGCTCCACTCTGCTGCTTCATCTTACGCCAGATCCAGTTTCCGTCTTATTGCATTTTCCCCCGACCTCGTTATAATCTGAGGAAGACAGGAATGTTTCTCGTGTTTCTGCTTCGGCCCTTGATCTTCTGCATTAGACACAACAGTCCCACAGTAATATTTACACGAACTAGTCACGCGTTGCGTTAATTTTAGGTCTTCTGCTGCAACCCCACCTGGTATTTGTTACCTCCTTTCTTCGGCACCGCAGCTCCTCGCCGACACCGTCTGCGGAGAAAAAGCCGCGAACGACGGCGGACTGCACGCCACGCAGGGTTTGTGAATGTCGTGCGTTCACACATCATTGGAAAAATGATGTAAAGTATATTCAGAGAGAGAGAGAGAGAGATGCAGACAGACCTTTGTATGTTTACTGATGACTGATTTCCCACAATGCAATGCACACAGGAAACAGAGCAGCTGGATAGAGTTAAAGTAATTGTGGACAGCGCTGAGAGCTCTGAGAAGATCTAAAGAAAAAAGCATCAGCGAGAATTTTGTTTGCTTTTGATTGACATCCGCTGGCGCACATATTGCATCATTTCCTGTTTGTAGAAAACGGTAAAGTACACTGTGTATCCTGCAAATAATAAGTATAATGTGGTCGTGTGGTATGGAGCACATGCAATAAGTATGTTTCTACCTGCTTTTTCAAAGAGCATGGACGCATTTTCACATCTTTTATCTGTAATTTGGTTACATCCAAGATGGCCGCCTCGGTGTGCCGGTGCGCTGTTTTGCTGTAGTTCTCTCGCCAGAGCAGAGATTATGAACTCCAGGGAAACAGCTCCAGTGGCTTTACTTACAGTACTTGTTTTTCCTCTTACTATGTTTATTGTAACCGTTATGCAGCAAAACGCCATCTGCTGAGTAACTAAACGCTGCGAGTGTTTAGTGTAATATTTCGTGTGATACTTGTCGCTTGTAATAACGGCAGTATCACAAACCGGAGTCTTCTTTTAGTGCGAGTCACTCTGCAGAAAGCAAGTGGCTTAAATTCCTTAAATGTGAATGGAGGTTTGGCGTGGCGAGGTGTCTGTGATGTTCAGACATGTCTGGACTTGTTTTGCCCCCCCCCCCCGTCATGACACCACTGCATGAATCTGTGTGTGTTTTTTTTTAACCTGGTCTCAAACTAACATGCACGTTGGTGTGTAAACCTGCGTGTGTGCAGCCGGAACAAGCAAAGCGAGGTCGTGTGTTTTCCTGAAGCTCGGAGCACATGGCCCGGTGTGCGTCCCCTGTATCGGGTGTCGGGGTAATCAGAGACGCCCGGCCTGTGCTCATGTAAGCCGGCCGTGAGTCAGTTATATTTAGACTTTGGGGGGGGGGGGGGGGTCAGCGCTGCTTTAACCTCTGCAGCTACACAACGCGCTCCAAGCTCCGCCTCGGGTTACGAGCCGCTCACTTTAGCTCAAACGATGTCGGGGAACTGGACGGAGGAAGAGCGAGGATTTATGGCGAGAGATAAAAAGGATTGGGTGTCGCTCAAGGACACCTCGCTCGGCTCTACGTGACACCAGGACGACCCGAAAACAGAGCCAGGGAGCGCCGAGGCGGGAAACCCAATCAGGAGCCGGGGAACGGCGCCAGCACGTTGACTAAGCAGTTGGCCGTAGTCCTGCCAACATAAAAGGCAGTAGATGTTGGTTGGCTGAACACACCGCTGCTGTATGAAGGTCACCGAGCTCACTGCACCAATAAGACTTGTTCGAAATGAGTCTCGCACAATCACACGACGTCCTGTGGTGTCACGCTGACAGGAAGCTGATATAATCGTGCTAATGTGACCATCGAGTCTGAGACGTTTAGTCCCCAATGTGCGTCCAGCTCCATAAACTTTGAAAACTGCACTTCCCATAATGCATCTCAGTTGCATATTTTTGGAACGCAGCCTTTTTGTTATACATTCGTAGATAAACCTCGATGACATCATCAGGTTGTGAGGTGTTCACAGGCTGAGGAGAACTCACCGAGCTCGATGTAAAAACAACAACGAGCCGACTGAACGGAAGTCAGGAAGCTTCATCGTTCGCTCGGAGATCAGCTGCTTTCCTGTCGGGACGGGTCGGAGGCCTTCTGAAAGCCTGTAAAATCACTAGCTGCAGTGCAGACGGACGACGCAGGCTGACAGGAAGTGGCAACAGAATATTTCCCGGAAGGTGCTGAAGATCTGATGGTTTGTAACAGCGGAGGAGGATCAGAGGAGGATTTCTCCTTTAAGGTCTGATCCACCTCTTTAATCTGATTCCATGAAAACTGCTGCTCACAGCGTTCGGCCTCCCTGGAGATAAACCAGACTCCTCACAGCCGACAGCTCCGCGCACACACCGGGGATAACAGCGCTGTGTGTGTGTGTGTGTGTGTGTGTGTGTGTGTGTTTCCTGGAAACATCCCGCTGTGCCCGATCGGGAGCTGTAGGGCAGCCAGCTCAGCAGAGCGAGCCGTCGTCCCGTCCGCTCGTCCTCGGTGTTATTTTACAGCGACGCTGGCAGAGACCGTCGGCTGCACTGGACCTGAGCCTGACTGCGGCTCACAGAGGAGGCGACGCCTCACGACGGTCAATGCGTCTCACTGACGGTTCCACCAAGATCAGCCGTCTGCGGTGACGCCTCGGAGAATTATCTCTGCGGTGCCTTTTAGCCTCTTTCAGCTGCTCGTTTCGGTTCTGCTGCACATTCCCCGTCTTTCTGACGAAGCCGAGCTGCTCCACCTTCTTCGCCCGGCGGGTGAAGAAGGTGGAGCGTCTAGAAACAGATACTTGTGCTGAAATAGTGCCAACACATCAGATGCGGTGTACTTTATATTGATGAGTCAGTCGCGTGGTTTACGCTCCCACGGGAGTTAGCCGGATGAGTCCGGGTGTGGTTGATGATATGTGACCGTTTGATTGATGGCAGCACCTCCACACTGTTGCTCCAGCACGCCGAACGCCAGGCCGCCCGTCACTGCAGCAGCCTCCCATCGATCTGCAGATATCAGCGTTTGATTGCGGTGACATTTGCAGCCTCTGATGTCGGCGGCGGCGGCGTTCGGGTGGCTCGCGACTCGCGGCCCGGATGCGAGCGTGTAATCTCTTAAATGAGAATTGACTGGCGCTGTCAGAGTTGACGTTATCCCAGAGTCTGTGGATGGAGCTGCCATTATTTTAATTAAAGCAGGCCAGGGGAGGCGTGAAGGCGGGGAGGGGAGGAAGCGACAGAGCGTGAAACACGGAGAGAAGGCACCACTTTTATTTTTTACAGCAGAAACAAAGAGGATTAGTGTTTAAAACCTGAAACCTTTTTGTGATTAAAACCAGAAGACGAGGTG
Organism: Siniperca scherzeri; assembly: GCA_027580175.1. Lineage (NCBI taxonomy): Eukaryota > Metazoa > Chordata > Actinopteri > Centrarchiformes > Sinipercidae > Siniperca > Siniperca scherzeri. The sequence goes on along the minus strand of CM050842.1, from coordinate 2,378,177 downwards.
TTGAGTGAAGCGGGCAGCAGGACAGGACATCTCTGCGTCATCACGGCGGGGTTCGAAGTCGTCCCGTACGTCCGGTGTGTGTTGCTGTAGTCATTCGCCAACGTGGAGGATTGTGGTCGAATCTTATGAGTTAAGTTTCCAGTAATTCCTGGGAATTCTTACCAAAATCCGGTCCTGGTCCTGGTCCTGGTCCTGGGCTGCAGCTAGCAACACGTTCCATTAATCGCTTCATCATATCGGAGAAAATACTGAGAAATGCCTTTTCGAATTTTGTTGATGTATTCAAAAGTTTTATTCGACCAACAGTCCAGAAGTTTACTATCAAATATGACGACGATGAAGAAAAGCAGCAAATCCTGAAACGATTCATTTCCAGTCGATCCACCGACCGATCCACCGATCGATCCACCGACCGATCCACCGATCGATCACCGATCGATCCACCGACCGATCGCTGCGGCTGCATCAGAGAATGAGCCGGCGACCACGGCGACATGCTGCAGGAGAGCTGCTCGACACGGCAATGGGCTCCTTCTTCTTCTTCTTCTTCTTCTTCTGCTGCTGTAGTTTGGTGGATGTCACGAACCAACAGCAGCGTCTCCTCGCAACGTCGTGTCCTCAGCCGCGCGTGTCCGAAAGAAAAACAGCACAATTAGAACATTTTCTGTTGACAAAAACAAAACAAAGGTCCATTTAGTAGCTGTCCCGGATCACATGATCTTCATCAGCAGATGTCGGGACGCCAGGTGTCATTGAATTGTAGGTGTTTGAATGATGAATCTCAACTTAAGCTCATAAAAATGGACATTTCAGCACCTACAGTCCCACGGCAGCTGGGCAAAGTGATGAAGATCATGTGTTACGATTGAAAGCTCTAGAACAGCTAGTGAATGAGACTTGATGGTGAGCTTGTTGGTCAGCTGCTGTTTCTGCGGTCGAGAATGAACTTTGAACCTCAGTGTTTTTCCACTCTCCCATCCTGTTAATCATCTCCCGACCCCTCAGATTTGTCTTGCGACTCCTTGTGGGGGCCCCGGCTCCCAGGTTGGGAACCAGGATGTGGCACGGCGAAATTCATTTGAAATAATCTTACTGTAGTGGCGGAGTCCTTCTCTTGTTTTACTCGAGAGGACTCGATCACAGACAGAAATTACCAGAAAAGAAAGAAGTGATTGCAGGACGGCCGTGCGCTCCATCCCTCGCTGTTCAGGGACAATCAGCTGGTGAAAGCCTGGATACGAGCACACGTTGCTGGGATGCTTTCGCAGGGCGACTGGCTGCAGAGTGGAGGGCTGTGGTGGGTGTTAACCCCAGCAACGGCCCGGTGTTTACACGCAAACAACTCGCATAGCGCCTGGTGATGACCTTTACTTGACAGATGCCCCCCACCACACACAAAACACACACACACACCCCAAACACACACACAAAACACACACACACACACACACACACCCTCCCACACACAAAACACACTCACACAACCGCGTAACCACATACAGACATGATAAAACCTGTCAGCCCACACATAGAAACATAAACACACATAAACACTTCCACACACTCATGTATACACACACACACACACACACACTCACCAAACACACACACACACACACACACACTCACACATATTCAGAGCAATCCTCCTCCTCAACTAAAGCAGAAGTGCAACAATCACCCTGCAGGCGTCTTAACAGCTGCCTGAGTGCTGAGCCATAAATAAACACGGCGACAAAATGAGTACACACACACACACACACACACACACACACACACACCACAAACAGCAGCCCGAGGCCTTCTGGGAGTTTACTGACATGAAGAAGATCTGGTGAGGTCTCAGATTTATTTCTTGTTTCTGTTTGATAAAAATGAACCAGTCTGCACCGAAACCTCCGGTGATACACAGAGGTCCGAGGTCAGAGGTCACAGGTCAGAGGTCACAGGTCAGAGGTCACAGGTCAGAGGTCACAGGTCACAGGTCAGCGTCTGATCCACTTCAGCAGGGTCGAGGGTTTGAATCCGGATCCTCCAGCCCAGCAGCAATGTAAAGAAACGAACCAGTAAATTAGATTTAATTATTATTATTATGCTTTCTTCCTTTTCTCTTTTCCTTCCTTCCTCCCTTTCTTCCTTCTAACCCTTCCTCTCCTTTTCTCCATCCCCCCTTTCTGCTTCACTTCATTCCCTTCTTCCCTCCATACTTGTTTCCTTACTTCCATATCTCCCTTCTTTCTTCCTCACTGACTTTCTTTCATTCTTTCCCACCTTCCTTCCATTTATCCTCCAACTTCCCTTCTTTCATCACTCTGCTTTTCCCTCCATCCTTACTTCACTTCCTCCCCACCTGCTTCTGTCAGCTTCCTTCCTTTCTGCCATCCCTCCATGTTTCCCCTTTTCCTCCCTCCATCCTGTCGCTCTCTCTCCTTATTTCTTTTACTCCTTTTTTCCCCGCCTGTTTCCTCCACCTTCCTGTCGTCGCACTCGTCTTCACTGCGAACCTCTTTTCATTCTTCCCTCCTTCCTTTAGTTCCTCCCTTTTCTCTTCTTTCAGTCCTCCACACCTGTTCCCGTCAGCCGTCTTACTTCCTGTCAATAATCTGTTCTTCCCTCCGTCCCTTTTGTCTTCCTTCCTTCCTTCCTCCCTCCCACTCGTCTGTCTCCGGGGATCTGGCTCACTCGTCTTTTTTATCTCCTCCCTCGATCGCAGACATCTAGTCCTGGCGAATCTCTGTGTTTCTGGTTGGTTAGATAAGAGCCTCCGTTTGCCAGCAGCCCCGCCCCCCTCTGAGCAACACCCTCTTTAATCTCCTCCGCCATCTTTGACTAACCCCCCCCCCCTCGTCTTCCTCCCGCCGCTGACAGGCGCTCAGAACTGAGCGGCTCTGTCACGTTGAGCCGATCGTTGTTGGAGGAGACGGTCGCGGTGTTATCTCCGACGGCGAGGAGCGAGCGGCGAGGTCTGGTCGCCGTCTTCGAGGTGATGCGTATTCACACGGACGGACTACTGAACGGGCCTCCCAGGCTCCTGCACAGGGGCCCGAGGGCTCAGGGCCCCCGAGACGCAAAATGACCACAAGCGGCGTGTCTCCGCCGGGCCGGGCGTGTTGTTTGCCGAGGGTTTTGACAGGACGGGATTTGTCGATTGGATCGACGTGTGGACGAGACGCGTCTCCAGTCTGGCTGCGTGTGAAGACGAGCGATAAGGGCCGCTCTTCTTTGCTTCACGTCATGTGGGGTGAAAGGAAGCGTCAGTGGCTTTGAGTCACTTCGTCCCCCCCCCCTCTCTCTCCAAACTTTGTGGCCTACTTTTTCGGCGCTTTGAAAAATTGTCTTTGGCAAGGGTTGGATGAAAGTTGTCGGGGGGAGGCGGGGGAGCGCTGGGCAGAGAGCGAAGGCTCGCCCCTTTATCTTCCTGCCCAGACCTCCATCATGTCTGACTCTCCCTCCCTGTTCCTATCTTTTCCTCTCTCCTCTCATGTTGTGAGATTACTCATCGGCACAAATTCTTGCATGTAGAATAAAAAGCGGCTCAGTTTCATGTGACGGGCTGCTCTGAAAAATGTGATCAAACCGCCTGAACACAAACAGCCTCTCTGATGCCGTTTCACGTCTTTTGGTGAATTTTCAGACACACAAAACTGAAATTTGAAATAGTTTTTAGGAGTGCGTACTGTTGCCAGCGCTCACGCTCAGAACGCGTCACGTCAGGAAGAGGTCAAAGGTTACGTCAGAAAAACAACAGCTGGACTCTCCGCTACATGGTACTATATTACAGCTTAAGCTAGCTGCTGTTAGCGGCTCGTCCTGCTAATTAGCTTATACTCCAGAAACCCCGTCCAAACTCGCTACAGGAAAGCGCTACATTAGCCAAACTCAAGCTTTTCGTAAAAGGGAAACATAAAACACAAACGACAAAGCATGAATCTGTTTTGCTTGTCTTTGTTTTTCTACAGTGAGCATCAAAGCAGCGTTAAAACGAACAGTCGGATCTTACATTTCTCCGTGTCATTACTCTGCTGCTACACCGTGACCAGCCGGGACAGTGCTGCTCCTTTGTCTCCATGTCCCGGGACCTGTTAGCTTTAGCCTCAGTCTGTTAGCATTTGTATTCAGCCATTAAATGCATATTTACTACCAGCAGTAGGAGAAGTATTCAGATCCTTTACTTATGTAAAAGTACTAATACCACACTGTGAAAATACTCCACTACAAGTGGAATTTTAACTGCTTTATATGCTGTTGGGTAGTTTAACCTGCAGCAATGCATCATGGTCTATAAGATCATCGCGTGTTTGCAGCGCCGCCGTCCTGTGAGAACCACGTATCAGAGAAACGGCCTGTTTTCAGCTCTGTGACGATGCGTTTCCCAGCTGATCCGAGGGGGGGTTAAAGAGTTTATTCGGCTTCAGGAGGAGGAGAGTTTCCTCAGCACATAAAGGAAACTCTTCATCCTTCAGCTCGTCGCAGACACCTGGAGATACGAGGTTTCCACCGGACAGGAAGGGGATGAAACACTGTGATCTGTAACTGAAGCCGTCGGACAGACGCAGGGAAGAGTCTGATATTTGCCTCTGAGATGTAGTGGAGTAGAAGTATAAAGGTGCACAGAACGTAAATGCTCAAGTAAAGTACAAGTACCTCCACTTCGTACTTAAGTACGGTACTTGAGTAGTTACTTTCCACCACTGTTTAAATATTATAACCCACCTGGAGTTAACGTTACCTTGCTAGCCAGCTGCGGCTGATATAATAAAGAAATCAAGGATCGGCCACGCTATCGCTGGAAACTGATGTGCTGTGCCGGAAGAAAGCTTGACAGGCGGAGTCTCACCAGCTGGTGACCTGCGTTTAAACTGGACTGGATGTAAATATGTGGTCATTATGTGTGTGTGTGTGTGTGTGTGTGTGTGAGAGGTGGGGAAGGTCAGGCAGAGCCCATTAGGCGGCTCCCTCAGCAGACGTGTAAATCTTTCGCCTCATTAGCTTCATGTTGTCAGACATTTAGGAGAGCACGCTCCCTGTTCATGTTTCACAGCAACACGGCAGCATCCGAGCACGCTAACGCACACACCCCGAAATCACCTGACCGGTCAATCCATCCGTCAGAAAGTTAGACACCAGGCAGACCAACGAGCTGTGAAACCCGCTGACTGTAAAACAGCAGCACTGATAAGATTTTGGTTCGGAAGGTGACGAGCTGTCGGAGAAACCTCGTATGTCGGCTGCAGGTTCCTCTCCGGTGACCAAAACAACTCTTACTGACATCACTGATACCGCTACGGCGTTTTCTGCTCTCACGCTCTGCTGAGGCTGCTGGACCAGACGTCACAGTGTCTGTGATTGGTCAGTTATCAAGCGGAAGCAGAAACGCACGCCGAAGCGAGGCAGCAGGAGCTGGTTGCAGCGGACTAGTTAAAGATTTATGCCGCATTAAAACTCGTTTTTACATAGAGATTAGTTGTTACTACACGTCTGACACTGGATGCAAAGACTAAATTAGATAAATTAGCATAATCTCACGTTTCACACTCACTCTAAAACTCGTGAACACATTTAACTCAATAAAACAAAGATCATCTGCAACCTAAAACTGTTATATTTGGAAGTTATGTTCCAGCTCCTGATGCTACAGCGACTTCCTGTTTACAGAGTTGACTGCTTTTGATAGGACGGCTCTACCAGTGTTTCCTAGCAACACAGTTACACGTTACTTATGTCTAAACTAGCTCAGTGTCACGGTGAAACCTGATTTAGTAAATTGCTGGTTTGAAACTATTAGTTAAGAACTTAAAACGACCGTAACACTCAAACTTGAATCACCTGTACGACTCCATTAATTAAAAATAAAGTCGCCATCTTCCTCTGCCGCCCAGAAAACATGATTTCTTGAAGAAGCGTCTTTCCATTTGTTGAGCTGTTGTCGCCATGCTTCACTGTGATTGGCTCAGCTGGTTCAGAGCGACAGGTGTGCTTGGAGACGCCCACAGGGTCTGTGCGACCTGCTGCTTTGCACTTGTTTTATTATTAAAACTGCCTTTAAAAACAGCCCATATGTGCGTTTTCTTGGCAGGGCGGACATTGTTTGTCAGTGCCTTTCGAAACCCGTTACGAAAATGATTCATTTAACCGTTTTGTGATCTGCCGCTTTTAAGGACTGGTTAGGTTTAGGCACGAAAACTAGTTTGGGAATGATCGTGGTTTCGGTTAAAAACAACTAGTACTCTGTTGAGGTCAGGGAACCCTGGCCATCGAGGTTATGAGAAATAAATACTGACTGTCGGGAGGAAACGGGAAGCGAATCGCGGCGTCCCCCAATCCACTGGAGGACCTTAAGTCTCAATTTGACTGAGAAATGTTCAGAGTTCAGAGGCCTGCAGTGGGGATAACGTGTTAACAGAAAACATTGTGACGTGTCACAGTAGGGACAGCTCAGGTGTAAACCATGAAACCATAAAAAAGGCAGGACACAGACTTAAATACACTTAGGTGAGGGAGACGACGAGACACAGGTGAAAGCAGTCAAAGACAGGAGGCAAAACTTGAGGGTACGAGACTATTTCAAAATAAAACAGGAAATGACTGAACACAAGCCCCTAAAAACCATGACACAACGACAGATGAGTCCCACGTAGCTGCTGCAGCCTCAGCGTCCCGCCGTGGTTCGCGCCGGCTCTCCGTCACACTGTCACGGCTGACGGAACAGGACAGTCGTCGATGTTATTAGTCAGCGTGTCTGCTAGGAAAAGGGCCGACAAATGGATTCATTATGAAGTGTTGTAATGAATGTGACTGCAGACTGCAGCTGTGGCAGTGAAGCTCAGACAGCGCCCCTCGCAGGACGTTTGTGGCTGAAGGCGTGTGGCTTGTCATGCTGCAGCTCACTCCGCTCTCCCACGTTCTGGTTGCTGTCACTCGGCTGAGCAGATGACCGTTTTACTACAGGAAGCGAGGCAGGAGTTGGTTTGTGTTGGGGTTTTTTTTTTTTCACTTAAACCGCAGCGTGACAGAGAGCTGAGTTCACCGCGGCCGAGCAGGAAGTGGCCGTTGGGTTTGTTTTCATCGTCTTCTGTCCTCTGACGAGCTGCTGCTCACGTCTTCGTCTCTCAGACCAGAGGGCTTTGAACGAAGAGCTGGAGTAGAAATCTCTGTTTTTATAAAATCCCACTTAAATGACGAAAATAGAAGGAATGGGCGTCCGGGTGGCCAAGTGGTTTGATTCAAAGTCCCTCACTGGACAATAATAATAATAATAATAAAACTTTATTTATACAGCACTTATCAAAACAAAGTACAACGTGCTTCACAACAAGAGAAATGAAATACATAAAAAGCAATAAAATAAACAGTTCAGGTAAAATCAGGATCTGCGTTCAGGTAAAAATGTGTTTTGAGACGAGACTTAAACGAAGACTCTGACTCAGACGGCCTGATGTCTTCGGGCAGGTTGATCCAGAGCCTCGGGGCCCTGATGGCAAAAGCTCCGTCCCCCTTAGTTTCCATCCTGGACTCAGGGACAGACAGGAGACCCCTGCCCGAAGATCTCAGACTGCGTGAAGGTTCATAAGGGATCACAAGGTCTAAGATATGATCTGGAGCCATGAAGAGCCTTAAAAGTAATCAACAAGATCTTAAAGTCAGTCCTGAAACCAACAGGGAGCCGATGTAAAGAGGACATTAAAAAGGATCATTTGGAGGCGTTTATTCAATGGTTACTGTGAGAGTTTATTTGAAATGTAAAATGAGTTATAATATTGTATTATTAATGTTGTAATATTTTGTCTCTTAGTAACTCTCGAAGGCTCACAGCTTGAAGCGGCACGGTGAAATTAATGTGTACATGAAAAAGGTGGCGCTGCAGCTTGGCTACTTGTAGGGCTAGTTGCTGAGCTATTGTGGCTGCCAAGCTAACTGGTAACATGTTAGCTAGCTGGTAAAATGCCAGCTAGCTAACCGAGCTAGGTGGTTGGCTACCAATTAGCACCAGCTTATTCTTAAGTTAACTTAAGCCTAGTTATAAATAAACATGGGTTGCACTAGTGGTCACTAAATATATAACTACCGGGTGTAACATAGCTAACTGAATTAAGTGACAAAGCTAACGTTAGCTTGCAACCATGACACATTTAGATTAAACAGTAAAAGAGCTATTTTAAAATACATTTCACAAAAATGACACAATATGAAATTACATTAGTTTGAACATTAGTTACATTGAAATTAAATTAGTAACATTAGGCTAACTAACCTCAAAACGTCACCTGGGTTAGCATGATTACATATTTCCCTCTCGTGACACATACTGTACGTTATGCAGATATGAATAAAACGCAGGTCATTTACAGAGCACTGTCAGTTAAGTTTAATATATCGTTTGTCACTTAAAACTATTATTTTTGAAGTTATATTACAGCTCGTGATGCTTCCGCGACTTCCTGTTTACACCGTTTCTTTTGATTGGATGGCAGTAGCTACAATTGTTTTTCTAGCAGCTGATTTACTTTAGTCTTTACTAAGTAATTCTTAAGTTTTAATGGCGCAAACCTATTTAGTAAATCACTAGTCTTAAACTAGCTAGTACTTACTAAGAACTAAGGAAGGAGTTTACACATAGGGCCTAAACGCAGTGAGTGAATTTATGAATTACTGGTGCAGCCCTCCGGCAGCAGGGACGCTGACGCAGCTAATTTGGGTGTCAAAGTTCACCAAAATTGAACTCTGAGTGAAAGCGACGTGCAAACATACTTCGCCTCCTCAAACAAATCCACTGATTGTGGCGATTCTGTTAAATTTAAATGATTCTGATCAGAAATGTCGTTGCCGTAGATGCTGCTGTGACCTGAACTCTGACACGTGATCTGGCGTTTGATCGGGATAACTGGACCCAGCAATGTTGAATGTGTGAAAAGTTGAAAGCAACAGTGTTTTGGCTGTAAACCCTCTGCCGGAGCAGTCAGACGGTCTGAGGTCTGAGGTCTGGGATCTGACGGACCCGCTGCTGGAAGGATTAGCTTCACCGGCGTCTTTGCTCAGCATTATCCTCCATAAAGCTGGATTACCTGCTGGAAAGGTCGCCGCGAGGTCAGGGTGCAGTGCCGAACAATCCCCTCTGAGCGCTAATGGCTGAAAACATAAACGTCAGGTCATCGGCAGCCAAAGGGGCAGACTACCTCCAAACAAGTCTGTCCTGAGATAAACAGCTACCCGTGGCACCCGGTGCTGTTTCCTGTGGGACTGAAGCTGCAGCAGCCTCGAGGTTTGTGTTTGAGCAGCGACCCCCAGAACGGGGACTTTTTGGGGGGGGGGCCAGAAACTGGCAGAGGAACTAAATCTGGAGCTCTGCGGGGCGAAACATCGTCTTAATAGTATAAGATAATGGTGTTTTCTTAATTTTTCGTATATACTGCGAAGAGAAAAAGCAGATCTAAACTCCACGCAGGTGGCTGGGACCGGGTTGCCTCTTCATAAACTTCACCTGTATTTCACCTGGGTACAATCACCAATATCTACCTCTGAAAGCTTCTCTGGACGCTAGTTTTTAAGCTATTTTGATGTTGTCTTTAGCATCAATGTCAAACTTAAAGCAGAACTCATAGAAGTGTGTCTTGGCGAGTAACTACCACACGTGTGGAAGAAGTTGTATAAAGTCTTTCACCAACTGTGGGACCTGTAACAAATATGTTCCGCCTACGGGAGTATGAATAATCATTTGAAAAACACGTTCATTACGTATGTGATTACGCTTCACACGGCTGTGATCGGAGCGACAGCCAGGGCCTTCAGTCTGGTAGTTTCCGTGTCGAGCTTCGGCCTCACCGCGCGGAGGAAGTGAGAGTCGTAGTAAAGAAGTGAGAGTGTTTCTGAGGCGAGTCAATGACTTCGCTTCAGGTTTTGACGGTTGCAGGACTTTCCCGCCTTTTCTCTCGCTCACGTGACGACGGTGACCCAGCGCCCGGGTTCAACAAATACAGAAGGAAACGTCCGCGTTGCCTGCGGATGACAGCGAGGGCGAGGTGTGCTACACACTGTGTGCTGCGTCCTGTACAGTCAAACCACAGAGAACACAGCGCGCTTACACAACAACCGCAGAGCAGCATGCAGCCGCTCGGCTCCAACCTCCTCGACTACCTGAAAGAGGAAGGAGCTTAACAGAAATGATGTGACGGCGTTAAGACTGTTTACTGGCAACAACAAACACTCAGGTTAAAGAGGGTAACATGTCGGCCATCATATTAAAGTGTTACATACTGATGATTTGTCTAAAATGTAAAGTTTGTCCCGAGGAAAGAAAATCTAAAGGATTCCTCCTCTGGAGAGCGCGAATATCCACAGCAAATCTCATGTCTTTTATTTCCCCTCTGGTGGCTGATGGATGCATTTTACTTCAGAACTCACATTCACCTCTTCAAATAAATCGGACTGAAAAGCACAGACGCGAAAGCACATGTACAGTACCGCTGACATGTCAGGTGACGGCGTTTCTTAAGTAGGCCAACTCGCTCTGAAAATAACAAACGTGTAAAAATGCCCATAAGACCGTGAATAAAGCGAGTAAAGATGTGACACAGAGCTTTACAATCAGACGTAAAATACAGACGCGAGAGAAGAACACGCCAGCGTGGCGACGGGCCGAGTTGACGTCTGTGGTCACATCGGCTCCAGAGCTGAGAGGAGGAACAGCCTGATCCCCGTCCTGCGGCTTTCAGAGCCTCGCTGACGGCCAGAGAGGGAGTGATGGGGGGTTGTGGGTAATCCTACAGCCAGCCAGAGAGAAAATCACCAATCCCAGCGTTCCTACTGTACGTTGGCGGGTGAATTGCACTATGGGAAGCTAAAAGTGTTCAGCAGTGCTGGAGGAAGTATTCAGTAAAAGTATTAATGCCACACTAAAGATGCAGTTTACAGACAAACACATTTGACCTGAAGGTTCACGTACAAGCGACTGAGAACTCGTTGCGTTCACCAGTTTTCTCACACTGGTGTAAATACAGCAAATGCTGTATGCTTGCTTTAATGTTTCCTTTCAAACCCCCCCCTCCCTCCCCCCAAAGGTTCCCAGGCAGCTGCTGCAGTGAGTGCTTTAATGTCTGACCCTTGTTAACATCTGAACCGTCTTAACCTCCGTGCACAGTCGCCATCCTCCCCGCCAAAACAAATTCCAAGGCCGCGGCTCTGACTCACAGCTCTGCAATCCTTCGCCGCAACTTCCCACGGCCCGATGACAGCAGCAGAGCAGCACGTCGTCACCGGAGGCTAATACCTGCTCCCTGACAGCTTCATTTACTCTGCAGAAGAAGCGATTTTCTTTTTTAACCACACTAATCCCTGTTAGGACATGCCTCCGCTTTCTCATGAGCCCTATTCGGACGGGATTAGTGTTACAGCGAGGAGGCGGGGAACTGCAATCGGCACCGGGGCATGTCTGTAATTTTAGCGTTGTGTAAATCTGCCGTGTTAATAGTTTTTACAGACTGTGCAGACTGTGACATTCCAGCCTGTTTTACCTTCTGTGAAACACCCAGAGCATTGTTCAGATGCACCAGTGAAGGCAGGCGCAAGAGGCCGGGTTCTTTCGTCACCTCTTCAGCAGAGTCGGCCTCAAAGGCGTTCCCAGGGAGAGTCTGTCTGTGTACGTGATCGGGTCAATCGCAAAACAGAATGAGGTGAGAAACGCTCTGTGAGGCTGTACTTAGACACAGCTAAATGCTAAAGTTAGCATGCTAACATGCTCACATTGAGAACGCTAACATGCGGATGTTTAGCAGGTATAATGCTCACCATCTTAGATTAGCGTGTTAGCGTGCTAACATTAGCCAGTCAGCAGTAAACACAGAGCGCAGCTGAGGCTGATGGGAACGCCATCAGCTCTGCAGGTGTTTGGTCAGAAACCAAAGTGTCGGACGCGTTAACGTGTCGACCCGATGGTGGCGCTAGATGGGAAAGTTCATACAATTCATCCTGAGAGGAACGTGAACACATTTCATCACAATCCATCCAACAGCTGCTGAGATATTTCACTCAAAACCACAAACGTGAACCTCGTGGTGGCGCTAGAGTGGAAAGAATCGTTGTCTGGGAACCGTGAGCGTCTGAACAAAAGGTTTGTGCCAATCCATCAGGTAGATTTCACTGGATAAGTGGCAACTTTGACCTGCTGGTGGCGCTACAGGAAGAGTCGGGGGGGGGGGGGGTCACCAAAATCATTAGGAATCATTGTCTGGGTACCATGGTAACGTGAGCCGAATTTCATCGCAATCCAGATATTCATCCGTACAGTTACTGTTCTGTTTCCGTCTGGACCGACAGGGGGGCCATGAACCAGCAGGATGAAGAATACTGAAAGGGCGTCGTTCTCTGATCTGGTTTCGACCCGTATTTGGACGACAAAGTAGTTCTGACTACAGCCCGGCACGACAGCATTTGCTTCAACCGAAGGTCTTTGTTTTAAAACACGATGCTGGAAAGATTAAATGAAATAAAATAAGTAAAAATGACTTTTCTGTGTATGCACAGTGCCTAGTGTTGTTCCCCCCCCCCTCCACAGTGTGCAGAGTTACAGGTAACGTGGGCAGTGATGACGAGATAACACAAAACAAGCTAAAAGGCGCTTTCGCTGTCCTGAGATCCCATTCAAACAGATCAATAATCCCACAGACTGGAGTCTTTAACACGAGGACAGACTTTCAGTCCATTTCTGTGTGAGCAGTCCGAACTAACAGAGCAGCAAATGGTTTAACGAAGCCGTTAACTGATTTATGATCAGATGGAGTCGGTGATCGTCTGCAAACGTTCGCACTGAGCACGTGGACACGCTCCTGACCCTGAAACTGACCGCTCAGTAGCATCGTCCCTCCATCCATTCAGCTGCTCACGCCGCGCTTCATACAGCCGTGTTAACGTGAGCGATATCGCATCCGACCTGTTACCGGATCACGTTACACCAACTGGCTGATTCACCGTAGGTGTTCGTGCTCTCCAGAGGATCGACCCCACTGATTTTTAATGGCCGTGTGACGTTCCCACCAGCGCCACCGTCAGACCGAGATCAAACATTTTCACACAAGATGTATCATAATCCTTAACTGGACCACTTTAGCCAAACCACAGGAGCGTGATCAGTGTAAACCGATATCAATACGCTGTCAAAAATACTCAGACTGTTTATTTTAACGTCGCTCCACTTCCTGGTCTGTTTTAAACGCACGTCGAGAACAACGTTATCAGACATCCGTCGGCATATCTTTGCAGGATGTGAGTCCTGATCAGCTTTTCCAATCAGATCCATGAAATCATACATTTATGTTGAATGTGTGTGTGTGTGTGTGGGTGTGTGTGGGTGTGTGTGGGGGGGGGGGACATAAATCTGTTTACACAGTCACATTTTGAGGACAAAGAGGAAGTTCCCACAACGTAAATCATTACATTTTAGGGTGCAGACTTGGTTTAGGGTTAGAATAAGGTTAGGGTCAGGGTGAGTCTCCAGGAAATGAATGTAAGTCAATGTAATGTCCTTTGAAGTGATGGAAACACGGCTGTGCGTGTGTGTGTGTGTGTGTGTGTGTCGGGTTAATAACGCTGAGCTCGCCGTGCCGGGGGAAGAAGCCGTCTGCTCTCTGTAGATGGGAGTTGTTGATGGATTTCGGCGCTCAGACGCTCTCGCCTTAAATAAATCAGCTGCGCTCAACTTCCTGTTTAGGCTGAGGACGAAAATGAGCTGCAGACGCTGAGAGGTGGGAGGGGGTCCACTGATTATTTAATTGATGTGATGTGAGGAGTGAACGCTTCACCTCCACCAAGGACGTTGTTAGTAGAATATCTCAAAACCGCTTCGCGGATCTGAGCGACATTCAGAGGAAACCTCAGCCACAGATCTACAAAGACCTGCTCAGGGCCGATGGGACGTTTTCCTCCTGTGAGGATGATGATGATGATGATGCACCACGTGATCAGAGCTGGTATCAGACACACAGACCTGAGACCTGCAGAAATACACCCCACTAGACCTGAATAGAATTTGGATCCAGACCTGTTTAGGTCCTCAGTCCGGTCTGGAAAAGGGCCGGAGCTGTGAAGACCTCCGTTCAGGACTGCAGTCTCCTGTGGGAGTCCTCCTGCTACCTGCTCTAATCTCTTCTCCTTGTTTCAGGTGCGGATGCACGTACAGTAAGAAGTGACGCGGAGCAGGAAGCCGATTGGTCCTCCCAGCACGAGGTGATGACGTCACCCCGAGGGCCTGCTGCCGCCGGGTTTCACGCTCACGCGCTTCAGGCCGTCTCCGCAGGTCTCGTTCAGAGGAATGAACTGGAAACACCTGATGAAACTCTGATGCAAACGTTGCTGAATGTTCTGCTCGCTGCTGCTGGAGGCCACGCAGCCTCCGTGCCTCCTCTGACACTTTCCCCCAAAATAAAATCCAGCGTCTTTTCTCATTTTATATATTTTCCATCCCGTGAATGTTTATTCTGACTAAAGATCATTTTAATCAGTTTAGTCAAACCTGTCAGGCTCATTCGTGTTCATCCAGCCGGCCGATTCGGTCTGTCATCCAAGTTGCATCACAGCATTAGTATCAGGATGTAAACACGTTTGTGTAATACATGCTAACAGTTAAACCAGGACCAGAATTAGTCTGAGCTCAGCGTAGGACTGTAGTTCACGAGGCTTCCTTCGACTCTGAGACGTGAAGCTAATAAAGTTTTGTTTACTAACAGGCGCTACAGTAAATCTGACGCAGGAGAAACTGCTGGAATCAATATTTCCACATGGGAACGCAGTCGCTCGTAGTGATAAACACGCAGGAAGTTGTCCTCGGCTGTGCGCAGCGTTTTAGCATCTTTCAGCTCATCGTTTTGGTTCGATGGCCCGATGATTTGGCTCACTCTCACCGCTCTCATCAGCATCGCTGTTGTCATCAAACGAGCTCAGTGGTGGAAAGTAACTTTACTCAAGTTCTGTACAGAAGTGCACTTTTGAGGTATTTGTACTCCACTTTACCTACTTCTCCTCCGCTACATCTCAGAGGGAAATATTGCACCAAAGTTACTCTTTGATAACTTTAGTTACTAGTTACTTTGCATATTCAGATAATATAAAATATAATCAACAAATAAATTATTGGGGTGTTCACAATCAACCCAGCAGGTAAAGTAGTTCAAATTTAGCTTCAACATTAAAGTGATGAACACAATAATGCATCAATGATTATAATCCTATATATATAATTCTGTTGCTTTAAGTATATTTTGATGAATTTGAATGCAGGCCCTTTACTGGTAACGGAGTGTTTCTGCACTGTGGTTTTGCTACTTTTACTTAAGTACGAGCTCTGAGTGCTTCTTCCTCCGCAGTCAGAGTCCAGCTGCTGAACATGGCGGAGCATCTAGCCGCTAAAGAGCCAGATGTTTCCCTCAGCAGCTGCTGGAGACCGAACGCAGAGCCGACGGAGGACTTACTCCATGTCTGCACAGGATGTGTTCAGGTACAGTACTGAGTGTAAGCCACCTGTGTGTTTGGCATCGCTCAGAGCCCAACACACAATCACCGTAGTTACGCACGTGAAAAACGGGAGAAAATAAGACTTAAAAATATGCTTCGGTCTGCGTTTTAGCGTGTGCAACGCGAGCCTGCGTAGACAGCTGGGTGTCTGGGACGCCTGCTGTGCGGACACAGCGAGACGTTCGTCACGCAGACGCCACTCTGAGGGGACGATGAGGTCGCTCTGTGGCTGCTGGACGTGGAAGTAGGCAGCTGTTTGCTAACACGTCAAATCAAATCAACGTGTGCTTATTATTATCTTTGAATAAGATTTATATATTGATTTAAATATACTCTCTCTGTTATGTTTCCCTGTATTGCATGCACTGTAAACTGAATTACATTACATTTCTAGTGCATTTCTATTTGCTTTTTTATTTTATTTCTCATCGCAGCAATCAAAGGAATTTGACTCTCCTGTTGTCACTGTGCAGAAGTGCATTGAAAATCCCATACGTTTAATACGTTTAAAAAGTCATGGCGCAGAAGGCTGTTCAGGACGGGGACAGCCGGCTGATTGACATTAGTGTGCGAAGAGTGAAAAATCCTACAAAACAGAACCCAAAGTGTGTGTGTGTGTGTGTGTGTGTGTGTGTGTGTGACGAGGAAGGAGTGAAGTCATCCAGTAGAGCTGAGCAGGTTCACAGTCGCTTCACTGCAGGAAGTGTGTTTTTCCTGGAAGAGTCCTTCACAGGAAGACGTGACTGTCCTTTACACTGTTTGCTTTTTCTCCAGCGAAGCAACAAGACGTTTACTCCCCCAGAAAAATACTCGACTGCAGGGGAGAGCGGGGGGGGGTCACACAGTTAGCTCTCATCTGCTACATCTGCAGTTTGAATCAGTTCCTCCAGCTTATTACTTTCCTTCCTTGCCTCCCTCGTCTCTCCTTCCTTACTTCCGTTATTCCTTCCATCCCTCCTTTCTTCTCTCCATCCCGACTGCTGTCCTGAATGCATCTTTTTCTTCATCCTTCGATCCTCATTCGCTTGCTTTGCTTCTCTTGTCCTCCTCTTCTTCCACCTTCCCTGCTTCCTTGTCTTCATCGCTCCTTCCTTCCCTCCTTCCTTCCTACTCATTTTTTGAAAGTGAGGACATTTTGGCCGGTCGTTGCTTCTTCAAAGGGCTGTGTGTGTGTGTGTGTGTGTGTGTGTGTGTGTGTGTGTTATGGAGCAGTGTGTTTGTTCAGATGCAGGGTGACAGCGGACATGAAAGGCCGGCTGGACGCCTCGATGAACCCTCGACACCGACCCGCCAGCGTCACCTTCTGACACCCAGCAGTGTGTGTGTGTGTGTGTGTGTGTGTGTGTGTAACTGCAGGTGGTGTGTGAGTCCCATTCCCACATTTTAGTGTGAAGTTGGTGGTTTGTTTTTTACCTCCTGACGTGGTGCGTTCAGGGTCACACTGCAGTCTGGCATCAAACCCGAGACCTTCTAGTTACAAACACAAGCAGGCTGGAGAGACAGGAGTGTGTGTGTGCTACCTGTCTGCCGTCTGACCAGGTGCGCCAAAATGTGAAGACCAGTGGAGAAATGATGGCCTGCATGTTGAACGGACAGGTTCAACAGTGCTGAACGTGAAAACCATCTGAAGCAGGAAGTGTTTCCTCTGCGGGTCGAGAGACTTCTCCTCCTTAAGCCGAATAAAGTCGAGATTAGCCGGAAAATACGTGGTTCTCGCGGGACGGCGACGCTACAAACGTACGATGATCTTATAGACCATGATGCACTGCTGCAGATGAAACTTCCCAACAGTGTATAAAGCAGCTTGCAGCAGTAAAATGCAACACGCACATGAACGCAGCAGGAACATCAGATATAATAAAACACTGACAGGAAGCGTTTTACTGCACAGGGCCGACTCTCACTGTCACACTGTAATTTAGCTGATTACACTTAGATACTACACACGAGTGGTTTTGGTTCTGAACGCAGGACTTTTACTTGCACTGGAGTATTTTCACATTGTGGTTTTAGTATTTTTTACTCAGGAAAAGGATCTGAATATTTTCCATCCCTGATTTTGTTTTCCATTAAGACTGATGATAAAAAGCAAGAGTCAAAAAGAGAGAGAGAGAGAGAGAAAAATCCCAAACATGATCAAAACCAGAACCAAACGTAAACCGGAACACAAGTGAGCGTGGAAACATGCTGTTGTTTATGTGGTTGTGTCACAATAAATATGGCAGTGTGACTTTCGAACGGCAGACAGCTCAGCAGCTGCAATCGTCAGGTCATTATTGCTTTCGCTGATTGATCCGCGGCTCCGTCAGAGATGCGGGCGGTAAAACTGAAAGCTACTGCGCAGAGGATAATGAGGCAGACCGCTAATGAACGAGCGGTCAGCGAAGGTGAACAGCCGCGGGATGAATCCGTTCAGAGCCGAGGCCTCGGACTTCAGAGGGAAAGTTCTGCTAAATCTGGTACAAAGCATCTATTTCACGCTGTTGGAGATGAACGTTTAAAGGGGCACGCCGCTCTTTTAGCATTAGTACTCGCAAGAGACAAATTAAAAGAAGACTCAGAGCTCCAGAGGTCGAGATACGTAGTCCCTGGTGTGGGTCAAGCTCCAAAAACACTGGATCCTGCACTTCCCATGATGCAACTCGATTGCATCTTTCATTAGCCCCTTCCTGTGTGGTAAACACCCACACAACTCAAGCTTTCTGTTATAAAGTTCTACTTTCCAAGTCTGCTGGGACAACCCTGATGACATCACTATGACATCACCAGGGGTTATTTCCTCAGACTCGACAACACGGCGTTAGAAAACTGTTTCCACGAGCTGAGTAGTCCTCGTCTTTCTTCACCTCGCGTCCTGTGACGTTGTGCAGCTTGTAGACCAGAGTTCATGTCCGACAGTTAAGACATCACGTCTGAGTCGGCGTCTTCGTTTAAGTCTCGTCTCAAAACACATTTTTATCTGAAAGCAGATCCTGATTTTACCTGAACTGTTTATTTTATTGCTTTTGTGTATTTTATGTTTTATTTCTCTCGTTGTGAAGCTCTTTGTACTTTGTTTTGCTAAGTGCTGTATAAATAAAGTTTTATTATTATTATTATTAATGTTTGATGATCTGAACCTGCTGTTTTTGCGACGCTCAGATGTTTAAAATCATTTAAAAACCGTTGTCGTCGAATCCTGGAGCCCTGAACGCTGACGCACAGCGATGCAGTCATTTTGTTGGACTGAAGGAGATTCGGGGCACTTGAACTTGTCAGGAAGTATATCTTCAATTTATCAATTATTTATTTACAAGTCCATCATGTCGTCTATAAATGTTTCGACTGAAAGGCTTTTTTAAATTTCGGACCAACAGAAAGTAACTGATTTACGATGAAATGAAACAAACACAGCTGCTGTTTGTGGTTTCAACTTGAATTAGTTATAAGTTCTGGAAATAGTGCCGATTGATTTGGCGGACTGTGTAATTGTGCATAACGCCAAGTTAAAAACCTTTTTTGTCTGATTTAGTTTATTTCTTTTTAGTGCACCGCATCCTTAAAGTCACTAGTGTTTTAATTTAGTCTCACTTTTGATAAAACTGAGCTGATAATAATGTTAAAGAAAACCATACAGCGGGGGGGTTGGGGGGGGGTCCAGACCTGCTCAGGGCCCCATACCTGCTGAGTCCGGTCCTGGTTTAAAGTATTTTAACTGCTCTGTGTGAGTCTATAAACAGGAAGGTCTTCTTCTCCTTAAATTATGCTAAACGGTTTGGAAAACGCCGTATTGTTCAGTCAGTAAAGCTGAAAGCTGATCTTCGGCTGCTGGAGCAGAGCGCTGTGACTGGCGGAGGCGGAGGCGGAGGCGGAGGAGGGGATGGAGGGGGTTTGCGGCGTCCTCTGGCCGTCCTGCCGTTCATCAAAATGAAACGAGCTCATAAATCTGAACGACGCACCGCCACCGCTGCAGGAAGTGGCCCCGCGGCGTTCGAGGCCCAAACGGCTCGGATTTAAACGGCGGAGGATTTAAGCGAGGAGCGTGATCGGTCGGCGCCGTGGGAGCGCTCAGCTGCTGGCAGGTTTACGGCCCCGGCTGCCGCAGCCTTCTGTTGGGGCTCTGGACCGGCTGAGAGCGGGGCCCGCCATCAGTGTGATTGATGCTTCGGGAGTTTAAACTGGCAGCGCTGCAGTTCACCTTCACTTCAGGAGTGACGGGGCGGCCTGCGCACAGAGGCCCAGTGTCACTTCCTGCGTCGCTCTGAGGTCAGAGGAGCGTTTCTGGACACGTGTGGTCAGACGGTCACTTCCCCAGAGGACCCGGCAGACCAGGGAGCACGGGACTGTAACTGGAACCCGGTTCAACGGGTCTAATACCTGACAATTACAAATGCTGAAGGGAGAAAAGTCACAAATATATTATTGTAATAAGTATTAAACATTGCTTTACAAACATGTGTCACTTGATAATCCATCGCATATTGTGCCGAGGAAATGTTCAAAGATCAAAATGCATTATGGGTAAGAATGCATAGCACAAACGCATGTGTTTTTGTTAAATTCTCCTCTCGGTGAGCGCTGTACGCAGCCCCGGCTCTGTGAACGGAAACAAACTAAGAGGCTCGGACCGAGCCGCACAACGCTGTTCCAGCCATGATGTGTGCGTCAGGTGACGTTAAACGACTCGCCCACGGACGTTCAGCTGACTCTCTAGTTTGCTGTAGCAGCAGGAGAGTTGTGAGCGTCGCTGTCTGGAGCTGCTGTGCTGGCTCTGGGAAACCGTCTGGCTGTTAGCTTCGCAGCAGCAGCTGTAGCGACAGTTTGCTAACCTTATCGGCGGGCCCACGTGTTGTGTTTACTGCTACTAAAGAGGAATAAATCTCGTTCATGTACGCACTTATCAGGCTTGCTAATGCTAACGCTACCAGCAGCTACGTGTGAGAGGCTACGGTTAGCCAGTGCGAGAGAATTCGGCTGAATCAAACTTTCAAATCCAAACCACATACAAGCTCATTCTGAGCAGTAAAACATGTTTTTACACGCAATATGTGTATTGCTGGAAAAATCACCCGTATTCAGATCATATGCCGAAGAGAACCTAAAAGATATGCGAACGACATAAATATGCAACAGGAAAGAGGCGAGACAAGGACTGCGAGCTAGCAAACATGGATGTCAACAATGCCGGGACTCGAATATTTCTTTTAAATCGGTTTTGCAAATGTTTTTTAAAGGAAGGAAATGTATTCAACACAGACCTCAGTCCATGCATCCACTGTTTCAGGAGAAAAGCAAAGGCTCATGGGAGATCTAAAGACAAACCGAGCCAAGTGAACGTTTGGACGCGATCCACGCCGCTCGCCGGAGAGACGTTTTCTCTGCGGGGGTTCAGAAACACAGCTGCCATTTTGTTTTTGTTTTGTGGAGAGAAACTGAAGAGCGTCTGGCCTACAGGCCGGGTCAGAGGTCAGCCGTCAAGATCAACACAAACACGAGACAGATGGAGATTCATTTTTCATTTCTCGGGAGCCGGATATTTTCCAACTGCACTCCATCAGCGGGACTATAAATACACCGGAGCTGTTATTCCAGTTATTATTCTGTTGTTACTGGACGCTCCGTGTGCAGAGGAAAATGTCCTTTTTTATCCTGCAGGGCTGTAAATCATTTCTCAGCAGAGCGCACGAAAGAACGGTGGGAACTGAACTCGGACCAGCAAACAGTGCAGACTGCTATTAGAGGAATCCATCACAAACTGTGATTCATGTGTAAAGCATGCACCGAGGGCTTAATATTCATCCAGCACTGATTATTCCTCATCACTTTAATGTCTCTAGAATCTGCAAGAAAAACACAGAGATAGAAACCTGACTGATGTTTCACATTATATATATATATATATATATATATATATATATATATATATATATAAAACAATACAAAACACCATATACACTCCTCTGGTCTGGTCTTTTAATATGAACTATTCAAATGAAAGAATCTGAGAAAGGAGCATCACTCTTCAGTTCAACACTTCACAACTACACAGACGCAACACGTGGCGAGGAGTCACAGGCAGACGTTGCTTCTTTTCAACCGCTGAGCTGAGTCGACAAATCCCCGCGACGTCAGTAAGAAGAGACAGTTGTTTTCCTTCGTGAACTTGTGCGAAAAGCTTCATGAAGATTTACCGAAACGCACCACCTCACGATCAGTGTGTCCATTAACCTGTGTGTGTGAACAGTTTCAGCAGAAACACGTGCAAAAAAAAGACGTTGTATCGACAAAAAGCAAAATGCGACAAAGTGCGAATGGGAACAGACTGAGTGAATAAATGCCGACGTACGTGAAGCATGAAGAGCTGCGTGCGGAGCGATGAGGAGGCTGGAGCCTTCCTCACATGAACACACGAAACCAACGGAAACGTCATGTTTCCCACATGGCTTCCCATCGTCCGAGCTTCGGCTGCGTCCTCTTCTTCTTCTGCGACGCTTTTAACGGCAGCGGCTGGAGGATCAGCTCCACCAGCTGTTCGCCTCCATCAGCCGATGAGCTCGCTCTCGCAGCAGCAGCAGCAGCGGGTGGAGACGAGCGGCGAGTCACGTTTTATTTTGCAGATTTCCTGGAAATGCGGTTAAAATTTGCGCTACGTCTGGAAGGAAAACCGGATTAACGTTAAATCCAGGACAAGTTTTTGTTCACGTTCTTTTCACTGGAAAACATTCAAACAGACCAGACGCTGGAGGCTGAAACGCACCGAGGCGATCTCACTTTGGCTCCTCCCCATCTCTCCAGAGGCCGCGCTGTCTGACGTCACCGTGTCGGACATGTTGCTCCCGCTGATGAGCTGATGTGACGATGGAGGACGCAGACTGTCGCTCCTGCGGTCTCCAGTGAACACAAACAGCCGCTCGCCGCCGGTCAGCCAGCGCTGTCTGACTCCGTTTCCGTTTATAGCCTTTTGATGAAATCGACACTTACAGCCGGTCGCACAGAATCAGTTATAAAGGTAAATGTTTGATCCCGTGAGTTTTCACCTGAGACACCTGAACGCCAGATATCTGCTGTGGACGAGCTGCAACCAGATATTGTAACAGCAGGGTTATCATTCATAAAATTATATTGGAACTCATTGAATCACTTTAAACAGTCTGACATCTGGGAAATCTAAATCATATATATATAATTGTGTGTATTATATAATATATAATGTTTTTAAATTTACCCGCTCTGTTGTTTAGAAAGCAAATGTCACTTTTGAACATTTAGGTTTTCATGTTATGTCTCTCGTTGTTAAAAGATACGTCGCCGCCATATTCCTATCATATTAGCATGCTATTTTAGCATTGCTAGCATGCTATGCTGCCATGAAATCAGTCATTAGTTTTAGAGGTATCCTGCCGCAATCTGACGCGTTGAACACGTGCGAGTTTTGACCTGCTGGTGGCGCTTGAGGAAAAGTAGAGCTCACCGAGGTCGGTAGGATTCGTCCTCTGGGGACTTTGAATGTTTGTACAAAACGTCGCGACGGCCCATCAAACAGTTGTCGGGATATTTCACTCCGAACCAAAGAGACGCACAGGTCGACTCTGCCATCACGTTAGCATGCTAACTGTTAAAACGCTGTTAAACGTAAACAAACCTTAAACTTCGTCAGAAAACGCGAATCACTCAGACTTAGATGTCGTCTCGGTATCAAAAGACCTGTCAATCCATTTGAAAGTTTGCATTTGGATCAGTGACGGAGCCTTTCCTCCGTCAGTCAGGTAAAAACACACCTGGACAACAGGTAAACAGGAAATGACAACTAGACATGTTTGGATGCTCCAGGGGATTACAACTTCACACACGAACCAGACTGGGAGTAACGGTGTTTCACCTTGTTGCTACGCCTCCTAGGGGGCGGTACAGGTCAAAGGTCAGCGTGTCAGCAGGTGGCGTCCATCTTATCTCCTCTGACCTCTGAACGACCTCATCGACCGCAGCCTGAAGAGACACCGGCTGAGACGCTGCCGATTCGTCCTGGTTCCTGCCGAGCCTCTCAGACAGCCTCCCCCCCCTCCCCTCCTCACCCGCGCTCTCTCCTCTTCAGGCGCCGCATCTGTCTCACGATTGGGTGTGATCCCGGCTGGTAACCATGGCGACAGTTGCCGGGGCCAGCCAGCAGCGGAGGAACTCAAACGTGAGGACTGTTGAAGGACAGTGGATGGAGAGAGGAGGGGTGTGATCCACTGGTGGGGAGTCTTGAGGGGTAATAATAAGTGGGTGGTGGTGGTGGAGGAGGTGGAGGAGGAGGAGGAGGGGAGGAGGGGGTTCAGTAGGTGAAGACAGCCAGCTGTGTCCTCGGAGGCGGGCCACAGGTGTGTGTGTGGATGAAATAAATGAGATAATCCACAGGGAGGTGTCACAGTGCTGCTGCTGATCCCTCTTTGTGCTGTTTTTTTGTCTCTTTGTCTACAAATAAATGAGCACATTGTGAAGACGGGAACGGATTTTCTACCTACAGAAATATTTCAGACGCAACGCAGCCGTGAAATTCAGAGGCAGCGTGGATTTAAAAACAAAAAGCCCGTGGAAAGACGGGAACAAACTGGCACAAAAAAGAGGCGAAGATGCATCGAAGTGCTTGAGTTCAAGATGTTGAAACAATTATGAGCTCCATCTTCAGCTAATACCACACACACACACACACACACACACACACACACGCAGCTAGTGTGTGTTTTTACAGCAAACATCTGTAGTGACAGTGGAGGAACTGGCCTGTTGCCTGTTTATGGTAAATAAACAGTCAAATTCAAACACTGAGGTCAGATTCATGTGAATACACAAACCGTGGGCTGTTTTTGCTCAGTTTTCACTTCCTTTGTTTACGGGCTGATGGCTGACAGGTGCTGTACATGTTCTGGGCCGTTAGCCGCGTTAGCAGCGTGGCTCTAAGGATGGCAATGTCTGTCTGTCCACCACTTTGGTCCAATGTCTCGACAGCTACCGGATGTCTCGCCATGAGACGTGCTTCATCGTTCGCGCTCCCCTCAGGATGAACTGTAACAACTCTGCTGATCCTCTGACTCTCCATCCAGCGCCACCATCAGGTTTTAACGACCACACACCTGCAGAACCGACGACGCTCCCATCGGCCTCGGCTGGACTTTGTGTTTAGTGCTGATTAGCAAATGTTAGCGGGCTAACACGCTAAACTAAGACGCCAATCATAAACGTTACACTCGATTCCGAGACAGATCAGAATCAGAAATACTTTTTGATCCCCGAGGGGAAACTCTTTTGTTACAGAGAGACGAGACAAGAGACCAGAGAAAAAGTGGTCTTGAGAGACCAAGACCGATCCCGAGTACTGCAACACTGACTCCTGCATCCGAGTCGAGTCCGCAGTGTTGTTACCTCCACAGATGGTCACATCCCAGATACTGTACTTCTGTCCGTCAACGGGCATCTCACTCTGAGACGTGACACTCCACCCCCCCACCTCAGGGGGCCAACAGGTCCCAATCTCACGGGTCTCCAGCAGGGGGCCGACATCCCAGGATGCAACATTTGCCACATGCAGCCCTGCCTTTGTCTATAAAACGGGTCTTTTTTCATTTTACTGACACGTGAGGCCTTAAATAAAATCAACATGTGTTGATTAATCAACTCTAATGAAACCACACTTGTGTGTAATGTGGGGAGGAGCTTGTGGTACACTCTCTTTTGTTACTGACTTTAAAGCAACTTCAGATGACACAAAATCAAACCAGTTAAAACAAACAAAGAAAAAAATGCCAGTTAAGTTCTGACGGCTAAATCCTGAGTGCACCTCAGTCCCAGCTGGGCCTGAGTGGCGTGACACGTGGCTTCCTCAAAGGATCACCCGTCTATCAGAAGGCCTCCTAAAAAACAGAATATGTCTTTAAAATGTTAACTCTGACAGCTGTGACGTGCACGAAGAGTCCGCCGAGATCAACGTCTCTTGCGACTCTGACAGGCGGCCGCTCGTTGAAGCTCGGGTCAATAACTGATGATCCTCTGAAGACAGCTGTGTTTGAAGTCCTCGGAGAGCAGCAGCATGTTAATCTCTTCTTTAAAACTCTTCAGTTTGACACTCGTCGACGTTATCAGCGCAGACATCGCCTGTCAGCGTCAAACTCGGCGACCTCGTCTGCATCCTCGTGGGTTCATATTTAAGATGCGTGCTGTGTAACCATGACAACCTGGGCTCAAGTCTGGCCCGTGTCTACGCTTGATGTCCTCGCTCTGCCTGCTCTCTTTGTTACAGAGAGACGAGACAAGAGACCAGAGAAAAGTGGTCTTGAGAGACCAAGACCGATCCAGTACTGCAACACTGACTCCTGCATCCGAGTCGAGTCCGCAGTGTTGTTACCTCCACAGATGGTCACATCCCAGATACTGTACTTCTGTCCGTCAACGGGCATCTCACTCTGAGACGTGACACTCCACCCCCCACCTCAGGGGCCAACAGGTCCCAATCTCACGGGTCTCCAGCAGCAGCTCTGGGATCAGCTCTCTGTGAGGAGCTGACTGAGTCTCTGTGGGCTTTTTGTTTCGCTGTCAGAGCTCACCATGAGGATCCCATCCAACCACCACACACACATGCACACACACACGCACACACACACACACACACACACACGCAGCTAGTGTGTGTTTTACAGCAAACATCTGTAGTGACAGTGGAGGAACTGGCCTGTTGCCTGTTTATGGTAAATAAACAGTCAAATTCAAACACTGAGGTCAGATTCATGTGAATACACAAACCGTGGGCTGTTTTTGCTCAGTTTTCACTTCCTTTGTTTACGGGCTGATGGCTGACAGGTGCTGTACATGTTCTGGGCCGTTAGCCGCGTTAGCAGCGTGGCTCTAAGGATGGCAATGTCTGTCTGTCCACCACTTTGGTCCAATGTCTCGACAGCTACCGGATGTCTCGCCATGAGACGTGCTTCATCGTTCGCGCTCCCCTCAGGATGAACTGTAACAACTCTGCTGATCCTCTGAAGACAGCTGTGTTTGAAGTCCTCGGAGAGCAGCAGCATGTTAATCTCTTCTTTAAAACTCTTCAGTTTGACACTCGTCGACGTTATCAGCGCAGACATCGCCTGTCAGCGTCAAACTCGGCGACCTCGTCTGCATCCTCGTGGGTTCATATTTAAGATGCGTGCTGTGTAACCATGACAACCTGGGCTCAAGTCTGGCCCGTGTCTACGCTTGATGTCCTCGCTCTGCCTGCTCTCTTTTTGTCTTTCTCCACTTTCGTCTGTCTCACGAAGGCAGAAGAGCAACACAACCAGACTGAGAGACGCAGCGCCGCTTTGAGCTAAACAGTTTAGCATGTTAGCATGCTAACATTCGCTGATTAGCACTCAGGTAGTGCTGATGACGCAGGATGACATCACTAAAATCATGACCTCGCGCCGAACCGAAAGGATTTGGGTTCACAAAGGATTCAGAAATGATAAAAGTGCACAGTCTCCAGCAGCAGCTCTGGGATCAGCTCTCTGTGAGGAGCTGACTGAGTCTCTGTGGGCTTTTTGTTTCGCTGTCAGAGCTCACCATGAGGATCCCATCCAACCACCACACACACACGCACACACACACACACACACACACACACACACACACACACTACCATCCTACATTTACTATTCAAACTGAACACTGTGTTCCCAGTACGAGTGTAAGCGCTCTCTGCTCGTGTGGGAGTCCATTTGTAGACGTCTATAAATAGGCGCACTGTGGTTTCTGCTCCACTTCCAGTTTGGTGTTTTGGTTCTAACCAGAAAACTTGGATATAAAACCATCTGGGTTTTATTCAGTGTCACCACTGATGCAGTCTCCGGTGCAGCCAGCAGATATCCGGATATCAGATATCCAGGACAAGACTTCCTCTTGCGCTGGTCATTGTTTACAGTCCGATTAGCGACCCGTCAGCTATCGCCTGACGACAATTTGAATGCAGATACATTTTTAAAAAGCTAATAAATAGCATCTCTAGGGTTCCGAGATTGATAAAAAGCTAAGTCGTCGATAGCTGATAGCCAGCGCGTTCCGCCTGCATGCAACCAAAGCCCGCTTAAACGTGATTGGCCAATACTACTCGGACTACAAGCGGACTACAAGCGGACTACAAACGGAAACCAGATCCGATACCAAAATATCGTCCCTTGCCTACAGATTCTCTATTTAAAATATAGACATTTCTTGGCTATTAAAACACTTATTACTGACAAATTTTATCAAAGAGTTATGCAAGAACGTTTCAGCCTACAATCACCACGATACCTCTACAGTATTATAATATATGTGTTGTTTGAGATTACACGGCCTTTCCCCCGGTGCACCCTCGGTGTCTTTAAGTATTCTTAATGGTTTTAAAGATTCAGTAATATATTAATCCTGTGTTAACTGCTCAGTTATCTTTTGTACCAAAATGCCAATAATATTTATTTTTTTATAGCACAATCCCTCTCCTTTCTCCTACTGCAAAATATTAGAATATTTTAGATGGCTGGTCTTGACCTCGGGGGTCAGGACAGAAATGTTTCCAATGCTACTGGAGCAGCTAGCTAATCATCCGTTATCCGCACTTGACCGTTAGCTAGTTAGGGTTGTAGCTAGTGGAACGATATCACAGGAGGTGCGAGTTTACATGTCAGTTGGCAAAAACTTTGTTTACATTTTCTCCCTCGTCCTCCTCTGACGTCGTGGGTGAGAGTGGAGGCCAACAGTCCTCTAGCTACAAATCTGTATGGCGTCGTATTCGCTAAGCCGCGCCCACTTTAAGTGATCAATTCAATTTGAAACCCTCACGTAACTAAACTTTAATGTTGAGATAAGTGACTGAATATTCGAAGAAATGTAGAATCACTGACCTCAAAAACTGTGAAACTAAAAGAAACAAGCAGTGCCTCGGTGACAGCAAGTGAGAGTGTATTTTGTTGTGTGCAGCTCTGAGCTGTGTCGTCCGTCACGTCACAGATTAAACATTTACAGTGGAAAACAGAGACTCGGCTCAGCTCCTGACTTATTCATCGCATGTCCGTGTTTCCAGCAGGCTGTTAGATCAGAGGAGACCAGAGACGCTGAGGGCTTAAAGCGGCGAGCGGAGGGCTGACGTGGGATTCGTCACAGCCGCAGACGCCGTCGGGGGCTCAGGTGACCCCCGGTGTTCGCTTTCTTCCTCGTGTGTCATGTGTCCAGGCTGGATTCCAGTGTGTGACTGAGTGTGGGAAAAGAGGCGTGGCCATGGAAGGGCGTGGTAGGCACACAGGTAGATTTGGGTTTCACCCGGTGTTTCAGTGTGTGAGTGAGGTTTGTCCTCATGTACACATCGAGTTCCTCTGGACGGCAACCCCTCGAGGATGACGTGTAAACAGCGTGATCCCATCTGGACCTGATAGCCGTTAGCATGTATTACTATACTGTCTGGGAGGCTAAGCTGCCTGTAACTCAAACGCCCCACCCGTTTAAAGAAAGACACGATTCATTTCAGTTTCTCAAAGCTATCGGCTTCCCATCTTAAAGGCAGACTCACAGCTGAACGTCCAAAACCAGAAGTCAGACTGCGACTACGTCCAAAACGTTTCTTAGCCAGCCAGCTAACTGTACCTGCCAGTGTAGTTTCTTGTTTTGTTTGTAGTTTCCGTTTGTCACTTGGAGCAATATTACAGTAGTAACACAGTGGTACTCAAGGCCAAGCGTTAGCAAACTGCATTCTTTTGTGGTTACGTTTTTAAAAAGTACAGGCTGGGACTGGACTGTCAGCTCCAGCTGCCACACGGCACTGAGATCCCCGATGTAGCGATCACGTGCACATCTAAGACCAATTTGCAGGGTTCTCATTGTCAAACAAGCCAGTCAGAAACTTTCATCAGCTGGAGATGGAGTTTTCAATAAACTCATTTTAATTAGATATCTACATCTGATAAAATCCGCTAGCAACAGTCGTCATTTCTGCCGACAGAATCAACAGCCGCTGGCTGGAAACGAGAAGCCGCTTTTGTCTGCAGTACTTCTGAAATCACGAACCTGTTGTTTGAAAATTACCACAGATCTCGTGTGGTGAATGTGCCACCAGTGTTACTGTACACCGCTTGCTATGCAATTTACAATAGTGCCGCAATGGACAGCTTGACGGGTAAGAGGGCGAAGGATCGACTATACTGTAAATTGTGAACCCAACTACACCGACTGGGGAAAAGCTAACGCGTGTGCTCCTGCCAGTTTAAACCCATGTTCTGCCAGTTACTTCCAGCCGCTGCAGGCAGACTCGCAATGGTCCGGAAAGTCAGGGACAAAACGTCGTCTCTTTCACCAACTCGACACTAAAACTCATCTGAAAATGTGGAGATGAATGCGTTTCCTCAGTTGTGACAGACAGAAAGAAAAAGATGAAAAGGAGTTAAAAGCTCTTTAGTTCTGTAAATTAATCTTCTTATGACGTAAAGAGTGAGAAGAAAAGACACAGCTGGAGCACGAGAAAAAAAAGCTTTCATGAATTCTTCTTCTTCTTCTTCTTCATGGAAATCAGTGTAAAAAGAAGTGAAGAGGCTGTTGTGTCCTGCCGAGTTTAAACCGACACAGAGGAGATGTTGGAGTCTCAGGTGCGGGCTGCGGTGCTTCATTGGAGAGTAAAATAAAACCTCTCTGACTGCTGTTTGACTGATGATTTTAAAAGTACAGTTTATTGGCTCTTATGTTTTATGTAATTGTTTATTTCCGCCATCACAAAGGACCACACCAGTGTTTTTGAAAGTTTTAGCACGTTGAATACAAATATCTTTAGACTATATTACTTTATTCTCCCACGCACCCCCCACTGCTAGGCACTGGATGTCGGTGTTTGTTTTAGGATCCAACTCAAGCGACTTTCAGATCTCTGCAGTGAATTCTCACAGCTTACTGTTTCGCATCTCGTTTGGTACGAACAGCCAACACTGGTTTATTTTACCCATGAC
Organism: Siniperca scherzeri; assembly: GCA_027580175.1. Classification (NCBI taxonomy): domain Eukaryota; kingdom Metazoa; phylum Chordata; class Actinopteri; order Centrarchiformes; family Sinipercidae; genus Siniperca; species Siniperca scherzeri. The sequence goes on along the minus strand of CM050842.1, from coordinate 2,347,728 downwards.
CACCATCTTTCCCTAAAACAAGTGAGGTTTTTCCACACCAGCACGATGGCTCTAGAGCCGCTCAGTCCGCCGCTTCAGTCAGTTATCTACTGGTTGGATCACCGTGAAACTCTGCACAGACGCGATCCCCTGACCGACTCTTCATCTACCAGCTTCACTTTTACCAATTATTTGGTTTGTGGCCTGGAAAACTGAGGACATTCTCATCAGCGTACTTAGCAAATGTTAGCATGCTAACACACTAACCTATATCTGCTAAACGTCAGCTTGCTAACGTTGTGAGCATTTTGCTAGTGTGGTTGTGTGTGTTAATCTTATCTAATCTTAAGATCAGAAAACGCTCATACGGGTCGTTTTTGTGGGAAACGAGAAACAACTTATATTGTGATTTAGTTTGGAGGATCGTGGTCTGTCGGTACAACTATCCAGAATCTCGACAGCTATCGCGTGGATTCCCATAAAATGTGCCCAGACATTCATGGTGCCCACGGGATGAATCCTAATGAATAATGATGGAGCGCCCCCAGCAGGTCAAAGTTTTCACGGGTCCAACACCACAAGATAATAACTGCGTACCTGTCAGCCTCAGCTGCACATTGAGCCTAATGCTAACATAGCATGCTAACATTAGCCTTCATGTTACCACACAATAAAACTATCTATGGTGCTCAAAGCATTTACATTTTTACTTGTCCAGGTCACTCTGGATGATCTACAGACCTCAGCGTGGAGAGTCCGGGGTTCATTCGGAATAACTGGGACATTTTATCCTAAAAGACACGTCGAGTTGTCGTGTCGTGTCCTTGGCCGAGATACTGAACCCCAAATTGCTCCCGAGGGCTGAGCCTTCGCTGTGTGAGTGTGTGTGAGCGTTTTGAGTGGTCGGAAGACTAGAAAAGCGCTGTAAATAAGTCCATTTATCTGTTTTTAAGATGCTTTGTGCATCACAATGAAAATTCAGTTCACTTTCTCTGTGTCTGGCAGAAGTATAAGAACTATAAATCTCCAAACCTCAGCAATAAAACCCAAACTGTCTACATGGCTGTGATGCAAGTGAGACAAAGTGGAAAAATACAGTATGTTATTTTTGTGTTTTGGGTGAACTGACCCTTTAAAATAATGAAGTTGAGAAAACATGTCAGTCTATTATAACAAAGAAATCCCCAGACGGTGAAGTGTAGAAGCCACAAAGTGTTCATTCTTCATGTCTGGTAACACACAGACGGTTAGCGTTGATGTGCTGCGTCCCTGCAGACATCTGGCATCTGTTTGTTCCTGCTCGTGTTTGTTTACAGTCGGTGAAAAATGGCCGCTGGTGTTTGATACCTCGCCGCGGTGTGTTGATCGGTAATGAACATACACACTAACTGTGGCCTCGGGAACATTTCTCTGTTTAAGTTAGCAGCATTTACAAATCACAGACATTTTCAGAACCACCCACGTTTAATGTACACTTTCACTGCAGCGATGACTGATTCATAACGTGCATATGTTCATCAGCTGTGCAAACACTGAACATTCATGCATTCAGCATTTCACAAGAGAATTATGCAGAAGCATGAATCTAAAAATGATCTTTTATGTTGGTGCTATTAAAAGCAGAAGGGCAACGACTTTAATATGTTGTGGTTCTACATCTTTTTGGATCTCTGTAATCGGTTTTGTTTCCACATTTATATTACGATATCACGAGTTCCAAAATATAGATCTTGCACTTTTAGCTGTAACAATTTATTAGAAATCTGAATATCTACCTACAATACCTCAATGGCGAAATGTTGAGATTTATTACAACATCCCATGTAAAAAAAAAAAAAAAGGTCATTTTGATAATTTTATCATAATTAAACTTTTTATTTTAAGTTATTTCTTTTGTCATATTTGCCCTCTTTACTTTCATTATCAAAAAACGAAGTCTGAACCGAGCTGAACCGGCTCTGTGGCTGCCGAGATGCATCAGAACCAAATCGATATAGACTACAACGTTTGGATGCACGGGGCCAAGCTGCTCCTGCTGGTGTGATTTTAGTGTTGGTTATGCACTGTAGCGGCTTCCTTAACCAACCTCGCAGCCGCGGTGAGGGTCCGAGGCGGGTCCTGGGTTCGAACATTTGTGACGCGCTTGAAGTCTGTACTTGACAAGATGTTCTGAGATCCAACATGCGTTTTGGAGGATTATTGCACACGAGCCATCAAAGCACGGCAGACAGAGGATGGACATGAAAACCAGATAAAACAGGTAACGTAGATGGACAAAAACAGGAAAATCAGGCGGTCAACAAAAATTACGGCTACCCGTCCCCGACTCTCAACAACCTGGCCTCAGGTAAGTGCTCACCTTTACAGACATATGTGCACGCGCACCTGCTCCCGTGAGCTCCGCCCCCTCAGCACCAGACCAACCCACACACATGCAGCAAACACACAGTTCACCCATGTTCTGTCTCCTACATGCACAGTAAATATATATATCGAATACATATGGTATATATATATATATATATATATATATATATATATATATATATATATATATTAAACTTGGTCCTTCACCCTCCGCGGGGGGTCTCGTCCTTCGAGCTCGGGTCCTCTACCAGAGGCCTGGGAGCTTGAGGGTTCTGCACAGTATCTTTGCTGTTCCCAGTCCTGCGCTCTTCTGGACCGAGATGTCTGGTGTTCTTCCAGGGATCTGCTGTAGCCGCTCCTCCAGTTTGGGGGTCGCTGCCCCGAGTGCTCCGATGACCACGGGCACCACTGTCGCCTTCACCTTCCAGGCCTTCTCCAGCTCTTCTCTGAGCCCTTGGTACTTCTCTAGTTTCTCATGCTCCTTTCTCCTGATGTTGCCGTCGCTTGGTATCGCCACGTCAACCACAACGGCTTTCCTCTGCTGTTTGTCCACCACCACGATGTCAGGCTGGTATATATATGGTATATATATATATATATACACCGAGCATCAGTGATATTGGAGGTGAGGTGTCTGCACAGAGTCCAAAGGATACTAAAGGACAGTATGCGTCAGTAAACCATCTGTGTGACAGTTGACAAAGTGTCTTCAGTGTGTCTGTGTTTGACGTCCCTCGGGGTCACAGTCAGCTGTGTGCAGGTTATTTGATCCGGAGCAGAGACATGCAGACAGACTCGGCGCTGATTCCTGCACACAGTTTGGCCTCTCGGTGTGTTAGCTCTGTAACAACGTCCTCATATTATGGGAGCATTTATGTTAAGTTTCTTCTCTTATATGTTCAGCTACAGGGGACGATAGTGAGGAAAACTTGATGTGGCTGTCTGTTTGGGATTATCAGTTCAGTACAAGGACTGAAAAACTGCCATTAATCAAACGAGGCTAATAATCTTAAATCCTTGAAAAATAAGTTTCTTCGGTGTGCTCGAAGTGCCAAAAACAACCTGGCACTTATTTTCATTTAATGTGTTCACGTCCATTGATCACAACGGTCTGGTTCTGTTCAAATACAGACTGAGAAATGTCTTGGCATTCAAACAGTAACGATCCCAAACTATGTATTCTCGGAGTTTGGCTCCTCGTCCCGTATCATGTTGCTGCCTTTCAGTCCTGCGTGTTTGCTCTGATGTACGTCCGCCTACATTATCAATGTGGTGTGATAAATTACTATCAATTTTTCCTCATGAACGTTTATCCAAAGGATATCCAGGAACCTCAGGTGAGCTTGTGAAAGAGCGGTCGCCCCTCAGCACGTATTTTGCTTGTAAGTGGCTTTAAATAACCTGTAGATTGAGCTTAATTTGCTCACTCAGCGTTTCTCCCGTCGTTTAGTTTTACGTATATGTGTTCATGCTGGGACAGCCGTATAAGAAAGGTGTGTATTTAATTTGACCATATGTGTTCGTTGCTCTCCTCACATGCTCTGTTTTATTGTTTCAAAATCAAAAAGGAAATGGAGAAAGCGGTGTTTCCCAAACACATGGTTACTGAAGAGGCTGTTGGGAATGATGGGAGATTGAGGAGCGACTCCTCCCTGCTGCAGGAGGAACCAAAAACTACAGGTTTGATTGTTTTTGGTCATTTTTAACGCCACTTTTATCAGGAACACTGGTGTTCTTTGTGGTAAAGTGTGAGTGAAAAGGTTTCAGTTAGAAAATAAAGCTAAACTCACACAAAAAAATGTTTCTGGAATAAATAGTGTGTTAACTTTTTGTCCCATTAGCTAACTAGCTTGCTAACTGACGGCTAGCTTGGAGAGCTATTGTGGCTGACAAGTACTAGCATGCATCCGGCTGGCCAGCATGTTAGCAGTTAGCTTGTCAGTGATAGCAGTTCGCCAACGAGCCCGACAAGTAGTCACTTTGTCACCGAGCTGCTAGCATCACCTGTTTCTCAAAGAAGCACAGGCAGACTTTGCTGTAATGCCTTGTGTTGTGGCCGCAGCTCTGAGGTCGTGCCTGTTTGCTTCAGAGCACTTCATTGGCTGAAATTTGAAAGATGAGGGCAAAAATGGGAGAAGAGTCTGCACCATAGGTTTAGAGAACAAGGGGACTTGTACTTGTCCTCCCCACTAAATACCATTGTTGCTGTCCATTGCTGGCGCCTGAATTTTGTATTGGCCTTTTCAAAGACAGTTCCGCCCCAAGTTGATTGGCTGTTACGTGGGTTTTGTGGTTATTTACATGCATAAAAAGTCACCAGTTTGTGTCTAAAACGTATATTTTTCTGGGGGAGGACCCCCAGAAACATATATATATATATATAAAAAAATACCGGGCCCCGCTGTGGCCCCTGATTTAGAATAATCCTAGATCCGCCCCTGTGTGGCACGACTGCAAACAAAGGGAATGATGTGGGCGCATTAGTTGTAGTCATCGTGAGGCAAAGAAGCATTAAAACTCGTCCTGAGGTTGGATTACACCGCTTCATGAACGTACGGAGAGAGACTGGAGGAAAATAAGAGAAAGAACACACACACTGCGTTATGGCGTTATTGATTGTAACTCTAACTATCCTTTATTTATCATGTTTCTTCTTCTGTGGCTTCCCTTCATTTTTCTCATTCCAGTTAAATCCATCTGATTCTGTTCAGCTGAGACGGTGACTCCTTTTCACCGTTACATTACACTCACAGTGAAGACAGCTGAAAGCCAAACCGGCGCTGTATGTATCCTGTCTGAATGAAACATCTTTCATGCTTGTTGTTATCGTAGAGTCAGATTTACTGTGGGAGCTGCAGTCCAGTCATCGTGGTCGCTGTGGGGACTGGAAGTTTGTGTTTCTGTGTGTAGTTTTGTGCGGTTTGACTTGTGTGTGTTTATGTGTGTTTAGCAGGGGAATAACATTCCTCAGTGTTACCACAATGATGATAAATGCAGTTCAGACAGTCCACACGACCTCCAGCGAGCCGCCTGCCAGCGGTCAGTAACGAGGAGGGCGGAGGCTCCACCGGAAATCTCCGAATATTTCACAAAGTCCTTTCAACAACAATGGTAGAAATAGAAGAGGGGCCAAGATCACTTGCTGACACACACATTGTAAATACACAGCGCAGAGTAAAAAGAAAATCTGCCGGTGAAAGTCGTCACGTCAGCCGCTAAAACTGACTGAAAATGACAAACCTGCTTTCGTCTTCTTCTGTCTGGAATCAAGAACCAGTTTCTTCAAAAATGAGAACTTCAAGTGTAACTCTGCCACGTTTTCATTGTAAACTGCACATGTGTTATGCTAAAATGGAAAGATTGACATGCGTAGCAACTGTAACTAAGGGGGCGGGGCTTAATGAACAATTAAAACGTTTTGAACAGTTTATCATAGAAAAGGTTTCAGTCGTAGTCGTCTGGACGCTGTTTTCAGAATCAAGACGTTTCGGCTCCCATCCGGAAGTCATTCTCAATTGTGAAGAAATGGGACGGGAATTGGAAATTTAAGCTACTCTGTGCTGCTTAAGCCCCGCCCTCAGGAAGGAGTCTACCTGAGTATCTGTTGATTAGCTAGTTTCACCTGAAACTGACCTAATAGTTCCCATGATGGCCCAGTAATCAGTAATCAGGCCTATTGTTTTCTGGCTGCACCTCCCTCATCACTGTTCAGTACCTGATTAGCATGTGATTGGCTTGACCACGGTGTTAATACACTGTGATAAACTTTGGGCAGATTGAATCTCAGACCACCATTTCTGTTCAAAGAGGGTTTTCTTTTTCACAAAATGGCTTCTTTGACTCCTCTTTCAAACCAACTCTTCTCTCTACTTAGACTCTTCACCTCGCTGTCTTCAAATGTGCGGTTTGTAGCTTTCAGATGCAAACGCACGGCGCTCTGCGATCCTGAGTTAGCGTGTCGTCTGTGCTGATAAAGTCTTTTGTGAAGTGGCTGTTTGAACGGGGCGTCAAAGAAGCCATTTTTGTAAAAAAAAAAGAGAACCCCTCTTTGAACAGAAATGGTGGTCTGAGATTCAATCTGCCCAAAGTTTACCACAGTGTATTAGCACCTTTGTCACGCCAATCACATGCTAATCAGGTACTTAACAGTGATGAGGGAGGTGCAGCCAGAAAACAATAGGCCTGATTACTGATTACTGGGCCATCTTGGAAACTATTAGGTCAGTTTCAGGTGAAACTAGCTAATCAACAGATACTCAGGTAGACTCCTCCCTGAGGGCGGGGCTTATGTAACTCAGAGAAGCTTAAATGTCCAATTCCCGTCCCATTTCTTCACAATTGAGAATGACTTCCGGATGGGAGCCGAAACGTCTCGATTCTGAAAACAGTGTCCAGACGACTACGACTGAAACCTTTTCTATGAACACTCCTGGACGAATGAGGGACTACACCGTCTTGTTTTGAACAGTTGTCCGTCAAAAATCTAAGCTTCTGGACGGATGTTCGTGACTTTATGCTTTTTAACGAGGTTGACACTGACAGGAGGTGCTGCTTGTTTTTCAACCCCCCCTTACATAATACTGCTCACTTCGAACTATCATTCAAGTATGTTTTTAATTTGAGTAAAATAAACAAACAGAAGTCTTTGGCTCCATCAGTCACCAACTTTCACCTGCTGCCAAAAAGTAACGGAAGAAACAAACCGGTCCGTAGCATCACGCGGCTCCGGTCTGTAAACTTCTTATTATACTGATAATCAAGCACTTTCATGACTTCTTGCAACAAACACACTTTATTTTAATTTAGTGCCATCAGTAATTTCTCAACAGCAGGCTTGTTAGTATAAACACACACACTCACACACACTCTTTCCTGTTTATCTGCCCACTCAGGCAGTCATTTGGAGGGGGGGGGGTTGTCGGCAGGCTGATTCTCTGATTTGCTTAAATCCTGTAAAATCTGAAGCAGCTGTGACCTCAGCCGTGCAACAGCAGCAGTTTCACTAAAACACAAAGCTGTTTACACCTCAAAGCATCTTTATTTACACACAGCGAGAGCTGAATGAACTGTTGAGGGACATGGAAGGAAGGATTCTCGTGTTTTAGGTTGAATCAAAGCAAATATTGTAGAAGGACTAGCTGACATCACACCTAGAGAAACAACAGAAAAGGAAAAGAAATAACACAAAGCTTTTAATGTTGGCTCTTGTTGAGGCTTTTTTTTTTTTTTTAATTGGATGACTGGATCAACTTTGGATCAAAGCAAAACCTGACTGATCTCAACAAGATAGCTCAAGATAATGATACCATTAAATCGTAATTCTGGGATGAAAGGAATTCATTCAAAATCTTGTTTTACAACCCTGTGTTGTAAAAGGATCAACAAAAATATCTTGTAAACACTGAATAGGAACAGCACGAACTTGGTGCTAATTTGTTCATTTAATAGTTATTGATCTTGACAGAATGGTTCCAAGAACTCTTGACGACCTGCAGCTGCTCTTGGCTTCCTCAGACATGTGATGCTCATTAGAAACGTTGATTGGATGATCTTTCCGGCCAAACTGCAGCTTGAGCTTGGAGCTGGTATTTAATTATGAGGCGTACCAGGGGCCGGCCCTAGCACTTTTGGAGCCTTTACCCATGCCTCCCATGTACGCTGCTCACCTCAGACTCTTACCTGTCTGGAATATATCATGACCCTGTATCAATCCCCACACACAAGCGTGCGCTGTGAATTAAAAATGACACTAAAACACCTTGCTTTAGAACACACATTATCCTTTATTACTTTTATTATGTAATAAAATATTATATTTCTTAAATAACCTAAACAAAATAATATTATGGGCGAAAAACTAAAGCAACTGTTATAAATAACCAGCACTCAACAACACGTATTGCACAAAAGAAAACAAAAACCAGTGATGCAGTTTTACAAATCAATGATCAAATCAACCGGTAATGTGTTAAGCAGTTCAGTTTGTCCAGTCGTCAAGTCCTGCGGTGATCAGTGTGTAATTCTTCTGGGAGAAGAGCTTGCAGCAACAGCAGCAAAGACTGTTGTTTTTCTCTGAATACATCAGCCAGCTTCTCTTCATTTGTCCCCATTTATTAGTTTCCTATGGAAGATGTGCTGGTGGCAACTTCCTCCATCCAAAGGAAAATCCTAATTTGATCTGCGAGGAAGAACGGCAGAGGATCACCCAAATCCAGGTGTGAAAAACTTGTTGCATCATTCCCAAGAAGACTCATGGCTGTACTCGCTCAAAAGGGTGCTTCTACTCAGTACTGAGCAAAGGGTCTGAATACTTATGTGTGTTACATGTGATATTTCAGTTTTTCTTTTTTAATAAATTTGCAAAAATTTCTACATTTCTGTTTTTTTTCTGTCAAGATGGGGTGCTGAGTGTACATTAATGAGAAATAAAATTAATTTTTTTGATTTTAGCAAATGGCTGCAATGAAACAAAGAGTGAAAAATTTAAAGGGGTCTGAATACTTTCCGTACCCACTGTAGTAGTTTTCATTTTTGATGTTCATGCGACATTTAGTGGCAGTGAAAGTCTCTTACAGCACCTTTAAAGTTCCAACACGTAATTAAGGTCAGCAGCACCTCTTCACATACTTTACTCCTCACACCTGTTAGGTATAGTACCACCTTTGCTCCATATTAAAATCAGAGAAAGCCCTGGTGTTTCCCAATAATCATGTAAATCAGAGGGAGGAAACTAAACCAACAGAGCTGCAGTAAGAGGCGGAGCAACAGAGGAGAGCTTCAACGTCACACTCCAGAAATGAAAGTTAAGTTTGTCAGAGTGGCAGCCACGCAGCAGTCGAGACAAGTCTCTGTTTCTCTCTGAAAGAAAATTCAAACTGAGTTCATCAGGTCTTTCTCAGCAACACAGCAGAGTCTCTGCCAAACACTGGTGAGTACAGCTGATCATATTTACAGTTTCAGCAACCAGGATTAACACAAAACTTCAGCTCTACTCAGGCAGGAAGTTCCACTCTTTGCATTTCATACTTGGTTAAAATATAACTAATGCTGTTTGTCCACAGGCCCACTATACAGTAGCCCCCTTCAACTGCTTTAAACAGTCTCTCTGTGTCACTTCTCAGGACTTTAGTAACTTGTAACTGAATCTCTGTGGTTTGGAGTTTAGCTTCACTCCAACTTCCTGGTATTATTACTGTTTACCAGATACTTTTGGATGTTCCGAGATCCAGGCAGAAATATAGAGGCGACCGAGCCTTTGCGGTGGCTGCCCCTAATCTTTGGAACAGCTTCCCTCTTCATTTAAAGAGCTGCCCAGACCCTAGAAACTTTTAAGTCGATGCTAACGAACCACCTCTTCTCGTTGGCATTCAATTCTAGTTGAGCTTGACACCTTGATTATATTTTCTATTGTGCTGCTGTTCTTTTATTATGTTTATTGTTTTCTTGTATTTGTTATAAACTTTTGTTTATTTGATATTTTATCCTGTTCAGCACTTTGGTCAACAGTGCTTGTTTTAAATGTGCTGTATATATATATATTTGACATTAACGTACTGATTGCTTTCTGCAGCCATTTTGCGTTCCATTTCCTCTGGCTGTTTCACATTAAAAGCTTTCCACCAGCAAAACAGCAAGAGGACTTTTAATGTGAAGCAGCAAGAGGAAATGCAATGTGTTTTTCGTAAACAGCTTTGTTAGCAGTGCTATTCTTCAATAAAAATCGGGCTACAGAACAGGATATGAAAATCCTCTGTGATATTTTGCCAGAATAGCAATCTTGAGCTTGCCAGCATGGCTAGAATGGACACAGTGACTCAGAGTTCAGCTTCATTCAAATATTCCCATTCCTATCAAACAATCACAGCATGAATCATTCAAAATGACTTACAGTAATCAAACTTTTTTCTTTACATGTGTAGATATGGCTGCTGCGAACTATCTGCGATCTGAAGATCAGTTTCTGTGCTCCATCTGTCTGGATGTGTTCACTGATCCTGTCAGCACATCATGTGGACACAACTTCTGCAAAGACTGCATCAATGAACACTGGGATACTAACGACCGGTACCTGTGTCCGATTTGTAAAAAGGTTTTCAACACAAGACCTGAGCTGCACGTCAACACTTTGTTCTCTGAGATGGCTGCTCAGTTCAGACAGTCAGCTCAACAGGAAGCCAGCAGCAGCAGCTCAGAGACACAAGTGTCCAAACCAGGAGAAGTTCCCTGTGACGTCTGCACTGGAACCAAACTGAAGGCCCTGAAGTCCTGCCTGGTGTGTCTGGTCTCCTACTGTGAGACTCACCTGGAGCCTCATCTGACAGTGTTGGGCCTGAAAAGACATCAGCTGATCGACCCTGTGGAGAACCTGGAAGGCAGGATGTGTACGAAGCACGATAAACCTCTGGAGCTGTTCTGTAAGACCGACCAGACATGTGTCTGCATGCTCTGCCCTGTTTTAGACCACAAGACACATGATGTTGTTCCACTGAAGGAAGGATATGAAGGAAAGAAGGCCGAGCTGGGGAAGACAGAGGCTGAAACTCAGCAGATGATCCAGAAGAGACGACTGAAGATTCAGGAGATCAAACGCTCGGTTGACCTCGGTAAGGAAGATGCAGACAGAGAGATCGCAGAAGGTGTTCAGGTCTTCACTTCTCTGAAGGAGTCTGTTGAGAGAGGCCAGGCCAATCTCATCCACACGATCAAAGAGAAGCAGAAAACAACAGAGAAACAGGCCGAAGCTTTCATCAAAGAGCTGGAACAGGAAATCTCTGAGCTGATGAAGAGAAGGACTGAGGTGGAGCAGCTCTCACGCTCTCAAGACCACCTCCATCTTCTCCAGAATTTCCAGTCCCTAAACACCCACCACCCACCACCCACCAAGGACTGGACAGAGGTCAGCGTCCCTCCAGCACCATATGAGGGGTCTGTGGTGAGAGCTGTGGCTCAGCTGGAGGAGACACTCAGTAAAAAGATGAAGAAGATGCTTGAAGCAGAGCTGAAGAGGGTCCAGCAGTATGCAGTGGATGTGACTCTTGATCCTGATACAGCACATCGCAGTCTCATCCTGTCTAAGGATGGGAAACAAGTAACTGATAGTGATGTGATGAAGAAACTTCCAGACAACCCAGAGAGATTTTCTCATCATATTTGGGTCTTAGGAAAGCAGAGTTTCTCTTCAGGCAGATTTTACTTTGAGGTTCAAGTTAAAGGAAAGACTGAATGGAATTTAGGAGTGTGCAGAGAGTCGATCAACAGGAAGGGAGACATCACACTGAGCCCTGAGGATGGTTACTGGGCTATATGGTTGAGAAATGGAAATAAGTACAAAGCTCTTAATGACCCTTCAGTCGGTCTCTCTCTGAAGTCTCAGCCTCAGAAGGTGGGGGTGTTTGTGGATTATGAGGAGGGTCTGGTCTCCTTTTATGACGTAGGTGCTGCAGCTCTTATCTACTGCTTTACTGGCTGCTCCTTCACTGAGAAACTCTTCCCATACTTTGGTCCCAGTCTTAATTATGGTGGTAAAAACTCTGCACCTCTGATCATCTCTCCAGTCAGAGTAAACTAATCACTTATCTTACTTCATGTATTGATTTATTTTTATTCAAGGGAACAAATGTACGTATTTAGAGGCAACACTGTATAGTTTACATCTTATTTTCTGTTTACTGTGGTGATTGATTTATACTTGATTGTTAAGATTTTTTATTATATGTATCCCATTATATCGGCAACACAAAAACACTTCGGCCATGTACGGTGTTACAGAGTGGAGCTTCTTTTACCTCATAAACAATCTTTGGAGACATCACCCAACAACAAACAAGTTTAATTTTGGCCTGCCATCAAGTTACTGACGGAATTAGCATTAATTAGTGACAGCTGATACGAGCTGCTGCCGGAAACGTTTTAACCGGTGAAAGCGTCTGTCAGCGGTGGCTAAAATGAGAAGCTGCTAGCTGAATGTTTTGTACGCTGCTCTTTGCTAATAAGAGAGGAGAGATAACAGTGACTGTCAGAGTGGGTGTCAGAACAGAGTCAATCCACCAGATAATCCTCACCTCCTGCTCTCGGCCGAGGTTGGAGGAATTCACAGGCTGATTTATTTAGTGTCCCTGCTGACCCCAGCAGCCACTCAGCCAAACACCGCACGCTCTGTACCACCATCACCAAAAAACCCCCACAGCCGAGATTCAGTTATCAGTCACTAACGCTGCAGTAACATGTTCATGTAAACAACAGTCAGACGTTGAATAATGCCTCTCAGGTGTTTGTCTCATATAGAGACGTCAACATGTCGACTGAACAGTCAGACTCAGTGTTAGTGGATGGAGGCGGTGGGCTCGGGGGGGGGGTTAGTTATAAGTGAGAGGAGAATAAGTGCGGGGTCTGACTGATAGGTCAATAAATAATAAAGTTATTATTTACCAAGAAAATTAAATCTGTCTTGTAAATTTTCTTTAGCATTACAACCAACACCTGTAGATTACAGTTTTTCAGATTTTCTAACTTTACTGGACCGAACCTCTTAAATCCAGATCATACAAAGAGTCATTTCAGAGGGTTTGTGTTGCTCTGAAAAACATGTTCATAGTTTTACAGCAGTTCCTTTGGTAATGATTGTGTATGGGGAAAAGTCTTTGTGCGTCACATGATGCTGCAATGGAGAGTCTGGCCACTGTGCCATCGCAGCTCTGTTCTTAGTCCCGTTGTTTAGTTTAGTTTGTGGAAGATTTCTATACGTTGGACCAAAGAGCAGGTGTTTTTGGTGCAGATTATAGGTGAAGATTTCAGGAAACCTAAAATATCCCCACCAACACGTTCACCTGCAATCAGACTGGAACAGGTTTTCATTCAGTCCGTCCCATCAGCTCCTAAATCTGAACTGAACTCCCCTGAAAGCAACTAAAGTTCAGATTTGCCTTGCATGTATTTCGGAGGATGATGATACCCAGGTTATATTTTTGTCTATATAGTGACAACATGTTCACATCGAACATATTAAACATCGACAACATTCACTGTCTCAACGTTTTTCCATCTGTCTTCCCTCCAATATCTTCTGTTCTGTTTTTCATGCTAATGTTTAGACAGCATGTTACTGACACAGGAAAGGAGGAGGATGGTGCTGCAGCTTTGGCAGAGGTTTCAGCTCTCCGAGTGCATTTGAGCGTCAGTATTTAGGCTGTAATCGTACAACCCACTTCCATTAAAATATTTGCTTTGGTTTTACAGCAGCAGGAGGGCTATGATTGGTAGATCCTACAGGTCTTTTGTTACATTCACTGACCTCTCGTTCTCTGTATCTTATGCTTGTTTGTGTGTTTTTTGGTTAGGAGGTAAACAAGCTGTAAACGACGTTCATGTTTTCCAGACGTCATCGTGTGTGTCTCCTCCTCCCAGCAGACAGCAGCTCTGTGGGGTTTTCTGGTCTGGAGGAGATTCTGCTCGGTAACCCGTCGTCATGGAAAAGACACCTGCGCTGTGATTGGTGGAGAGCTGCAGCTGGAGGTGTGTGGGGTATCTTCTGTCAGACAGATGAGGTGGATAACTGTGTTACATAACAGCTCTCTGTTTGTTCAGGCTCATTTATTAGCATGTTGAACTGAACGAGCTACACTGAACAGAAACACTAATCGTTATAAAATAAAAAGCTCGGCTGACACATTCTCGTGAGCTGAGTGTTTATTGCAGAGTTGTTGCATTAGATCGCATTATAACGTCAGATGTTTTGTCCATCTGCTGCATCTGTGCGAACTGATTCTGTTGTTTTGAATTCAGCTCAGGGTTGTTTCCACGTCAGCCTGCTCGATGTAGAAAATGTATGTGATTTCAAATGTTTCTTTCAAATTATTCGGAGGGGACAAGTTTTTGTTTGTAGAAAAATGAAACGATAAGACTGCTAATTGCTGTCTGCTGCGGTGTCTTTTCTGATGCTACCACCAGGGGGCACAAAGTCAGCCATTTTCTAATTCCTCTAATAATTACACATTAAGGTTCAGTCTCTCTCTGTCAGCTCGTGTTCACACAAATACTAAAGAAGTTGAAAATTATTTATTATAGAAATTTGTTTAATTTGATTATTCCCTAAAGGAAATTGATTTGCATCTTGGGCACAGAAAGGAACTTACACATTTAATCATGCAGGTCATCACTGTAACACCCAGGCGGGAACATCACAAAAAGGAGCATCTTTTTGTGGAAAAACCACAAGAAAAGTGTTCGCATGCATTCAGACATCACTCTGTATGCTGTGATTGTCAAACAGTTTGGATTTCTCACACGTTGTGCGAACCACAGCGGTCACTACAGTGGACAGCTATTCAAAAGCCGTTTTCTTGTATATGCATGGGTTTTGATGGTATAGTTGCACATCAGCCACCACAGTGGACGCTTGTGTGTCATCCCAAACACCGCCACCGACTGGCCGGCTGCTGTAAGTGCAACAGAAATTTCTCGAAACCAAAAAGGCCGACGGAAAATGCCAGAAACGCTGAGCAGCTCAGGAATATCTTACCATCCTTCTTTGGTACGAGACGCTTGCAGGTAAATAAAATGTGGTAACCTCAAGTAACAACTAAGGAATAATATAACTTTTAAAATGTCCAAGTATTGATTTTATATTGGGAGGAAATTACAATTAATCACCTGTCCACTAAATTGCACATCGTGCATTATTGACTATATTTCAACTACAATTCATAATGTTACTGCAACTGTAAATAACTGTAAATAATATTATAAAGAGTTCAGAGAGGACAGATCGAGGCGGTTTGGACGTGTTCAGAGGAGAGACTGTGAATATATTGGTAGAAGGATGCTGAGGCTGGAGCTGCCAGGCAGGAGGTCTAGAGGAAGACCAGAGAGGAGATTTATGGATGTAGTGAGAGAGGACATGAAGCTAACTGGTGCGAGTGAAGAGGATGCAGAGGACAGGGTTAGATGGAAGCACATGATTCGCTGTGGCGACCCCTGAAGGGGAACAGCCGAAAGGAAAAGAAGAAGAATATTATAAAGAGTTAGGTCTAGACCTGCTCTATAGGAAAAATGCAATGAGATAACTTTTACTGTTATGAATTGGCGCTGTATACAGTGGTGTGAAAAAGTGTTTGCCCCCTTCCTGATTTCTTGAGATGAGTGGGCCAAAATTCCTCCACAGCGCTGTAAAAGACTCATTGCAAGTTATCGCAAACGCCTGATTGCAGTTGTTGCTGCTAAGGGTGGAGCAACCAGTTATTAGGTTTAGGGGGCAATCACTTTTTCACACAGGGCCATGTAGGTTTGGATTCTGTTTTCCCTTAATAATAACAACCTTCATTTAAAAACTGCATTTTGTGTTTACTTGTGTTATCTTTGACTAATATTTAAATTTGTTTGATGATCTGAAACATTTAAGTGACAAACTTGCAAAAAAATAAGAAATCAGGAAGCGGGCAAACACTTTTTCACACCCCTGTAAATAAAATTGAATTGAATTGAATGTTGTTCTTGAAAATGCTTTATCAGCAGAAACTTTTGACTTTGTAACAAAAACAATTTTGTGCAGATTATATATATATATATATATATATATATATATATATATATATATATATAGTTCCATTATGAGTAAAAGTTGTATTTATATAAATATATATTCAACGCTTGTAATTGCATTGAACAATAAAATGTTAACACATTAGTTTTCCAGCATAAAAAATATATTATTTTATAGGGTTTTTTTTACATAATATATCATTTTATTCATTTTTTGCGTGCTGTCCCGAGTGGACATGTGAAAACTCTTTGAAAAATGTTTAAACAAAATGAAGTTCAATTTTCCTTTCATGCCTAAAGACTAATAAAAACATAAAATATAAATCCTGACTAAGGTTGTCATAATTCATGCACGAAAGGGCTAGTATAACCCGGCCGTTACTCCATCACTTTACTGTCACGTCCCTTTTTCTTGTCTCTTTGCTCATGTTGATATCCTCACGTACTTCCTCCTCCTCCTCCTCCTCCTCCTCCTCCCTGCAGTATCCTCCAGGGTTGACCAGGGTAGCCTTTTATACAATTACTGCCAGTGGAGAGCCATAATTTCATTCTCTCTCTCTCTCTGTTGGTGGGTAGATCAGAATAAAAGGGGGCGCTGCACCTGGAGAATACATAATGGATCAGAGAGCGTAGGATAAAAATAGCCGAGGACAATGAGGGAGGGAGGGAGGGCGGACTCATGACTCCGTCCCCCTCCAGCAGAGAGGCCTGTGGTTTGCATTTGAACCTCATGTTGCTCTGGAAGAGGAGCGGATGGTGGTTTGTTCCTTGCTTGGAAGACATAACTTTGAACCCAGCGCTGGCTTCTTCGATAAGACGCCGCAGCGCTCTGGAGTGAAGTCAGATGTGCGGTGCAGTTGGCAGCTCTTCCCCTGTTATTCAATTCAGCCCTGATGAATAAGTGGTTTCAGTGTTTTATAACGAGCAGAGGATGTGGACTGAAGTGTTCTTCGAAAGCTGAGCTCTTAACACACAACGAACTGCACGAGTTCTCAGAGTGGAACAGCTGGTTCACGGCTGAACCTGGAGACAGAAAAAAGACAATTGAGACAAAAAGACACACATATATATATATATATATATATATATATATATATATATATATATATATATATATATATATATATATATATTTGTTGGCCTTGTCTTGTTATGTAGTCAGATTAAAGTGAGAGAAGACCTGAGACCTCATCCATTCAAGTTTTCTTGGATTTTTACATATTAATAGTCTTAAGACACACAAAACACAGGTTTGGTGTTCATGTTCATCAGTTCAAATCAACTTTTCATTACAACGTCTCCGGTTCAAGTCCTGCCAGCATGTTTACAACAAAAGTCCTCTAGCCGTCCTTAAACCCTTCGGTCTTTGTATCGTGTTAATCAGTGAGCTTTAGAGGTGCTGGTAGGTCGGAGTTTGTTACCTTTGGATAGAGCTAGGCTAGCTGTTTCCCCCTGTTTCCAGTCTTTATGCTAAGCTAAGCTAACCGGCTGCTGGTGGTAGCTTCATATTTAACGGGCAGATGCTAAATTGGTAGTAATCAACAGTGAATCAGTGTGTAATACTGCTGGTCAAGTAGGCAATACAGCATGTTTTCCAGCCGCTCTCTGCTCTGTCGGACCTGATAAGTGTCTTAGTTACTGAACTTTTGCTTCACGGAGAATCAGCCGCCTCTGAGGGGGCGAAGTCCTCTCACATCCACAGCTGCGAGGCAGCGCCGGGGCCGGCTCATCAGCGGGAAACGGGACTCTTCTTTTCATCAGTCCAAGTTTATTCTGACTGAAGCTCAGCATGTGGCTGTCAGGCCTTCACAGCCTCCGAGGTTCATCGGTCGTCATCGGTCTCATCTCGCAGTGCATCAAAGACCCTCTGAAGGGAAGGTGGCTGAACACGTAACAGTGAGACACACTGAGCCAAATCACCTTCACTTAGGTCCGAAGGTACTGTACCTGCATTCAGCTGTAGTGGAAGAAAGACTCAAATTTTGAAGTAATCATTCATCACTTTCTGGCCACTAGAGGGCAGAAAATAACCGCTAACAGATAAACTGCTAGAAAGATGTAAACATCAGAGTTTCCACATCCAGCAGAACCAGAGCAACGCGATCATCCCATCGGAGTCGTGTTTGTGTCACCTGATGAATCTAAGTCCGATGTTCACTCTCTTCTGGCTCTGTTTTGGTCTCCACCAACTCCTGAGAAAAATATCTGGCTCTTTAGCTGCTGGAGCTGTCGCTTTAAAAAAAAAAAAATCAAGGTCGAACAAATGAGAACTAACACGTCATTCGTTCCGATTGGTTCGAACACAACCCACACGCCCCAGTCCGAAACTAACGCCTCATCGTAGGATTGAGATGCTTCAGTTCATCTGTGGGACTAACAGGCTGACTCCAGATTTGTTGTCGTGGTAACGGTACTGTGAGGCAGTTACTGTCATGGTTTTGGGGTTTGTGTTCAGTCATTTCCTGTTTTATTTTGAAATAGTCTTGTTCCCTCAAGTGTCTTTTAGTTTTGCTTCCTGTCTTTGACTGCTTTCACCTGTGTCTTGATCGGTTTCACCTGTGTCTCGTCGTCTCCCTCACCTAAGTGTATTTAAGTCTGTGTCCTCCCTTTGTTCGTCCCTTCTGGACTCTTGTCTACCTGCCTGCCTGTCTAGCTTCCTGTATTATTCCCTTAATAAACCACTCAAGTCATCGTTCTGCTTCCTCTGTCTGTGTTTGGGTCGTTCCCGTTCCCGGCTTGCCAACGCCGTAACAGTTACATTTTACAAACGGCCTCGCCTTCATTAAAGTTTGTCTTCTAAATCCCAAATGTGTCCATACATTACTTTTCAGGTGGTTTTGTTTGTCTGTTGATGTAGCCCCCCGTTTTATTCTTTCTTTTTGTTTTCCTGTCGTAGGTATCAATACAGATCCTGGTCCACTGCTAGTTTGTACTTCCTTTTGTTGTTTGAACTCTTTTGGGAGAGTGATCTATTAGTGTTTTCTACTTTTCTGCTTTTTCTATGGATTTTTCTATATGGTAGTTTCTATGATAATTGCTTCCTTTGGATGATTTATGTGATTCATGCTTTATATTTGACAGAATTGTTGATGTATTAGATTTAATATGTTCTCGTATAATATTCTTTGCCCTCCCCATAGAGGCACTGACGCCGCCACCCGAGTGATGAATGCGTCTGCCTGTATGTTGCCTGTTCTGCCTTGTGATGATTATTTGACGATACCTGACGACCCTGCACCCTGTTTGTCGTTATGTTTCGATCATCCATTCAACGCAGCTTACTAATTTCCTCTGTTTCATGTTAATGAAGAGAACAGCAACTGGGTAGATCAGAGCAGCAGACGCAATCAGACGTTTGCTGATTCGTACTGTTTCTTCTGATAAAACTTAATCAGATTCCAAATTGAGTATCCGTTTGGCCTTTTTATATTCATTTTAAAGTAAGTGGGGGTCATATTATATTTATATATTCACATATACTCCATTACACACAGAGCCTGTTACATTAAGAGTGTTGCATTATGTCGCGTTTGTAGCCTTAATGTTGCTGAGCTAACATGTTTAAGTGCATTTTATGGTGAGTCTGTTAGTTAATCGGCCTCTGAAAGGCCCAGTTTAACCTACAGGAGCTTCTGATGACTCGTAACGTGTTTTGCTTCCATGGAGGAAATGAAGTGAAAACAAGTCAGAAGTGTCTCCTGATGTCTCCACGACTTTACTGCTGAAACTAACAGCCAGAGAAAATCATGCTGACCTCTTCCAAGCCTGACAGGAGAGAGTATGACTGTTACACACAAAACCTTATATATATATATATATATATATATATATATATATATATATATATAAAATACTCCTATACAGGCTACACAGGAAGTATTTCATGTTTCACTTTTACGAGAGAAAAGATGAGGACTATTTTCTCCGTGGACTACAGCTGATTTACGGGGTTAACTGGAGGACTGATGTAGATACCTACAGCTTGGATCTCCACCAGCATCAGGAACTTGTAGGAGACAACACACACAGCCCAAACTGACCATTATCACAGTTGTTGAGGTCCCCACGTGGTATCTCTGTGGCTGCAGACCGGAGCTGTAGTTTCATTTTTGAGGAGGTGCATGTCGGCTTCGGTGTAGCCTATGACGTAGCTTTGATGGCTACTTGTGTAGGCCCCATAGCTACAGCGTAACATCTTAACAAACAACTGATGTAGTGTTTCTTACAGTGTCTGTTTTGATTCTGTGTTGGAAAAGAGAGGCTCATCTTATAATCGGGGTCATTTTATAATCATGCCAATAATATGGTATCTCAAGTACAGTTTCGTCATATTTCATCTGTACACTTTGGAATTAACCCATGCATTAAGAAATGTTCCAAAGTTTGTATTATTTCTATTCAAAATGTTTCAAACTTCTTCAGTGTGTAAAATAATTTCCCTCTGATAAGAATGACCCCTCTCACCACAGCTCAAACTCAGTCTTTCACACTGTCCCCCATCACAGCAGGATGAGGTCTCTCTTTTGACTGATGGTTCATTTCACACCTGCATGATTTTAAAAAACTTCCCCAGTGGAAGCGAGACTGAACACCGACTAACCTGCAGTCTACCAGCTCTGATGCGTTGTCCTCATTAGCCTGCCACACATTCCCATTTAGATTAGTTTTAACCGTCGCCAAAGACTGGAGATTGGAGAGCGTCCCGGCGATGAAGGAAAAATCCCACGTCTTGTCTGCCAGCAACCAGAACTAACAGTCGATGCAGAAATCAGATTCTTCTTTTTTCTTTAATAAATCTCTGCAGACTAAACAGAGTCCAAGATTTACACTTGGCACATCCGAGATGGGCTGGAAAGCTTTCAGCCGTAAACCGTAAGCTTTCAGTCAATCTGACAGACCTCCCAAATCATCCAAATCTCAGTGCCCCCCTCCCCCTGCTCCCCTCCCCTCTTAAGGAACTGTTAACTCCTGGGTTTCGAGTTTTTTTTGTGTGTGTGAGAGCTCAAAGCTTTCATCGTTCTGGCTCGTAACAAAAACAGGACGGAGCTGTGTAACAGGAGAAAGGAGAGCCGCACTCATTGAAGCTTCTCCGCGAGGCCAAAATGAGAAACAAATGGCTGCTTCTCTGTTAGCCTTCGCTGCTGGCTCGGATCCCGGACTCCTCGTCCTCTGGAGGCTGGCATCTGTTCCCTTCAGCAACAACAAAAAGAAACCCTGCATCAGGATGAAGAAAAGAAAAGACGAACACTCTTCCGTTCACAAGATATCACATCACGCGCCTGCCCGGCCTTATCAGGTAGGATCTAATCGCTTTCAGGTCGAGACGTAGAAAGGAAGGGTTTATGCGGGACGTCTGTCTTTTCTGGACCTTTGGATCAGTGTTATTTTGGCAACAAAAACTATGATGAAAAATATTTATTATACGAACAGTGACGCCATGTGTTACACTTCATCAACAAATAAAAACTAAAGAATATTTAAAAAATTGATTAACTGACAAATGAACTTATTACAACTTTAATGGAAACTTTTATTTAACGACCTGCATGCATCTGAATCACACAGTGTGACCTCCTGACTACTAAGAGGCTACAGCCATGCTAGTGAGGCTGTGCTTTGAGCTAAATGCTAACATCAACTTTCTAGCAGGCTGATGTTTAGCAGGTATAATGTTTACCATGTTTGCCATCTTAGGTTAGCGTGTTAGCAGCACAAAGTACAGCTGAGGCTGATGGGAATGTCATTAGTTTTGCAGGTATTGGCTCAGGAGGTAGAGCGGTCGTCTAGTAAATCACAAGGTTCCTGGTTCAGTCTCCTCCAGAGACAGTGTCCAACTGTCCTTGAGCAAGATCCTGAACCCCTGAGCGCTCCTGATGAGCAGGTCGGCACCTTGCATGGCAGCCTCTGCCATCAGTGTATGGATGTGTGTGTGAATGGGTGAATGTTGGCATGTGTTGTAAAGCGCTTTGAGTGGTCAGTAGACTAGAAAAGCGTTACATAAATGCAGTCCATTTACCATTTAAGCCAAAGTATTTGGACACATTAAAATGTCGACCTGATGATGCCGCTAGATGAAAAGTCAGAGGAAGTTATTACAGTTCATCCTAAGGAGAACATGAATGTCTGAACCACATTTCACAGAAACCCATCAAATGTTTGCTGAGATATTTCACTAAAAACAAAAATGTCTCATGGTGGCGCTACAGGAAAAGTCAGGTGATCACCAAATTCAGTAGAATTCATCCTCTGGGGAACATGAAGGTCTGAACCACATTTCATGGCAGTCCACCCAAAAGTTGAGATTTTTCAGTCTGGGCAAAAAGTCATGGACCAACCGACCAACCGACCGCCATCCCTAGAGCCATGCTGCTATCGGGTTAAAAATAACTACCTAACTGCACAACGAAATAAGACTTAAATTTCACTGACAAAAACTAAACTAAAATGTATTTTAGAGACTAAGACATTGCACATCAGGTGCCAAAACACACACTGGTTTTGGATTTAGAGGCCAGGCTGCGATCGAATCTCAGCTCAGTTTGGTTCCCTGTTTGACACGAAAGCCGATCAGGTCTGACAATCAGGAGGCTATTTACGGAGTCGCTGTTGGCAGACTGAGGATTAAAGCTGATTTGTGCAGGTACCGTCTGGTGGGTCTCAAAGGGTCAGAGGTCACTGTGTCAGGCTGTCACGAGAGGCGTGAGACTCTGGCAACAGGCAGATAACGACGTGTGGAAAAGGATTTGAAATCATTCAAAACGAGAAAAATTGATTTGTGACGTGTTAAAAGGTCGTGTGGGACAGGAAACCCGAACAATAAACCTTTGACGGAAAAGGAAGTGGGCTCAGAGTCACGAGGAGGCGACATTTCGTGCAACTGTTTCTGCTTTCAGTTTTTCCTGGCCACGTTTCCTCCCTGGACGGCTGAATGAAACGCTCCCAGCTTCGGCAGATAAGAGACTTCAGCCTGCCGATCGAGCCATGTGGGTGTGTTCATTTCATGCCTGGCCGGCTTCTCTGGCAGCGACGTCTCAGCCAAATGTCCTCATTTCATTGGAAACCAGCAGAGAGGAGGAGTTGAAGGGTGCTGTGCGGTGCCTCGGCGAGGGCCTCCAGGGTTTCTTCATCAGGTGGTGTTTCCATCACCCCGGATTACCTTTTAAGACGTGAAGGAGGGAACGCAGCTTCTGCACTCTGGCTAAGAGCCTTCCCTCGCTGTGAACTTTGACCTTTAAAGACAGGAATCCATCGAAAGCAGGCTGGTAAACAAACACGTAAAGGTTCTTGCGCTCCTCTGGGTTGTATTCATAGTTGTAACATTCATTCAGTCATTGAGCTGAGCTGCTCCTGACCAACTGACCGCCACTGGGTGTTGGGAGCCGCTGGTCAGGGGACATCTTCCGCCACAATGGAGGCGTCACAGTGAGAGGTAGAAACAGATGTCTGAGTCATTCATCACCGAGTCCGAATCTCCTATTTATATTTTCCACCATGAAGCTTCTCGGTGCGCACTCTGAGGTCACTTTCACACCTGCAGTTCGGTCCAGTTGGTCCAGACAAAAGGAAAAAATGATCCATTGTTTCATTGTAGTTCATGTTCATACTGAGCAAAACAAGAGCTGTAAACATGAAGTTATACAGACTGACAGGTAACACTGTCGGGGGGGGGGCAATTCTGGTGATTGACAGCAGGTCACTGAGCCTTATGTGTTTATTTACGTTCTCTGGTGTCAGAGCTCATGAAGAAAGAGGCGGTTGTCAACATCATTCGTTGAAACATTATCTGTCAGAAGGATAGAAGGATAGAAATGGCCCAACCTATACGCCAACATGGAAGAGATGACCTGACAGGGGTCAGAATAATGCAAAGTTTCAACAGCTACAGTTCCATGACAACTGAGCAAACTTCTTCTGCTCACGAAGAACATGGTCAAAAGCTCAGAAACAAGTGAGTATGTGGACTTTGAGTGGAGATTCTTTTCTCAACAATTTCAGAGAAATCCCTTCCTGGCTGCAGCTGCTCAGATGTGCAGATCTGCTGCTTTTCCTCTGAACGACTGTAATAACTGTGATGTTTGTTAATAACGTCGAGCTTCGGACTGTCGCTCGGACACGACGACACGGCGAAGGCGTCGCTTTGGGCTCTGGGTCGTCGTGACAGCGTTTCTCACCGTTTCACCAGTTTTACAAACCGATCGATCGAGAAAAGAATCGGCAGACGGATCCAGAATGAAAAGCATCATCAGCTGCAGTCCGATACAAACCGGTTCAACATGAGCTCCGGCTCCACCAGCTGCAGCAGCAACATCCTGCTTTCCATTAATGCACGAGGAATAATAACCTGATGACAGAATATATAACAGCACAGCAGCCGCAGGGACGCTGCGCTGCTTTAACGCTTTAAGGATCCTGATCACACTCTCACACTTTCACTGCAGCAGAGTGTTTGTACAGAGTGTGTTCGTACTTTTACTGAAGTAAAGGATCTGAGTACTTCCTCCACCTCTGCGCACCGAACAGGTACAACAACAAACCAGTGTTCGTTTTAACTACAACAAACAGGTTAGTTGCGACAAACCAGCCCAGTGTGGGTGATGTAGGTTTAATTTATTAAATTTGAGTTGTTATTAAAAGCAGCCGGCATCAAATCTTTGGTTTTCATTCATGTTTTGAACAAAATGCTCTTATAATCAATCTGACTGCTCGTGTTTCTTACCCCGCCAGACTTCTTTTTAGTGATGTCACCGTGTTTACAGATCTCAGCTATTTAACTTCACGACCACAATGTTATTATTACAGACGGAGTGATGAAAACTGTGACGTCCAAACTTCACTACTTTTTACTTCCTGTCCTCTTGACAGAATGTGTGCAGCCTCCAGAGGATGATGATGATGATGATGATGATGATGATGATACTGACTCTGAGGGTTCACAGAGCTGTGGTGTTTGGCCAGCGGCCTGCTGGGAAACGTTGCATGCAGGAGGAAGATTAACGTTTTGCTGACCGTGACGCTGTGTGAACCAGGGGAGGAGAAGACTCCCCCTGTCAGTGGAGAGAAAGAAGACGGAGAGTTTCCTCCTGTTCAACCTTGGATTTCTGTGCTTTGATGCTTTGTTTGTGTGCTGGAGGTCCGTCACAGTCCTCGCTGCGGACAGTTTCACTGCTTTGAACTTTTGGCAGAAAATATTTCCAATGAAAACTGTTGCCCTTGAGCAAGGCTTTACATCCTAAACGCTCAACAACAACAACAACAACTGGGTGTACTGGGCAGCTTCCAGCTCTGACTGTGTGCAACCAGAGCATCCAGGCATCCTGAGCCCGCCTTGAAAATAATTATAAAGTTAAAAAAAAAAAGATAATGTTTCCAAAATAGTTTGAAATCAGAGCAGGACCGGACTCTCTTTATAGTTCAGCGAAGCTTTGAGCTTCACTGAACACAGTGTTTGCAAGTGGGAAACCAGTGAGGTATCATGTGACAAGAAAAAAAGGTGAAAAGAAGTGCAACTATTAGTCAACTAATTGTTTAGTCTATTAAATAGCATAAAATAGTGAAAAATGTCCATCATGATTTCCCAGAAGCCCCGGGGGACGTCTTCAAATGTCTTGTTTTGTCCATCTCACAGGCCAAAACCCCAACATACTTTACAACGATATAAAACAGCAAATCAGAAAAAAGAAAAACAAAACTGGTACATGTAAGATTTCTGGTTTCAGGTCCATTCAGGTAAAGCAGTGTGTGTGTGTGTGTGTGTGTGTGTGTGTGTGCGTGTTACAGAGCGGTCAGAGAGGGGTCAGTGGGGTTTGAATACTTCGTACTGTAAATCCAAAATAATCCCATGTAATCTTACTCATCCTGGACTGGAAGAGCACATGTTACTGAATCACTGTGTGTGTGTGTGTGTGTGTGTGTGTGTGTGTGTGTTTTCCTGCTGTAGCCAGAGCAACCTCTGTCAGTGTATTAGCAGTCTGCTAAATGTTTGTTTAGCTTCACTGTGACTGACCAATCAGAGGCCAACCAGTGTTTGTAAACAAAAGTCACATGACCCCCATTTGCTCATTTATAGAGAATCAAAGCCGAGATAACTATACTTATTTTGTTAGCATTAAGCAGCTACAGTTCCCATGAGTCTTAGCTATTAGTGCACCATCAGACCTCATCAGAGTTGTAGTTGCTGAACGTTAACCCTGAACACAGGGAAACAGATATGTTCCCTAATTTCTGGCTCTTCTATTGTCCTGATGCAAAGCAGCGGACAGGAGACAATAGATGCAGAATTAGTAGAGAGAGTTGAGTTATTTAACACAAAGACATACTTTTGAAAAAAATATGTATTTTATGTTTTAAAAAGGCTTTTCAGTGACTTTTTAACTGTTAGTGATGTTCGCAGCTCCGAAAATTAGCAAGAATCTCACCAGCATTTCTACAGTTGATACCAGGAACCAGCTGACTGTAAAACAGAGCAACGGCAATAATTAGCAAAAGAGAAAAAAAACAAAACCAACAATAAAATGATGGCTTCAGTTAACTGTGTGTTTGCTATGATGCTGTCATGGCAGTGCGGTTGTGATGTGAAATGATGTCTGAAACTTTTGCCATCACCTCCTTTTGGTCTGACCACTGAGGGATGGAAGGTGGTGAATGAAAAGCACGGGCTGTGGTGTGGAGGTAACAAACATGTGCGCGATCAAATTAGCGTTAAATCACCGGAATGATGGACTTGAGCAGATGTGAGGCTGCCATGTTTGTTTGCTTTTTTGATATTACCCTCAGAAAAATACAGATTTCATAGTTAAAATGAACACTTTGATATCAGCAGTTTTTACTTACAAGTTGGAAAATGATGTGGCTGTGTCACGATCTTTATTTAGAGAAATAAGCACAGACAAAAACAAAAAAAAGATGTAATATCAGATTGACAGAAAACTCTGCTCTCACACAACTACATCATCTTGTCCTTGTGTAGTCTGCTCACTTTCTTCTGATATAACCTCCTTCCCAGCTCCCCCAAATCCAGACCTGCCACTCTGGAGTTCCTGCAGGAAGCCTGCAAGTCGCTCTGCATGTGTGATTAGACAATTGCGTCTGTTTTGCATTATTTACATGAAACCTCAGTGGGGAGAATCATCTCGTGTTGCATGTGAGCTGGCAGCTGAATCACACCGCTGCTTCAGGCAGTGACACAATCTGAGCAAGGGCGTAACATGTGTGTATCTGTACACGCGTCATACAGCCTGCATCGGGTTTCACATCATCATGTGAAAGCGTTGGTCTCATTTTCTGTGATTTCCAGGTTTTAGCTTCTAATGAGGAAGGACTCAGTTCCTGTTCAGGTTGAGAAAAAATTCTGCTGCAGAGGAAAGCCCCTGAAGCTATAATGTTCAAGGTATATTTATTTGTCATTGTCACACAGGGCTGCACAATGAAACAATTACCATTTTAGCATGCTAATGCGAAGATATCGTGGTTAGCATGTTGAAAAGCTAATGTTTAGTAAATAACATTAAGAATGTTAACATGCAGAAAGTGATGCGTTTTAAAGGAACTGAAGTATCAGACAAGTAGAAACTTTAAGATGCTGGTGGCGCTACATGAAAAGTTCAAAGGACTACAGTTGTTAGGATTCATCCTCTGGGGACCGTGAATGTCTGCACAAACTTTAATTGGCTATCTCTCAAATTGTTGTTGATGTTTCAACCGACAGACCACATTGCCATCCCCAGAACTAAGTCAAACGGTCAAACATTTCGTGAAATACTCTTGTTCTCTGTCGTCCCCAGAGTCACATTTTTTCACTTTTGATGGAACTAGGCTAATGATTTTAGAGTCTGAAATGTCTTCCTGTGTTGCTTCTTAAACAAACCGCCTACTCTGACATGTTGGTCACAACGTTGACATAGGCATCGGGAGCCACATTCAGATCAGTCAATCACACCAGCTGCAGCCTCCCAACACAACTGAACTTGGAGAATTTGGTGATACAGGTGGGAGGACTGCTGGTTTCATCGGATAGAAAAAAAGACAAACACACAAAAGCACTGACTGCCCTCCCACCTCTGTTTCTCCCAGCTCCTGTAATCACTGCCATGTGCTGCACAGAGGTCAGAGGTAATCAGAGATGTTAGCACGCTACGCTTGCAGGTTCTCATTAGCCAGAAAAGTCAGCTCAGCCGTGTGGGAGAGAAAGGTCTGTTTTATCCCAGAGGATTGTGGGTCAGAAACAGAGTCAGACAGTGATGATGTAAGAACTGGACCAAATTAATCTTCTTTTTTTTTTTTTTAAGTTTCTGGTAAAAGGTCAGAGGTCAACCTGCAGGGTAAGTCTGTCTTGTCATACAACACTCAGGTTCAGCTTTCATCACTTTGTTTTCCCAGGAGCATCCATCCACCCACACACACATACATTCCTACATTACCAACAGTGGACTGGTATTCTACACTCACCAAGTGTGGACCACTATTTCTAAAAAACAAAAATGAAATATGACATTTTTATTTAAGGTGTTTTTTTTCAAAATACAAGTGCAAAAATGCTTTTTAAATTTTCTTTTAAAAATCTCCAAGAGGGGACTTGCGACACTGGCCGATGTCTACCTATCAAAGAGGGGACCTCCATAGCCTGCAGTGTAACTGTCTGTGGTGAACACAGACTGAAAATGGACATGAATAGATACAAACACTTTCTTGATGCTGTATGGGCTGTAGCTGGATTTGCGTTGTGCGTTCAAGCACAATAAATTATATTCCTTTAATAAACATGGGTTAGAAACAGTGCAAAACAGCTATGAGCGATTTCCCCCTATAAAACATTGAAAAGATTTTTTTCGAAATCTGAGCGTGAAACATGAAAACAGGAATAATTCTCTGTTATTCCTATTTTTAACATGATATTTTAACATTTAAACCACCTGTATTGGTGAAATTATTAAAATGTTAAATTATTGGTTTAAAGTCTTGGACTAATGTTTCAGAATTAAAATTGTACATTTGTTTCCAGGGAGATGTCACTGAGTTTATACAGTGTAGTGACTGTTGATGAAGATGAACCAGACGCTGCCGTTGTGCTTTGCATCATGAATGATTGTAGCTGAAGGCTGTATTGACATTTACATCAGTTATCTGTTATACCTGCTGACAGTGTCGATGGTTCACTTGAAAGGATAATTTCTTGAGCTTGAAGACAACAGTTTGACAAAACATTCTCCACTCAGTGTCCACTTACTACCTTGTTCCAGAGCTTTTGACCATGTCTCTCTGTCTTCATCAGCAGATGGAATTTGCTCAGATAAGGAAGGCGTTATGTTTACGTGTAAGAAAAGGACTGCACCTCAATCACACCACTTCCGGCATTCCCATAAATACCCACCTAAACCATCTCCTCCTCTTTCGCTCTTTCTGCTCCAGAACCAACATCATGCAACATCGCCTCAAGCACACTCAGAAAAGTGAGCTAACTTCTTCATTCTACGAGCAACTTCATCCATCCACTCACCTCATCTCGAACATGGACATGAACATCTCACTATCCCCATCGGATGATGAATTATTCAGACGAAATCAGGACGACCGCATTCAAAGTTTCCATCAACCCTCACCAGCAAACCCAGCAACGGAAGTCGGAAACTTCTCCGCCGCCTCATCGCCAGAGACCCTGCTTTCCGTAATCCTAAAGCCGTCCACAAAGCGAGTGAGTCCAGCAAACCCCTACAGTCTCTTCCTTGCCCAATTCCATCGCCTAACAGGACAACTCCAGTCTCCGCCATCGTCTCGACCCCTACGGGCTCACAACACGTAGCCGGTAGCAGTGTCACCACTCTCCAGCGAGATCCCCCGAAGACCAGCCTCATTAATAAAATTCCAACTGGACTGTTGCCACTCTACAAAACGGTAAAAGATAAAGGAATTGTTTTTCACAAAACAGACAACAAAGCAAAACTTTCCAACGCTCTCATGCCAGACGTCATGCCCACAGTTCTGTCAACGCAGCGCTCTTCCGGGTGACATCATCACGCACACCCATCAACACACTGTGACAGCAGAGCTCACGTTAAAGGGACAGTTCACCTATGTCCTTCAGCTCAAGACAGCAGAAAGGCCAGCAACAGGGAATAACGGGAGTCACCAGCAACAACATCTCATCATATCTTACACAATCACCTTCAGATGGAGCAAACAGCACAATAATTCCGGGACACTCCACCTCTCATCAGGTTTTTCTACACCAGCAACAGCAGCCTACATCATCCAGGACAAATTACACCGGATTGTCAGTGCCTCCTGTCATCCAGCTCCAGCAATCAAGAGCCATCCACTCTCGTCAAGAGCCAGCTCAAGTCCTTGTCCACCTTTTTCTTACCGTTGACTTGCTGTCAGTCTGCATCCACTCTGGATACAGCATCTCCAATGTTGCTCAGACTGGAGAAGCCATGTTCTCGCTTGCTTTCGGTTTCCACAGATGCTCTGGATTCACGGCAGCATTTCCGACTCGTTTAATTTCTCAGACAAAACCATGGTATTTACTTATAGCGAACCAAAACCAACCAATCCAGTCAGCTTACACCTGACTTTTACTTCAAAGTCCAATCATTGTTGAATCCTTTCGAGACCCTTGCAAACTTCTTGCAATTCCGGAAATCCCAGCATAACCATGACAGATTCTCTCTGAGTCCGGAAAAGTGATTCTGGTTCCACCAGCACTTTGGCCACATACTCTCCTTGTCCAGCATTACTCCCGGCCAGCACTCTGGTGTTCATTCCTTCAGAATCATAGCTGCCACCTCGGCTCCCGCAACGGCATCCCCGAACACTTAATACAAATCATGGACCGTTGGTCCGCTCAAGCATAACACTACTACATTCATTCATATCTCAAAGATCTCAGACCCTCCGCTCAATCTTGTCTCAAGTAACTGGAGGCTTTTGGAGGTCCTTCGTGCCCAGGTGCTATGCAGATTCCCCACGAAGCTTCCCACACAAAGCAATAGACAGAAGAAGTACAAGAGTTCAAACTTCACTCATAATCTTTCGTTTTTGTCAATAAATCACTTTCATCAACAAACTCATTTGATGTGGTCATTGCTAGTGAACAGCTATTTAATGTATTTAAAGTCAGTACTTACCTCTCCGTACATACTAGTTTTTGTTCTTAGTGGTCCGCCATTCCTGTGCTGGACTGGCAATTGCCTGAACACACATTCACAGGAAACAATGCAGCATGTACTTCTATCTCATTGATATCACACTCACTGTTTACTGTTCACTCTCCTACAGCCGTACTACAAAAAATTCTTCCTGCCACTGCTTCACATTAAAAGCGTCCAAATGGTGAAACACCAGGTGGTTTTCATTGTTAAGCAGCCACAGGAAACACTGTATTTGTCATGAAATACAACTTCTATGTCAAATAGGCTTTTCAAGTCACTGCTTACTCAGGCCCAACTAGTTTATTTTACAGTTTTTATTTTACAATCACATATTTACAGATTAATTTGACTCATAATCCATTTTACCAGTGTTCACAAAACAAATAAAAATTGATTGACAAAAAAAACAAAAGTGATGTCTATTACATTAATTAACTTTGTCCATTAACTTTTTATTCCCAGTATAACAATGACACATACTGTGTTCTTTAGACACTATAGACATGCAACAGGCCTTACACTTAAATTAAGCTTTATGACACAATGAAATATTCAGCAATATGTTTTCTGTGGCTGCACATCAAATAGAAAAAAGAAAATATAATCAAGATATTTTGCAGCATTTCTTACAAATTTAATCAAAATTCATCTTGACATATTTGGAGTCTTTAGAAACTGTGATTTCTTCTGGAACTGAAAATAAATGTCTGTGGGTTTAATAAATATTCTCCACATAAAGTTTGTTACAATGCAGGGTTGAAGAGATGAATGCATCAAATAAATGTGTTGCCGATAGGTATGAGGGAAAAATATAATAAAAAATCTTACAAATAAATCACCACAATCAAACAATCACCACAGTAAACAGATTCTGTGGAAAATAAGATGTAAACTATATGGTGTTGCCTCTAAATATGTATTTATTCCCTTGAATAAAAATAAATCAATACATGAAGTAAGATAAGTGATTAGTTTACTCTGACAGGAGAGATGATCAGAGGTGCAGAGTTTTTACCACCATAATTAAGACTGGGACTGAAGTATGGGAAGAGTTTCTCAGTGAAGGAGCAGCCAGTAAAGCAGTAGATAAGAGCTGCAGCATCTACGTCATAAAAGCAGACCAGACCCTCCTCATAATCCACAAACACCCCCACCTTCTGAGGCTGAGACTTCAGAGAGAGACCGACTGGAGGGTCATCAAGAGCTTCAAACTCATTTCTATTTTCCAATGATATAGTCCAGTAACCATCCTCAGGGCTCAGTGTGATGTCTCCCTTCCTGTCGATCGACTCTCTGCACACTCCAAAATACCAGTCAGTCTTTCCTTTAACCTGAACCTCAAAGTAAAATCTGCCTGAAGAGAAACTCTGCTTTCCTAAAACACAGATACAATTAGAAAATCTCTCTGGGTTGTCTGGAAGATTCTTCACCACATCACCATGATTCACTTGTTTCCCATCATCAGACAGGGTGAGATAGGGATTTGCTGTATCAGGATCAAGAGTCACATCCACTGCATACTGCTGGACCCTCTTCAGCTCTGCTTCAAGCAGCTTCTTCATCTTTTTACTGAGTGTCTCCTCCAGCTGAGCCACAGCTCTCACCACAGACCCCTCATATGATGGTGGATGGATGCTGACCTCTGTCCAGTACTTGGTGGGTGGTTGGTGGTGGGTGTTTAGGGACTGGACACTCTGGAGAAGATGGAGGTGGTCTTCAGAGCGTGAGAGCTGCTCCACCTCAGTCCTTCTCTTCATCAGCTCAGAGATTTCCTGTTCCAGCTCTTTGATGAAAGCTTCAGCCTGCTTTTCTGTTGTTTTCTGCTTCTCTTTGATCGTGTGGATGAGATTGGCCTGGCCTCTCTCAACAGACTCCTTCAGAGAAGTGAAGACCTGAACACCTTCTGCGATCTCTCTGTCTGCATCCACCTTACCGAGGTCAACCGAGCGTTTGATCTCCTGAAGCTTCAGTCGTCTCTTCTGGATCATCTGCTGAATTTCAGCCTCTGTCTTCCCCAGCTCGGCCTTCTTTCCTTCATATCCTTCCTTCAGAGGAACAACATCATGTGTCTTGTGGTCTAAAACAGTGCAGAGCACGCAGACACATGTCTGGTCGGTCTTACAGAACAGCTCCAGAGGTTTATCGTGCTTCGTACACATCCTGCCTTCCAGGTTCTCCACAGGGTCGATCAGCTGATGTCTTTTCAGACGTGAAGCTGTCTGATGAGGCTCCAGGTGAGTCTCACAGTAGGAGGCCAGACACACCAGGCAGGACTTCAGGGCCTTCAGTTTGGTTCCAGTGCAGACGTCACAGGGAACTTCTCCTGGTTTGGACACTTGAGTCTCTGAGCTGCTGCTGCTTCTGGCTTCCTGTTGAGCTGACTGTCTGAACTGAGCGACCATCTCAGAGATGAAAGTGTTGACGAGCAGCTCAGGTCTTGTGTTGAAAACCTTTTTACACATCGGACACAGGTACCGGTCATTAGTATTCCAGTGTTTACTGATGCAGTTTTTGCAGAAGTTGTGTCCACATGATGTAGTGACAGGATCAGTGAACACATCCAGACAGATGGAGCACAGAAACTGATCTTCAGATCGCAGATAGTTCGCAGCAGCCATATCTACACATATAGTGTGAAAGAGAAGAAAAACAATTTATTCAAAATACAGTTTTAATTATTTGTTTAAAAAGAAAGAAGTGTGATTACTGTTATTTTAAGTAAAACATATGATATTAGTTAAAGTAATTTTTAATTATAGATGATGTGATAGTTTGATAGGGATGGGGATACTTTCACCAAACTGAGCCATGAGCAACCGCGACCATTTAACATTTATTTTGTTGTGCAGACCGATTTTTATTGAAGAATAGCGCTGCTAACAAATCTCTTGACGAAAAAGACATTGCATTTCCTCTTGCTGCCTCCTAACAGCCTCCTGCTGGTTCGCTGGTGGCTTTTATTGTGAAACAACCAGAGGAAGTAGAATGCAAAATGGCTGCAGGAACCAATCAGTAAACAGTAATAATACCAGGAAAGTTGGAGTGAAGCTAAACTCCAAACCTCAGAGATTCAGTTACAAGTTACTAAAGTCCTGAGAAGTGACACAGAGAGACTGTTTAAAGCAGTTAAAGTGGGCTACTGTATAGTGGGCCTGTGGACAAACAGCCATAGTTATATTTTAACCAAGTATGAAATGCAAAGAGTGGAACTTCCTGCCTGAGTAGAGCTGAAGTCTTGTGTTAATCCTGGTTGCTGAAACTGTAAATATGATCAGCTGTACTCACCAGTGTTTGGCAGAGACTCTGCTGTGTTGCTGAGAAAGACCTGATGAACTCAGTTTGAATTTTCTTTTAGAGAGAAACAGAGATTTGTCTCGACTGCTGCGTGGCTGCCACTCTGACAAACTTTACTTTCATTCCTGGAGTGTGACGTTGAAGCTCTCCTCTTTCCAGTGTTGCTCCGCCTCTTACTGCAGCTCTGTTGGTTTTGTTTCCTCCTCTGATTTACATGATTATTGGGAAACACCTGGGTTTTCTCTGAGTAATATGGAGCAAAGGTGGTACTATACCTAACAGGTGGGAGGAGTAAGGTATGTGAAGAGGTGCTGCTGACCTTAATTCAGGGTTTTACCTGACTCAGAATGGGCCTTTGGAGGGTGGCAGCATCTGTTGACCCTGCTGATTGGCCAGCCCTGTCAGATAAGGTGAGAGCAGAGTTTGTCAGCAGAGGTCCCTACGAGTTAAAAGAGGATTTTACTTTGGATGGAGGAAGTTGCCACCAGCACATCTTCCATAGGAAACTAATAAATGGGGACAAATGAAGAGAAGCTGGCTGGTGTTCATGGGCATGGGCTGGGCAGTTTTCTCCTGGGGCTCCAAAAATCCACTGTTGGCTCGCCGGTCCACTGTTGGTGAATATGTAACGATGAGGTCCACTGTTGGATAGGTACGCTAGTGTGCACACACACACACACACACAAAGCCTTTTCTCAGGGTGAATCTGGGTG
Organism: Siniperca scherzeri; assembly: GCA_027580175.1. Taxonomy (NCBI): domain Eukaryota; kingdom Metazoa; phylum Chordata; class Actinopteri; order Centrarchiformes; family Sinipercidae; genus Siniperca; species Siniperca scherzeri. The sequence goes on along the minus strand of CM050842.1, from coordinate 2,312,696 downwards.
GGAGGTTACGAGGTCAAACTCTGCATTCCTCAGCAGCAGTGTGTAGTTTAAAGACACACACACATACACACAAACACACACACTGTGGCTGGCAGGAATAATTTGCCGTCACATCACAGAGTCGGTGATGTGGATGAAGGATGAACTCCGTCATTAGAAACATGAACTCGCTAAAAATAGATCAGAGGAGACTCTCAGACTGTTGCTGTGTTTGTTATGTATGCCATTTTAAATGTCACTGTGATAGATGCATGAAAAATTTAATTGTATTTTGTATTTTCATATTTTCACAGTTTATTTTACTTTATGTCCATGTGGCTTTTTACATTTTCATTCTTTTATTTCTTGTCTTGTTTCTTGTTTCTCTTATTTATGTCACTCCATCCTATCCATGTTTTATTCTTGCCGCAATATATTGTGGCAAGAATAAAACATATTATTCTGTCTTCAAAAGAAAATTATTTTATTGTTTTTTGTTTTCAACACTTTGTAATTTACCTGAAATGTCACCACTAGTGGTTGTGTCTCTCTCAGAAGCAACGGTGAAAGTAGCGTGACATTGTTATACTGTAGAGCAGCGAAACGTCTTTGGGTGGAGGTCGGAAGTGTCGGACTGTGACACCAGCGGTCGCCCCTCACACCTCCCACTAACACTCAACATTGGTTTCTTTAATCACGACCACAGTCTCTATCTATCCAAGCAGTTCAAGTGGCCTGAAATCAACCAAACCTGCAGATCATTTTGGAAGCCACTTATAAACAACTAATTTTATTGCTCAGCTATGAAGATGTATAATTTTTTAACTTTAAACCATTTAAATACTTTGCATTTTCTAGACATGAAAACATGTCTCCATTGGAATCTATTGTATCTGCTGTGAATCCAGGGGGTCTCATATACACATATATACACACAGTTTTCATATTTTATGAATATATATAATATATATATATAAAGTACCGTTTACAAGGTGCGAGGAGGGTGTGGTTATCATGATGTCGGATCTCCTTCAGGCCATTCTTGAGTCAAAAGAAAAAAGTCTTCATCTGGTTTTTAACCTGAACAGAAGAATTTGAGATAACACGTAGAGCTCTGCAGCTCCACATGGTTCTGTTTACACACACACACACACACACACACACACACACACACACACACACACACACACACACACACACACACACAGGAGCATGGAGGATCACACCAACATGGCAGGAAATCCAAACAACAGCTTGTTTGGAGGAGCTCCATCACTTCCTGTTAACAACATTCCTTCTCTTTAAAATCCCCCTCAGACCCCCTCTGCTTCTCACCCCCAGACTGAGGACCCCCCCCCCAACACCCGACACCCCTCTCTCCTGAAAACTAAAGCCGAGGGAAATGTGTGTGTGTTTGTGTTGTGTGTGTGGGAAACTCCACCGAAGCTCAGCCAACTCCTCACTAATCCCCCAGAGTCTCCCACAGCTCAGGATTGTGTGTTTCTGTGTGTGTGTGTGTGTGTGTGTGTGTGTGTGTGTGTGTGTGTGATGGTGAAGTGAGGGTCCCATCCATATTTCATATTTTCTTGTTCTGCTCGGCTGCTCTCTCGCCCCTCAGGAAGGAAATCCGACCTCAGTCACCCAGACATCATCATCCTCCTGACCGACCAATCACATGACCCAGATTTGTGAGGAGCCTACGTTTCCCACAGTGCAAAGGGTCCCTTCAGTTTTATTTAGTGAAATATTCGTGGAAAGTGCTAACACAGGAATCACCGTTGTGTTCCTGGTAGATCATTGACTGGTTCATCACTCTAAAGGCCTCAGTATGCTTCAGCTTCTCAGATCAGCAACGTCTGAAACATGCAAATGTGTTGCATTTTTTATAGCAGCGCTATATAGACTGCTATAGCAGTCTGGACACATATATATTATAACACTAGTTTACTCGAAAATAACTAGTTGTCTGATCACGTCAGGAGGCAAAAGCGTTCATAGCTGTTCCGAACGGAAACACTGGAAGTGCGGAGTGAAAAGCCTGCCGTCGTGGAGAGGAGGGAGACGCGATTATCTTTATATATGGAGATAACGGCGCACACAGAGGTAGTGAAGAGAGAGAAGTTCAAACCCTGCTTACTTTCTCCCTCCACACAGCTGGCCAATCACAGCAGGCAGTGGGTGCGGATGTCGGATTGTCAGTTTCGGTAAGTTACAGAAATTGACGGAGCGCCGTCAGCGTCGTCCACATCGGGCTTCTGGGGCTTCGGCCGGGATTTGCTTTTTGACTAGCCCCGAATCTTTCTGACAGAGGAAATGTAAGTAATTTAATTCCTGACCTCCCCCATCCCTTGCTGCTTCCTGTGTGTGGATGTAGAGAGACTGAGGGAGTGGGCGGGGCTGGGTAACATCCTCATGTATACCAGCCCAGGCAGTCCATCTGCAGGCCTCTTTTGGCACGGACGCACAGCGCGCGGTGCTGCTTCTGTAGCGACACTACACCGAGAAGGTAAGGTAAAAACTAAAGTCCCACTAGCGACAGAACTGCCCCCAGATTTGAGAACCACTGGTTTATTGACTGACTAAGCAAACCCTGACTACATGATATCTGTGCTATCTGCTGCTGGTGCACATTTTTGATGGAGAAAGTGGCTAAGCTAACATTACTGCTACATGTCAACAAGCTAATTAGCATAGGCTAACAGCGTTGCCTGGATATATTTGATTGGGAACAATGTTTAAGGTATTGCATGATTTTGTCACGTAGGCATAGATGACATGAGTTAAAGGATACAGGGTACTTGCAGACCAAGATTTACAGATTTTACCAGATTTACAGCAACATTTACTTTTCTTGTAAAAAAAAAAAAATCTATATATATATATATATAATGTCAGTGTTAAATCTAAATATTAAATGTTAATCCTAAATATTAAATCTAAATCTAAATTTAAACGTTAAATCACAGATGAAAGGAACTTGTAAAGATTATCCTGGCGAAACCTTTTTCCCACCTGTTCTTAAGTTTTAAACACAGGAGAGAAAACGGTTTAGATCAGACAGAAAATGCATCACCTTTTTTGTTTTCTCACTTCAGGGCTTCGGCAGGTTAATGTTCATTTCAGCTGTGTTCAGGAGAAACCAAGCTCCATCTGTCAGTGTGGCACGGCAGACAGCTCTACCACAAACCTCAGTGCGTTCTGTTTGTACAGATTAATTAATTACACTGCAGTGTCACTGATGATGTCACAACCCTGGTGAGACAATCCATTACATCACCGGAGGAACTACATGATGACCCTGATGTAATTAAACCCTCCCACGAGGGCCCCATGACTCTTCATCGGGGTTAACACGGCTTCTGGTTCATTTCTTTGTTCATGCAATGTTTTAAAAAGAGAAAATGCAATACAACTTATTTAGCTATTCTAAAAATAATTAAGTTGACTGTTGTTTTGATGCTTGGACTACATGTTTAATGCGGTGGCCTAGCGTCTGCGTCGGACAACTCTCCTGCGTCTGCGGACGGCAGAGGACCTGCGAGGTCTCCTGCGTCTGCGAACGGGGCGGGAAGCTCGTCTGCGTCTGCGTGGCATTGTCGAATAACAACCTGCTGGGTGTAACGGGTTCTATTTATAAACTCACCAAGGCGACGTCTATTATGTCACCGATGACGTCACAGTTTATGTGACATCATCATATTCATGTCATGTCAAAGTTGTCGTAATTACGAGATTGTGACTCTTGAAACTCTTAAAGCTCCGATATATCCGAGCTTCGAAGTCCAGCGCCTGAAAATCAACCAGAGTCTGTCATTCAAGGTGATCAAACCCAAACTTAAGAGATATGGTGCTGTTTTATCAATGCACAGGTCTTTAAACCTCACTGAACCGACTCTGTAATCACACAGCCGTCTCGAATCGTCTCGTGACTTGTGAAGGCTCGCAAGTCATAAACACGGGAATCTTCCCCATCTCTACCGTCCGTCCGTCCCCTATGAAAGGAGCGCGGCGTTGTGATCTCACAAAGGCAAGATTCCATGATGTCACTGATGATGTCACAAGTAATGCGACATCATCATAATTTATGATCTCACAAAGGTTGTCATCGCTAACGGCGCTGGAGTCGTACAATATAACTCTATATCTGTAAAAGTAAGCGCGTTGCATTGTGGGATTGTTAGCAGAAAGTAGTGCACATGGCACGGACTCTGCTTTTTTCACTATATAGTGGATGGAACAGGTGACATTACCAGGTAAGTTAAATTATCATAAAGTTTGATTGGTCTAATTGTCAACACTTTCTGTTCTCTGCAAATATCTGGCGCCAAACTGACCTCAGCTGTTAGCATCGAGCCCGCGTTCACTGTAGAAGGCTTAAGACAAAATGTTAGCATGGCCTATCTCTGCACATAGTGTACATGCTAAAGGGCCAGCACAGAGCTACTATTATAATGCTAAGCTGTTAGCATGGAGCGTGCTATCACTTTACATAGTGTACACTAACTGTTAGCATGGAGCAGTGGAGCCACTGTCTATGTTTTAATAACATAAGGGTAAGCTAACCAATGAGGTAATCTCAAAAAAATGATGATCTGACCTACCGGTCACGTTGAGAACAAAAGTCTTTTTTACAAAACTAGACACAACAAAATTAGCAGCAGCAAGAACAGTTTCTGAAGGTAACCTTGAGTTCACCTTTGTGTGAGTGAGAGTCTGCAGGCCTGACACCAGACACGCAGCTTTATGGAGTTTACTTGGCCTGCTGGTGTTAGTATTCTCATTGACACGCTCCATTTTGTGGGATCATACAGTTCTGGTCCTCTTTGTCTCAGCAGCTTCGGCCGTGCTAACGGTCCTCAGTGGAGGCTTCAAACAGAGAGCTGCCATCTGTGGAGAGCAGGACGCTGCCAAAGCAAACACACTTCACACACACACACACACACACACACACACACCAGAAAACACACACAGCACGGCCGACAATGTTTGTATAGGCTGAAAAACACTCAGATATGCAGATACAAAATCAGAAATCCATGTTAAATTATATTCCAAAGTAATGTCGTTTGGAATTACATCTTCATTGATCAGCGACAGTCTTGTAGTGATTCGAATAAAAACTGCAGGCGGCCGAGATCAAAGGCCTCCATGTGCTTCAAATGAAATGCTTGTTGGATCATCTTTTCATCCCCAACTCGAGGAGGGGACTGCATCCGACGAGTTTTGTAACTTTCTGAAACAATCACACACAGTGATTGGTCAGGCGGTGTGAAAGTAGGCGGGGTTTTAACTTCTGCAGCTTCAACCGTTTTGCTGGACAGCACTGGATCAAACGCTAAATCGCCTGAAGGTTTATGTTGGAGTGTTTACAGTTGTACCCACCAAGAGACTCTAAAACATAAAACACATAAATCTCCAACACAGCACTAAACTGACCAAAGTGTTAAAGTTAGCAACGTCACCGTGTTAAACAAGAACAAAACCATTAGACAACCCTATAGTAACTTAACCTGCGTGGCTCCTTTCACGCCGAAGTGGAGCAGGGTCACATGGGGGTCAAGTTAAACCAGATCATCAGCAGGGTCCGATAACCCGGGTTGGCCTGTTCACACGGACTGTAAACACAGGTTTTTTCTGGCTTGTTGCGTCAGTCTGACAGAGTGCGAGGCTGTCCTGCTCTCCCATGATGCCGCAGGACAGTTTGGATTAAACCATCCAGCGAGTGTGTCTGCGCCGCTGAACACACACACACACACACACACATTCCAGTGTTGTGTGTTGTTCATTCATGCCGCCGTACGAGCTGCTGACTGTCTGTTTAAATCCTTAACACCATCAGGCCTCCAAATATCAAGATATCACAGTCTGACAGGAAGCAGACTCTGCACGCACACACACACACACACACACACGGCTGGAGTGTGTGTGTGTGTGCAGCGACAGACTGAGTGTATTCTCAGAGTGTGTGTGTGTGTGTGTGTGTTTGCTTTGTGGACGCTGTGATGGAACAACAGCTACCCCTGCTGACAGACAGGAGTCAGTGCTGGTGTCTTCAGCCTGCTGTACCCATAATGCCGCAGGGCCCGATGCTTGTTTCAGTCTGTTTGTGTCTGAGTGACTCAGCGTCAGTCAGACAGGAACATATTTAACACTTTGACTTGAATCTGTGGTGATGGCTGAGGGGAAACAACAGCTGCCGCAGCACAGAGCTGCACGCAGACACTTTCGATACTGACAAAGTGTACACCGAGATGCATGAATTATGTATCTTTATTATTTTAAAGGTCAGTTAACCCAAATTATAAACAAACATAGTTTTATGTGCCGAGGTTTCAAGGCTCTGTGTGTTTTTGGGATTTTGGTGAAATGACCCTTTATTGTATCAGGCTAGTCTCCTGAGATCAGTGCATCCTGGCAAAACAATAAAAACTACATAGACTACAACAGTTTCACAGGTGATCTGATGAGCCTTTAAATTTTATTAGTATAGCCCCCGTATCATACAAAAGCAGTTCAGAGTGCTTTACATAAAAACAACACAAAACAGCAAAAATGTGCAAATAAGACAGAGACACCCATGCATACATACACAAATACAAACAAGCATACTGTAAGAAAAAGCTTGAGCGTTTAGTTTGGTTTTAAAAGAACACAGCAAGTCTAAGATCAGCAGGCAAACTCTTTCTTCTTCTTTAGGTGCATGAATGCTGAAAGCCGTCTCACGAGACCTGGAGGGTGTTTCCACCGTGCGACTGCAGAGAGCTGCTGGGGTTTTTAACTGGCAGCATGTGTGAGATGTACTGTGGAGCTGGATCAGCAAGTGCTTTGTACGCAGGTTACGGAGGACTGCAGTGATGTGGTCTGATCCTGGTTTAGTACTCGTGCAGCTGAGTTCTGGATAAGTTGTAGTCTGGATTGTTTTCTTGAGTTGAGTTGCAATAGTCCAGCCTGCTCACAACAAACGCACGCATGAGTTTCTCTGAGTCGGTTTGTTAGAGGAAGCCTCTGATTCTGGAAATGAGTCGTAAGAAGGCAACATTGGTGATGCCACTGATGTGATCCTTAAAGCTGAGTTCACCATCCAAGGTTACTCTGTCAGGTTTAATCTGGTCAGGTGTTTGAAGTGATCTGGACTCCAGATCCTCGCAGACCGGCTGTCTCTGGGCTTTAGCACCCACAACCAAAATCTGGGACTTCTTCCAAGCAGCTGACGAGGGAGTTCATGATGACACCCGAGCAAACGCCATCTGCTGAGGAAGACCGCAAGATGCAGTGGAAAGCTCGGGAAAACCTTGGGCCTTGAGGGTATTTTTGTGTTTCAGTTTCAACATATATTTTTTAATATTCACCATTCTTGCATTGTAATGGTATCAACTCCCCAATCTCACACTGTTGGCTGCTGTCAGTTTCAGGTTGATTTCAGCTTTTCACAAGTATTTTTCACACCTGTTGTCATTTAACAGTAAGCTAAAATATAGATGTATACTCTCCCTACAGGTATTCTTATTATATCCCAACTCTTCATTCACATTATTTTTAAATTTGTGTCTTTTTCATTTTAAATGTTTCTCTTCACACTTTTCTAAGTAACTCCTTTTCTCAGAAATGTCACTAAATGACTTTTTAAAGTCACGTTGCCAGTTGAAACGTATTTGTAATCTGATTACATTCAACACTCTACCTTGTCTATGATGTCATCAACTATTATCTCAATGCTTTTCTCTTCAAACCTGTTTATAAGTGACCATTTCTTATAATTATGCAGTTATTTATCACTGATGCATCTGCATTTTTCAAGTTCATTAAAATCACATTTGTATCTTAAAAAGTCAAAAAGCCTTTTCCTGTTCGAACATGTTTATCAGTCAGCACCGGATGGCATTAGTTTTTGTCTTTTACCTACCTGAAGTCACAGGGAACCGTGCGAATCCGAGGTGATGACGTACCTGCAGGAGAAACATGAATCTAACACAGCAGCTGCAAGTCCGTGTGGCGTTTGACTCCTCAGGAGACAAAACTCTCTATTTTTAAATCTGCTTTAAAGCTGCAATAATTGTTTCTGTTTCGTTGCCATTTGGAGGCAGCAGAAAGAGCTGTAAACACAAGACTTACGACTTCACTATCACTTTGATTTTTCTAACATGTCAGCAAACAGCTGCCTACTTCCAAATCCAGCAGGTACAGAGCAACTTGATCCTCTGTTAGCTCTGTGTTTGGTCTCAAACCAGCTCCTGAGGGAAATATCTGGCTCTTTAGCTGCTAAATGCTCCACTATGTTCAATATTACAAGTAACAATATACAGATGCAAATATACAAAGTGGAAAAAAACAGAATACATTGTGCAAAATGTCAAGAATGATCACAGTTTCAGTTTGCCATAAGCCATTGTTTGAGAGGGATATGTAGGGTGCTCTCTTATTGCAAGTGGTAGGCCATTCCAGGGCCGGCCCCAGCAGTTGTGGAGCCCTCGGTGAACTATGTTCAGAATAAACCCCCCGGCCACCAAATCCTTAGCCATGCCTCCCTGTGCACTGCTTACCTCAGACCTAACCGGAATATATCATAACCCCGCATCTCCTTCCATCCTACACACACACACGATAATGCACTGTGAATTAAAAGTGATACTAAAACACCTTGCTATGAAACACACATTATCCTTTACTACTTTAAAATGTAATTAAATATTATATTTCTTTAAAAACATAAACACTATACTAATACTGTTGTGGACAAAAAACTAAAGCAACTGTTAAAAATAACCAGCACTCAACAACAAGTATTGCACAAAAGAAAACAAAAACCAAATCAATGATCAAATCAACCGGTAATGTGTTAAGCAGTTCAGTTTGTCCAGTCGTCAAGTCCTGCGGTGATCAGTGTGTAATTCTTCTGGGAGAAGAGCTTGCAGCAACAGCAGCAAAGACTGTTGTTTTTCTCTGAATACATCAGCCAGCTTCTCTTCATTTGTCCCCATTTATTAGTTTCCTATGGAAGATGTGCTGGTGGCAACTTCCTCCATCCAAAGTAAAATCCTCTTTTAACTCGTAGGGACCTCTGCTGACAAACTCTGCTCTCACCTTATCTGACAGGGCTGGCCAATCAGCAGGGTCAACAGATGCTGCCACCCTCCAAAGGCCCATTCTGAGTCAGGTAAAACCCTGAATTAAGGTCAGCAGCACCTCTTCACATACTTTACTCCTCACAACTGTTAGGTATAGTACCAGCTTTGCTCCATATTTAAATCAGAGAAAACCCAGGTGTTTCCCAATAATCATGTAAATCAGAGGGAGGAAACAAAACCAACAGAGCTGCAGTAAGAGGCGGAGCAACACTGGAAAGAGGAGAGCTTCAACGTCACACTCCAGAAATGAAAGTTAAGTTTGTCAGAGTGGCAGCCACGCAGCAGTCGAGACAAGTCTCTGTTTCTCTCTAAAAGAAAATTCAAACTGAGTTCATCAGGTCTTTCTCAGCAACACAGCAGAGTCTCTGCCAAACACTGGTGAGTACAGCTGATCATATTTACAGTTTCAGCAACCAGGATTAACACAAGACTTCAGCTCTACTCAGGCAGGAAGTTCCACTCTTTGCATTTCATACTTGGTTAAAATATAACTATGGCTGTTTGTCCACAGGCCCACTATACAGTAGCCCACTTTAACTGCTTTAAACAGTCTCTCTGTGTCACTTCTCAGGACTTTAGTAACTTGTAACTGAAACTCCGTGGTTTGGAGTTTAGCTTCACTCCTACTTTCCTGGTATTGTTACTGTTTACTGATCGGTTCCTGCAGCCATTTTTCTTCTACTTCCTCTGGTTGTTTCACAATAAAAGCTTTCCACCAGCAAACCAGCAGGAGGCTTTTAATGTGAAGCAGCAAAAGGAAATGCAATGTGTTTGTCGTCAAGTAAGCAGAACTTTGTTAGCAATGCTATTCTTTAATACAAATTGGTCTACACAACAGGACATGAAAACACTTTTTGCTATTTTGCCAGCGTAGACAGCTTGAGCTTGCCAGCATGACTTAAAAGATCGCGGATGCTCACAGCTCGGCCTGATGCAACTATCACATCATCTATGATTCAAAATTACTTTAGCTTATATCATGTGTTAAATAAATAAAATAACATTAATCACACTTCTTTCTTTTTAAACAAATAATTAATAGTGTGTTTTGATTTAAATGTTTTTCTTCACTTTCACACTACATGTGTAGATATGGCTGCTGCGAACTATCTGCGATCTGAAGATCAGTTTCTGTGCTCCATCTGTCTGGATGTGTTCACTGATCCTGTCACCATACCATGTGGACACAACTTGTGCAAAAACTGCATCAATGAACACTGGGATACTAACGACCGGTACCTGTGTCCTATGTGTAAAAAGGTTTTCAACACAAGACCTGAGCTGCACGTCAACACTTTGTTCTCTGAGATGGTTGCTCAGTTCAGACAGTCAGCTCAACAGGAAGCCAGCAGCAGCAGCTCAGAGACACAAGTGTCCAAACCTGGAGAAGTTCTCTGTGACATCTGCACTGGAACCAAACTGAAGGCCCTGAAGTCCTGCCTGGTGTGTCTGGCCTCCTACTGTGAGACTCACCTGGAGCCTCATCTTACAATGTTGGGCCTGAAAAGACATCAGCTGATCGACCCTGTGGAGAACCTGGAAGGCAGGATGTGTACGAAGCACGATAAACCTCTGGAGCTGTTCTGTAAGACCGACCAGACATGTGTCTGCGCGCTCTGCACTGTTTTAGACCACAAGACACACGATGTTGTTCCTCTGAAGGAAGAATGTGAAGGAAAGAAGGCCGAGCTGGGGAAGACAGAGGCTGAAATTCAGCAGATGATCCAGAAGAGACGACTGAAGATTCAGGAGATCAAACGCTCAGTTGACCTCGGTAAGGACGATGCAGACAGAGAGATCGCAGAAGGTGTTCAGGTCTTCACTTCTCTGAAGGAGTCTGTTGAGAGAGGCCAGGCCAATCTCATCCACACGATCAAAGAGAAGCAGAAAACAACAGAAAAACAGGCCGAAGCTTTCATCAACGAGCTGGAACAGGAAATCTCTGAGCTGATGAAGAGAAGGACTGAGGTGGAGCAGCTCTCACGCTCTGAAGACCACCTCCATCTTCTCCAGAGTTTCCAGTCCCTAAACACCCACCACCCACCACCCACCAAGGACTGGACAGAGGTCAGCGTCCCTCCACCATCATATGAGGGGACTGTGAGGAGAGCTGTGGCTCAGCTGCAGGAGACACTCAGTAAACAGATGAAGAAGCTGCTTGAAGCAGAGCTGAAGAGGGTCCAGCAGTATGCAGTGGATGTGACTCTTGATCCTGATACAGCAAATCCCAATCTCATCCTGTCTGATGATGGGAAACAAGTGAATCATGGTGATGTAAAGAAGAATCTTCCAGACAACCCAGAGAGATTTTCTACTAGTCTCTGTGTTTTAGGAAAGCAGAGTTTCTCTTCCGGCAGATTTTACTTTGAGGTTCAGGTTAAAGGAAAGACTGACTGGATTTTAGGAGTGTGCAGAGAGTCGATCAACAGGAAGGGAGACATCACACTGAGACCTGAGGATGGTAACTGGACTATATGGCTGAGAAATAGAAATGAGTTTGAAGCTCTTGATGACCCTCCAGTCTGTCTCTCTCTGAAGTCTCAGCCTCAGAAGGTGGGGGTGTTTGTGGATTATGAGGAGGGTCTGGTCTCCTTTTTTGACGTAGATGCTGCAGCTCTTATCTACTGCTTTACTGGCTGCTCCTTCACTGAGAAACTCTTCCCATTCTTCAGTCCCTTTCTTAATGATGGTGGTAAAAACTCTGCACCTCTGATCAACTCTCCTCTCAGAGTAAACTGATCACTTATCTTACTTCATGTATTGATTTATTCCTATATTATTATATGTATCCCATTACATCGGCAACACATTACTTTGATGCATTATTCATTCTCCATCATGACACACTTTATGTGGAGAATATCTCTTTAAACCTCTTTTAAACCCACAATTATTTTAAGAAATCACTCTTTCTAAAGGCATTAAATATGTAAAGATGAATTTTGAGTAAATTTGTAAAAAATGCTGCCAAATATCTAGATTTTTAAACATTTTCTATTAGATGTGCAGCCACAGAAAACATATTGCTGAATAGTTCATTGTGTCATAAAGCTTCATTTAAGAGTAAGGCCTGTTGCATGCCTATAGTACAGAATACAGTATGTGTCATTGTTTTATTGGGCATTAAAAGTTTGGACTCTACCTGCCCAGCAGCAAATGGACAACGTTAATTAATAGAATAGATGCTAACTGAACTTTCTATTTTGTCTGAAAAGTGGTTTGTTTGTTTAATTAATTGATTAATTTGATTAGTTACTTTGGCCAATTTGTATTTGTTTTGTTGTTTTTGTGTTGTTCTCTCTAGAAGAATTATTATTATCATCTATAAATATGTGATCGTAAAATAAAAACTGTAAAATAAACTAGTTGTTGAACACAAGGCCTGAGTAAGCAGTGACTTGAGCACCAAACACTGAACACAAAAGCCTGGTTTACACAGAAGTTGTATTTCATGACAATGTTTCATGAGAAACTAATTTCTGGCTTCAAATTGTAATTCAGCATGTAGCAAATTAGCATGCCAACTAGGCCAATACATTTTTACCAGTTGTCTTGTGAAGAGTGGAAGCTAGCACCAAGCTAAGCTAACACAGAACTGCACCGGCACCTGGAGGGAAACAAACTTGAGAGGGACACTAAAGAGAAAGCCCTCACAAAACTCTTCGGAATAAAACAAGAGGCACAACTTATCCTCTTCTGAACAAGCTAAGACTAATTACACACACCAATGTTTTCCACTGAAACACCAAGCCTGACAGACCTTCGAGCTCAGAAAAGCTAAATTTAACTAGGATAAATAATTCATTCACCGATTAAATTTCACTGACATGAAAGTCAATTTCAGATTAAGTTAGCTGTTAGCTAGGTTTGCTGGCATTTTAACCTAACCCCCACCCTTACACTAAACTCACTACTTAAATCTAAATCTAATAATAAGTCTAATTCCCTTTAAACAGCTCTTTAATGAAGTGGACAAAATGTCCTCACTTTCCAAAAATTTCCGCTCCTCATTCTCAAGGTGTAAAACTCAAACCGGCCCTCACAAAGATAGAAATACAAGACTCAGTGCACACACTTAATTGGACAGTCCTTAATTGGAGTGCTGCTGCCCTCAAGTGGCTGAAATCCATCAATCATTTTGTAGATGAACCACAACCATCATGCACTGAAATATCAATTGCTCTGACAGCAACATGTCAGACAAATGAATTATCAGCGGAATAAAAACACATCCAACAATTATCATATCATCACCAGTTACCTGGGTTTTATTTCCTGTAGCTTGTTTTTACACAAGTACAAACAAGTATACTGTACAAATACACTCATTTAAGAAAAAGCTTGAGTGTTTAGTTTTAAAAGAACACCGTGTCAGAGCAAGTCTAAGATCAGCAGGCAAACTCTTTCTTTCTTCTTTATGTGCTTAAATACTGAAAGCCATCTCACCACAGATGTCTCCAGAGATACCTCTTCACATACCTTACTCCTCCCACCTGTTAGGTATAGTACCACCTTTGATCCAGAGCTGCAGTAAAAGGTGGAGCAACACTGGAAAGAGGAGAGCTTCAACGTCACCAGAAATGAAAGTAAAGTTTGTCAGAGTGGCAGCCACGCAGCAGTCGAGACAAGTCTGTTTCTCTCTAAAAGAAAATTCAAACTGAGTTCATCAGGTCTTTCTCAGCAACACAGCAGAGTCTCTGCCAAACACTGGTGAGTACAGCTGATCATATTTACAGTTTCAGCAAACAGGATTAACACAAAACTTCAGCTCTACTCAGGCAGGAAGTTCCACTCTTTTCATCTCATACTTGGTTAAAATATAACTATGGCTGTTTGTCCACAGGCCCACTATACAGTAGCCCACTTTAACCGCTTTAATCCGCCTCTCTGTGTCACTTCTCAGGACTTTAGTAACTTGTAACTGAAACTCCGTGGTTTGGAGTTTAGCTTCACTCCTACTTTCCTGATATTATTACTGTTTACTGATCGCTTCCTGCAGCCATTTTTCTTCTACTTCCTCTGGTTGTTTCACAATAAAAGCTTTCCACCAGCAAACCAGCAGGAGGCTTTTAATGTGAAGCAGCAAAAGGAAATGCAATGTGTTTGTCGTCAAGTAAGCAGAACTTTGTTAGCAATGCTATTCTTCAATACAAATCGGTCTACACAACGGGATATGAACACACTTGATGCTTTTTTACCAGCGTAGACAGCTTGAGCTTGCCAGTACGACTTAAAAGATCGCTGATGCTCACAGATCGGCCTGATGCAACTATCCCCATCCCTATCAAAGTATCACATCATCTATTATTTAAAATTATTTTACCTAATATGTGTTATGCTGGGGTGCACGGTGGCAGAGCGGCTAAAAGCTCCTGCCTCCCAATAAGGAGATCGTGGGTTCGTGGGATCGATTCCCGGACCGGACCAACATCACACAATCTCTCTGGGTGGAGTCTGCATGTCCTCCCCGTGTTACCGTGGGTTCTCTCCGGGTTCTCCGGCTTCCTCCCACCGTCCAAAGACATGCATGTGTAGGTTAATTGATAACTCTAAATTGCCCGTATTGAATGAATGTGAGAGTGGATGGTTGTCTGTCCTTGTCTGTGTCTGTGTTAGCCCTGCGACGAGTTGGCCACTGTCCAGGGTGTACCCTGCCTAAGGCCCAAAGTCACTGGGATAGGCTCCAGTCACCCGCGACCCCTACTGGGACCAAGCGGTAGAAAATGGATGGATGGATGTGTTATGCTTAAAATAACAATAAACACACTTCTTTCTTTTTAAACAAATACATAAAACTGTGTTTTGAATTAAATGTTTTTCTTCTCTTTCACACTACATGTGTAGATATGGCTGCTGCGAACTATCTGGGATCTGAAGATCAGTTTCATTGCCCCATCTGTCTGGATGTGTTCACTGATCCTGTCACCACATCATGTGGACACAACTTCTGCAAAGACTGCATCAATGAACACTGGGATACTAACGACCAGTACCTGTGTCCGATGTGTAAAAAGGTTTTCAACACAAGACCTGAGCTGCACGTCAACACTTTCATCTCTGAGATGGCTGCTCAGTTCAGACAGTCAGCTCAACAGGAAGCCAGCAGCAGCAGCAGCTCAAAGACACAAGTGTCCAAACAAGGACAACTTCCCTGTGACGTCTGCACTGGAACCAAACTGAAGGCCCTGAAGTCCTGCCTGGTGTGTGTGGCCTCCTACTGTGAGACTCACCTGGAGCCTCATCTGACAGCTTCATGTCTGAAAAGACATCAGCTGATCGACCCTGTGGAGAACCTGGAAGGCAGGATGTGTACGAAGCACGATAAACCTCTGGAGCTGTTCTGTAAGACCGACCAGACATGTGTCTGCATGCTCTGCCCTGTTTTAGACCACAAGACACATGATGTTGTTCCTCTGAAGGAAGGATGTGAAGGAAAGAAGGCTGAGCTGGTGAAGACAGAGGCTGAACTTCAGCAGATGATCCAGAAGAGACGACTGAAGATTCAGGAGACCAAACGCTCAGTTGACCTCGGTAAGGAAGATGCAGACAGAGAGATCGCAGAAGGTGTTCAGGTCTTCACTTCTCTGAAGGAGTCTGTTGAGAGAGGCCAGGCCATTCTCATCCACACGATCAAAGAGAAGCAGAAAACAACAGAAAAACAGGCTGAAGCTTTCATCAAAGAGCTGGAACAGGAAATCTCTGAGCTGATGAAGAGTAGGACTGAGGTGGAGCAGCTCTCACGCTCTGAAGACCACCTCCATCTTCTCCAGATCTTCCAGTCCCAAAACACAGTCGGCCTCTCTCTGAAGTCTCAGCCTCAGAAGGTGGGGGTGTTTGTGGATTATGAGGAGGGTCTGGTCTCCTTTTATGACGTAGATGCTGCAGCTCTTATCTACTGCTTTACTGGCTGCTCCTTCACTGAGAAACTCTTCCCATACTTCAATCCCTGTCTTAATGATGGTGGTAAAAACTCTGCACCTCTGATCATCTCTCCTGTCAGAGTAAACTAATCACTTATCTTACTTCATGTATTGATTTATTTTCATTCAAGGGAACAAATGTACAAATTTAGAGTTTACTGTGGTGATTGATTTACACTTCATTGTGAGATTTTTTATTCTATGTATCCCATTACATCGGCAACACATTACTTTGATGCATTAATTTCTTCAACCCTGTATCGTGACTTGTTGTGACTGTCTGCTGAGATGCTGCTGTGTTTAACAGGACGTACAAGTGCTGCAACATTTACGCCTGTACATAACTGAATGTGTCAGTACTTTTCTTCATTTTTAATTTGCAAGAGCATGCCTTAAACACGTGAAAAGTGCTTATATGATACAAAAAATACATTTAAAAAGTCTCAATTATTTTACTGGGTTACAGGGTTTCTGTATATTCCTTAACAGACACTCAAACACTGAACTTATGGAAACGTCTTCTCCAAAATATGAATATTTTACTATAAATGTAATTAAAAACATAACTGAGATGCCTGCCAGAAATGTACTTAATCTTTAAACTTTAGTGTTTGTTGTAATTGTGTCGTTTTTATTAATTATGTCTTTATTTATTTTCCAGAACTATAAACAAAATTATAACCATGCCAGCTATTTTACAATGCTGTACGAAAAAGGAATCTACTGAGAAACTAATTTCTGGCTTCAAATTGTAATTCAGCATGTAGCAAATTAGCATGCCAACTAGGCCAATAAATTTTTACCAGTTGTCTTGTGAAGAGTGGAAGCTAGCACAAAGCTAAGCTAACACAGAACTGCACCGGCACCTGGAGGGAAACAAACTTGGGACGGACACTAAAGAGAAAACCTTTACAAAACTCTTCGGAATAAAACAAGAGGCACAACCAACTTCCTCTTTTGAAGTGTTCATATTAATAAGTTAATAATAATAGGAATGACAGATATATGAGTAATAATGACAGAGCCTTAGAGCATTAGTAACAGAGCCAACAACATCAACCGTAGTAGCAGTTGTCGAGCAGGAACACGGGGGCAGCAGGTTGCCCACAACCACAGATCCAGACTCTGCAGCTCCGGAGGCAGAAATACCTGCTGAAAGCAACAGAAGGAGAGAGGAGAGAGACGAGAAAGCACAGAACTACGGGAGAGAGAAGATGTTGAGTTAGTAACATGCAGTTAAGGGATAAAAATTCATACAGATGGAGAGGGAGAGGAGGAGAGAGGTGCATCATGGGAAGTCTCCCGGCAGTCTAGGCCTATAGCAGCATGACTAAGGGATGGTTCAGGACTCACCCGAGCCAGCCCTAACTATAAGCTTTATCAAAGAGGAAAGTCTTTAGTCTACTCTTAAATGTGGAGATGGTGTCTGCCTCCCGAACCCAAACTGGGACCTGGTTCCACAGGAGAGGAGGTTGATGACTGAAGGCTCTGGCTCCTGAACCACAAGTAACCCTGCATCCTGGGAGCGCAGTGTTCTAGTGGGGTACTAAGGTATTATGAGATCTTTAAGATACGATGGTGCCTGACCATTAAGAGCTTTGTAGGTGAGGAGAAGGATTTTAAATTCTATTCTGGATTTTACAGGGAGCCAGTGCAGAGAAGCTAATATTGGAGAAATATGATCTCTTTTCCTAGTTCTTGTCAGTACACATTCAGACCTTTTACTTAAGTAAAAGTACTAAGTAGTAAAAGTCCTGCATTCATAAGTAAAAGTATGTACAACAAGTACTTAAAGTAAGAAAAGTTAAAGTACTCATTGTGCAGTAAAATGTTCCCTGTCAGAGCTTTACTATTATATCTGATGTTTCGGGATTTATATTACTTGGTGAATATGATGTTATTATTACAGAAATTATGAACAAAAGTACCAAAATAAAACCCAAACTACCAAAATAAGATGCTATTATGTCATGTCGTTTGGAGCTGTAAAAAGAGTACAGCTCTGTTGGCTTTAGTACTTTGGGCCAGGTGAACTCACCATGGATCTGATGGTTGTACATACTTAATGTCCAAATATTCAGTTTGGGGTATTTTAAACTGAGGGTTTCTTTAAACCGGGTTTAATGGCGTGACAAAGAGTAACAAAGAGTTTCCCCTCGGGGATCAATAAAGTATTTCTGATCTGTCTAGTGCCTCCATTTGGCTACTGGAGCACATTACAATAAATAGGAACTAATCTGTGTCAGGTGACAGTAAACATCTGCCATCTGTTGAGTGCTGCTCAAAGGTTCCTGTCCACCAACAGTCCTCCTCAATGGACATCATGTTTCATGAATTAACCTACTCACTACGTCCACAGTGATTGGTCACAGGTGACAGGTCTGTGAATGGTGCATTCATTTCTTCATTCTTCTGACTTTGGTGTGTTCATGAGCTTTAAGTCGTAATATGGAAACAACATGGACGCTACAAAGAAGATGTGTTGTATTTTATTGGTCAGAGCGTTTGAACAACACGTTGACAGCTGTTTCTAGCATTAGTAATAGTATTAGTGTACAATATTAGTATTAGTAGCACGTCATGTACCAAAGTTTTGCAGACTTTCCGAGTTGTTGTTCCAGTTTGAAGGGGCGTTCATGTGAATTTTACTGTTCGGGAAGTCATTTTTCTGATAATTCAAACACCACATGAATGCAGCATTAGTAGTCATTAAAACACACAATTGATAGATAAATAGATAGTTGCCATGCCAAGTATTTTCTACTGTCATAGATTTTATACATGTGTCACAACGTCTGCCTCAGTTCTGTTTTCCTGAGTCCTCAGGCCCCTTCATGCCATTTTCCATCCATCCACCAGGTGCCCTCGGACTTTCCCTCCTTTCCCCATCACCTGACTGCCCCGCCCATCTACACACCTGTTCCCACTTCATCATCAGTCACTGTACATATACCGGTCCACTTCCACTGTTCCCTTGCCACTTCGTTAAAGTTGGACTGTGTCTCATGCCTTTTGCTTTCTAGCCTCTGGATTCTGTTAGTTGTTATGAGACCTAAATCTGTTACCTGCCTGTTTTGAACCTCTGCATGGTCTTTTTTGATCTTTCCTACCCTCTGGATGTGTTCGCCTGTTTAGACTGCCTTCCTGGTTTCGACCCTTGCCAGTCTCATTACTCTGTAAGCCTATGTACCTCCATTTCTGAATGAAATCACTGAACTGACGCTGTCTGCCTCAAGTGTCTGCATTTGGGTCCCATACCTCGCTAGCCGAATTCACCCCACTGACAACATGAAACATTGTTTTCAGTTGTCCAAACAACTCTTCTCTTTAATCACTCTTTAATGGAGTTGTCCTATAAAAACAGACATATACTGACTGGTTTCATGTTTCTAGACTTGGATATTAAAATTAAGACAGAATTCAGCTTTTAACTTTTTTAAAACAGGTTTTTTTCCATTAAAGTTGAATCATCAAAAAGCCAAAGTATGTTCGTGAAGCCTTTAAACAGTCCAGCAGACAAAAGACCGTTCAGGACGTCATTTCTGAGATGTTTCAGTGAAGCCAAAAACTTGGCACATTTTTAGTGAATTTGGTGTCAGAAAGCTTCATTAGTTTCCTCCCAGTCAGAGCTCTGTATGTTTCTCATGTGACTGAGAAGAATGATGAGAAATAACACAGTGCCTTCACAAAGTTTCAGCCCCCTGATTTTTCCACATTTTCTTCCTGTTACACCTTCAAATCTGAACTTATGGAATAAGTTTTCTCT
Organism: Siniperca scherzeri; assembly: GCA_027580175.1. Classification (NCBI taxonomy): domain Eukaryota; kingdom Metazoa; phylum Chordata; class Actinopteri; order Centrarchiformes; family Sinipercidae; genus Siniperca; species Siniperca scherzeri. Next base: position 2,292,906 of record CM050842.1, on the reverse strand, counting down.
CCCTTTACTAACACAGTAAATTCAACACATTCATGACCTAAAACATGTTTGAATTAAAATGAAATTTCCTTGTTGAGCTGCAGTGGAGGTACAGAAACACAAAGAGGGAACTTTGTAGATCAACACTTGATTTGTGTAACAGACTGCTGAAGCCTCATATCACCTTCAGCTGAACTGTAGAAGTCATTTTTACACAGAATGATGACTGTGGATTTTGTCCTCCATTTCTTACAGTGTAGTCGTGTTAGGAAGGCATCACTTCACAGTCAGCGTGGACAGGAGGAGTGATTACAGCCACCGACCACTCTGTCAACGTACAGACTTTTGTATTAAGATATTAAGACTTGTGAAAATGTGAACTGATCCTTTAAATTCAGCCACCAAACATTGATGGTGTTGTTATTGAATTAATACAGAGCAAATATTTGAAAGAGACAGTTTGACTGTAAATGTGTGTCATCTTTGTTGATGCAGTTTGTGTTTGTCACATGTTGTCATGAGTTTACAGACTGTTCTCCCTCCACATTCAATAATAAACCTGTTTTTCTTTTCCTTCTTGTTTTTGGGGCTTCAGTGTTCCTGCAGTTTGGACTTTGTGGAGCTCTGTCAGCGTCTCCAGCTGCTGTGAAAACTCTCCCATCAGAGCGCTGACTGCCAGAGCTTCTGCAACACTGCCGCCTGCTGCTGACTGGCAGCTCTGCAGCTCACACTGGGTTTCTGCTCTCACGTCACACTGACGTTTCTGGATTTGGATTTGAAAGTATGAGGATGTGACGGCTGTCGGTCAGATGAACACAGACACCAGCAGCGTCTGTCAGCGTCTGCAGACGAAGATAGAAAGTCTCTTTGACCTCATCTGGACGTGACTTTAACAGGTGAGAGCCCTGACAGGTAACATGACACACCTCTGATGAAGAAACTCTGCTGTCAGTCGTTATATTTTGGGGCTACATAATATATATATATATTATATATTATCTATCTGTACTAGATGAGAGCAGTGAGTCATTCTTTCAACACTGTTATTGACTGTTTCTAGATCTGAATATTCATGAATTCATTCACTAATTATTCTATAATATGTGACTTTTTGGCCAAAATGAGCCTTTTCATGTTGAGTTTATTCAGATTTAATCAGCAGCAGGTAACAAGTTAAATTTTAATCTCAGCTGACTTCACTGCTGAGAAATAAGGGAGAGGCAGAACTGGTCTGACAAGTGAGGGTTCAGAGCTCCGTCTTCAGAGTGTCGGTCCGGACGCAAAACTGATCCATCTTCTTTATTAATGGCTTGGGTTTTACAGTTGGTGACGAGGAAAGGCGTGTGTGTGTGTGTGTGTGTGTGCCTAAAAGTGACATTTACAAAAATAATATTTACAACTTCACTTCATATAAAACTTCAAAAACGTTTTAGCTAAAATTAATAATACAATCATTACTGTCTAACCAGCTTGGCAGGTTAAAATTATTGTGGCTATGTTCCGTTTAATTTGTTCAAAAACACAACTTTAATGTTGCAAGAAAACAATGGTAGGCAGATAACAAACGAAGCTAGCCTTACAAACGAGGTTATTTGATGCTTACAATCCTACTCAGGTTAGCTAACGTTAGCTAGCAGTAAAACATAGCAAGCATGTTCTAATGAAAACATGCGTTACCATGACTACACAGCGAGTCAGTCAACTTGGTACAAAGTGTGAGGACTGTGTGCAACACAGAAAGTCAATATTTTCATTTAAGTCATTTAAATTTGATTTGTATGTGCTGTTGTTCTCTACCTAAATCTTTATATATTAATGTTAATATAAAAAAAACCAATAATGTTGTTAATCAAAAAAATAAAAACGAAAGCAACACAGAAAGTCACACTGATCTGTGGCCCCTCTAGCGGTTGGAGCCCTAAACAACAGCATAGTGTTTATGCCAGTGGTGAAGGGGAACATAATAAACATTATACCTGCTTAGCATCAGCATGCTAACATTAACATCTAAGAACTATTGTTTCAGTCATATTTAGATGTGTTCACCTTAAAGTTGTGGTTTCATGATGAATTTATCTTTCTTGTAGTGTCGTCTGGTGCCATGAGCCGTGCTGCTAGCATGGCTAAAAACAACAGCACAGCCTTCATTTCAAGATCTAGAAGTTGGTGGAACAAAAGCTAACGGAAAATGTGACTTCAACTCTTTATCTGTGTGTTTTTTTGAATGAATGAAGGAATGTGACAATTCATTAGCATCCTGCTTTAACATTTCAGTTTCCATTTAGTGGTGCTTTAACTCAAAGATGGCTCTCTTGATTGAAAGAAGTATAAGCGGTGTGCCACTTCAAAATTACATTAAGTCCACCCCACAGAGCAGCAGCAGGAGCTCTAACTGGCCAGACTCACAAATACTAATGATACAACTGTGTTACAGTTTTCCTTCAGGTTGAAAGTACTGCCTGATTTTAACAGGAAGGCACGATGACGCCAGATGACCTTTTGAACACTCTGGAGAATTTAAAGAAGGAGGAATTCACAAAGTTCAAATGGTATCTGCAGCAGCCGGACATCCTGGAAGGCTACCAACTCATCAAAGTGTCCGAGCTGGAGGAGGCAGACAGGTTGAAAACAGTGAATCTGATGGTGAACACCTATACACTTCACAGAGCTCTGAAGGTGACCAAGAAGGTTTTAGAGATGATACCCAGGAACGATCTGGTGCAGAGTCTGTCAGACACCAGCTCAGGACCAGAAGGTCAGTCACAGTTTTTTTTTGCGCAACTTTATTTGTATTTTCGGGCATAAAGATTGGGTTGACACGGGCGACACAATACTTGTAAAGGAACAGGTGCTCTCAGTACAGAAACTCATTGCATTCACCAAAGAAAGAGGCATGATGGCGCTACCTGATTTCATTCTCCTTTATTTACACCTTGGTTTGAGACACTGGGAGATATTAATGTCACTGAGTAATGTGGATGGTTTTATTATTAGTGTGGTATTTTATGCCTTCAGTAAATAAACGAGATGAGTGAGGTTGATAAGTTGATGGATGTGAAATAAAGCAGTAGTTTCCTGCAGGTCATTGTCGGAGAGTTTACATTAGACAATAAGAGTATACACAGTATATAATAATATTTTGATTTACAAGGGTCAAAGGGGCATCATATTATGTAGGTGCAATCAATTAATTCTGGCTATCAGAATAATCAAAGATAATCATAAAAAATAACTTTAGTTAATAAAGTTCCTCGGGGCACCACTCTCCTTAAAGAGAAATGATAGCCAATCAAGTCTCACATAATACACTAAACTATCAATTTGGAACTGATTAAATTAATAACTATAACCAAAATTACCATTACTAGCCAGTAGGTTGAAGGATTTGGAGTTCAACATAGCAGAGGTTGGCAGCATATTCACTCTTGTGCAACATTAAAGAAACCAGCATAATTATACACAAGCATTTATTAAAAGGGAATAAAAGCAAAAATACACAATATGGAATCCAACTCTAAATGCACTAAACTACAGAACAGACAGGCAGGGGACACAGAGATGAACATACAATGGTCTTTATTGGAGGACAGCCCAATAGTACAGATATATAGGTATGTAGATGGGGAAGTCTGTAGGAGGGAAGACTCTCTGGAGACGGGAGATCGCTGGACGCAGGAGAAACGCTGGAGAAGGGAGAATAGGCATAACGCCGAGTAGCATGGAGAGTCCTAGTCACAAATGAGGTCGGGCACAGACTGAGGTGAGTGCAGGGCTTTTATGCAGGCTGTGATTGGGAGCTAATGGGGAGCAGATGTGGATGATTAGTGGGTTGTGGAGCCTGGCATATCCCTGACAATACCCCCCCAATCCATGGCCAGCTCCCGAGGGCCGAAAAACCCTGCTAACGTGGTGGTCGTCCTCCATCACGGGGAGCAGGATGATCCGGGTGGACAGCCGGAGTTTGGGCATGTGCTGAGCTGGGAACGTCGGGTGGTCAACCTGGAATCTGGACAGGCGTGGAGTTGGGAGCCTCGGACGGACAACCCAGAGCCTGGACAGGTGTGGAGCTGGGAGCCTCCGGTGGACGACCGGGGACTGGCCTGAGCTGATCTCATGCGGTCTGTGATGAAAATCAACACCATCTGGAGGCCTGGCGGAGTGCCGGTGGCACAGGAGGAAGGTCACATGAGGCCGGCGGTGAAGACGAAGGCCGGGACCTTCTGGAGGCTGGCTGCGGCAAAGGTGGGAACCCCCTGGAGGTCTGCAGCGAAGGCGGGGACCCCCTGGAGGCCTGCGGCGAAGGCATGGACCCTCTGGAGTCCAGAGGTGAGAATCCTCTGGAGGCCGAGGCGGGAACCCCCTGGAGGCCTGAGGCGGAAGCGAAGGCTGGACGTCTGCGGCGCTGGAACTGGAGACGGCAGTGGAGCGGGAGACTGGCAGGGCGGCTGAGCTTCAGTGCAGGCATATAGTGGGTTGGTAGACCGAAGAGGTTTGGCCAGAGAGGCTGGTCTCATCACAGAACCGTTGGAGAGCCTACGTAATGCTGAGGCTCTGGATGGCAAGGTTCTGGCTCGCGTCACTCACCGTACAGCTCCGATATCCCTGGTGCTCTCGGGAAACCATAGAGAAAGGATCCAATTTCAGCTCATTTCGTCCCCAACACACCATTGGTTCTGGGTTTCCTGGTTGCATCTCCATAATCCCTTGTCGACTGGGCCAAGGGAGAATAGGTAGTTGAGTCCATTCTGTCATGCTTCTTGCTTGCAATCCGCTCGATCACCACCAGGAGCAGCCCCTCTTCGACCAGTGGATCCACGGACTTGTCTCTAGTTCCCCAGTACCACGACCTTGGCGAAGTTTTTAGCAAGGATCTAGCCTTGTCCTTACCACCGCATCGTCCATATGACTGCGCCATCGATCTTCTTCCGGGCTCCACTGCCAGCTACCGTCTGTATAATCTGTCACGACCAGAGAGGAGGCCATGGAGAGATACATTGGGGATTCACTTCGTGCGGGTCTCATTCGGGCATCCTCTTCGCCAGCTGGGGCAGGGTTCTTCTTTGTGACTAAGAAGGACGGGACACTACGCCCCTGCATCGATTACCGTGGGTTAAATCAAATAACCGTAAAGAATAAGTACTCACTACCACTAATCAACTCTGCGTTCGAGCCTCTTCAGGGGGCCAAGGTGTTTTCCAAACTGGACCTCCGGAACGCTTATCACCTGGTGCGCATCAGGGAGGGGGACGAGTGGAAGACGGCGTTCAACACCCCTCTGGGTCACTTCGAGTATTTAGTGATGCCGTTCGGGCTCACCAACGCCCCAGCGGTTTTCCAGGCTCTGGTGAACGATGTGCTGCGGGATTTCCTTAATCAGTTCATCTTCGTCTACCTGGATGACCTACTCATATTCTCCCCGGATCAGTCCAGCCACATCCTCCACGTTCGACAAGTCCTGCAACGACTTCTGGAGAATAGGTTATTTGTCAAGGCGGAGAAATGTGAGTTTCATGTGCAGTCAGTTGGTTTCCTTGGGTACATTCTAGAGAGTGGACAGATGAGGACCGACCCAGCCAAGACCCAAGCAGTGGCAGAGTGGCCAGTACCTACCACCCGAAAACAGTTACAACGGTTCTTGGGATTTGCCAACTTCTACCGGCGTTTCATCCGAGACTATAGCCGGGTAGCAGCGCCATTGACCAGACTGACCTCTTCTAAGATCCCGTTCGCATGGACCCGGGAGGCAGAGGTAGCCTGGAACCAATTAAAGGTTCTCTTCACGTCAGCCCCTATCCTCATCCAACCTGATCCCTCCCGACAGTTAACGGTCGAGGTGGACGCCTCGGACATTGGCGTCGGAGCGGTTCTCTCTCAACGCTGTCTCTCTGACCAGAAACTGCATCCTTGTGCTTTCTTTTCTCGACGACTGTCTCCAGCCGAACGGAATTATGACGTCGGAAACAGAGAACTCCTCGCCGTCAAGCTAGCCCTGGAGGAGTGGCGACACTGGTTGGAGCGGAGCAGCCATTTATTGTATGGACTGATCATAGGAACCTAGAGTATATACAGACCGCTAAAAGGTTAAACTCTCGCCAGGCACGTTGGGCCCTGTTTTTTGGCCGTTTCAAGTTTACCCTTACCTACCGTCCAGGATCAAAAACATCAAGCGGACGCCTCTCCGGCAACATTACACCCTTGAGAGCTCCTCAGTACCAGAGACCATTCTCCCGTCAACTTGTGTGGTGGCCGCCGTTACTTGGGAGATAGAGTCCATCGTGAAAGCAGCTCAGCGTGATCAACCTGATCCCGGAACGGGCCTCCCAATCGCCTGTTCATCCCGGACTCAGCCCGCTCCCAGGTACTTCAGTGGGGCACAACTCACGCCGCCTGTCATCCTGGAACCACCGCACTCTCTCCCTGTTAAGGAGATACTTCTGGTGGACTACCATGGAGGCGGACACCGGGCTTTGTCGCAGCTTGTTGCATCTGTGCCCGAGGTAAGGCCTCCCATAAACCACCAGCAGGATTGCTCCGTCCTCTTCCCATTCGGTCGGCCATGGTCACACATCGCCCTGGATTTCATCACCGGTCTTCCTCATTCCCATGGCAATACCACCATCCTCACCATTGTGGACCGCTTTTCCAAAGCAGCTCACTTCATAGCTCTCTCTAAACTTCCTTCAGCTCGGGAGACGGCCGACCTCCTGGTCAATCATGTCTTCGGCTCCATGGTATACCTCTGGACATGGTATCCACCGAGGGCCCCAATTCATATCCCAAGTATGGAAGGCTTTCTGTCAGGCGCTGGGGCTACAGCCAGTCTCTCCTCAGGGTTCCATCCTCAAACCAATGGTCAGACCGAGAGGGCCAACCAAGACCTTGAGGCCGCCTTGCGTTGCGTGGTTGCCACCAACCCGTCGACCTGGAGCTCCCACCTCGCCTGGATAGAATACGCTCACAACTCTCTAACCAGTTCTGCCTCTGGTCTCTCTCCTTCGAGGCATCTCTGGGTTATCAGCCCCCTGTTCCCGTCCCAGGAGAGGTAGTTGGCTGTCCCATCCATTCAACATCATCTTCGCTGCCACAAGATTTGGAGAGAGACCCGAGCTGCACTGTGTCGGTCGGGGGAACGGAATCGACGGATCGCTGACAGACGACGGACCCCAGCACCCGCATATGAGCCAGGTCAGAAGGTTTGGCTTTCTTCCAAAAATATTCCTTTACACACGGAGTCCAAGAAACTATCTCCCGCTACATTGGACCCTTCATCATCGAGCATGTCATTAACCCTCTGCTGTTAGACTCCGGTTACCTCGATCCATGAAGATCCACCCCACTTTTCATGTGTCTCAACTCAAACCTGTAGCTGTCAGTCATCTGTGCCTCCAGCGTTCCCCGCCACCCACCGGGTCATTGAGGATCATCCGGCGTACACAGTGCGGCGGTTGTTGGATGTTCGCCGGCGAGGTAGGGGGTTCCAGTACCTGGTGGACTGGGAGGGTTATGGCCCCGAGGAGCGGTCTTGGGTTCCCCGTTCCCATATCCTGGATCCACAACTTATTCGGGAGTTCCACCAGGCTCGCCCAGAAGGCTCCGGGAGGGTCGCCAGGAGGCGCCCATTAGAGGGGGGGTACTGTCATAGTTAGCCACTATGCCCCCTGATCCTTTTGTCCTCTTCTGTATCTGCCCTCCCCTGTGTTTCCTGGCGGTCCCCTGTTCGTCTTGTTTGTGTGTGTGTGTGTGTGTGTGTGTGTTTGTGTCTGGGTTCTGGGCTGGTTTCCAGATCTCCCGGCTGCTATTGATTACCGGCACACCTGATCATCATCATCATCATCAACCACCACAGTTATCTACTGGGCTCATCCACACTTCCAGCGCCAGATCGTCTTCGTACCCAGTACGCGTTATACGTTACGGCTCAAGTAAGATACCTTTTTGAAGTTTGTCTGTACTTACCTTATGGTAACATTGTCTGTCTCCGTTGTAGACCTCTGTGCTGCCGGTGATCACTTCCTCGTGCCACGGCCATCGGACTCTAGTCTCAGTCTCAGCGTGTCTTCACGCGATCAGCCCAGCCTTCCACCACGCCAGCCAGTCCAGAACCCGCTTCCCTGGTCTCCGCTCAACGCACCGCCCTCCAGCCTCCGTCCAGTCCGGTCGAACTCTCCGTACTACAACGCACTTCGCCAGACACGCCGCGATCTCCTGATCTATTCACACAATAAAACTGTTCTGACCTTGATCAGCTCTGTCCGTGTGTCCTGCTTTTGGGTGCCAAGTTTGTTCCGCATAACACTCATGGCCGTTACCGATAAGATAACCGATCATTTCACATTTTTGTGACAAAAACAAAGACAGTTCTGACTCTTCAAACGCTGGCTGCTTCGTATTCCCTCAGTACATCATCGTTGCAGTGACAAACTTTCAGGTGACTTATAAGATTTGTTGTAATAAAGCTCGTAGGCGAGGACAAGATTGGCTCTCTAGCCTACACTGCGTGCAGCAGTTTGACTTCACTCGCTCATGTTAAGTCAATGAAAGCAATATTGGTTTCATATTATCTGCGCTATTTCATTATCGAATACATAATAATATAAATTTCCTGTTATCAAACTATTTATCGGCCCAATATATATCGTGCATCCCTATTCATAACGAGATATTGGGGGAATGCAATGAGCTCCTGCATCACAACGACATAATGGATTACATCTATAGGAACATACTGTATATGCAATCATTCTTCAGTATTTTGCGTAGTGATCATATTGTAGTCAGGTAGTAGTAGTAAGGTGAAAGGTTAAAGGTTTGCTCGCAGCCATTTCCATGTGAAGGTTCTCTTGTTAGCAACCAAAAGTTCATTAAGGTGAACTAGGTGCAGGAACCTCATTAAGAATCTTCCACATCTATATGTATGCAGGCAGTTGGACCCTTCTCAAATTAACACCTATTTAGTCACAAATTAATGAGTTTCCTGTATTTTTGACTAACAGCCAATCATGTTTTGAGGCAGTTATTGCCTAAGTAGTGGCAGGCTCACAGCTTTCTGCTCAGCTTGGAGACTTTCAGGAATTTGTTTTTTTTACAAGTTGTGACTCTTAATTGATCTGTGGTTCATGTAGGATTTGCTTCCTGTTAATGTGTGAGTGCAGCGAAGGGTTAAGTGCAGTGTGGATAAGGTTAAGAGTTGAGGGTTGTTTTACTACATTAAAGGAGGTTTTGACTAACTGTGTTAGATAAGTAGCAGAGTGATGCAGATGCTAACAAATTAAAGATTGTTGACTGACTGTGAGGAGTATTTGCACGTCAGTAAATTTAATCGTAACTGTTCATCCTTTTTGTTTAATGTTTTTGCTGTTTATGAAAATTATGTTTCAGTAATTTATCAATAACTGAAATGTTATTATGCTACAGATATATTAACTTGTCATTATAGTTTATCACAACCTTTATTGTTGTAGTTTGAATGATTTAATGTATTTCCCTGTTTGTAGAACTACAGTGCCGAATATTTGTACCTACAAATAAAGATTCATTAGTGGAGTTAAACAGCGATCATACTCCAACTAATCAGCTATACAAGACGACATTATATAACCTACATTACATGCACAGAAAAACCAAAAAAATACCACATGAAAGTGAAAAACGACTTAATTAACAAGCACTGATTAACTTAATGATAAATAATAAGTCAAATTGAAATATAACACATAATCTATCTCTCTCTCAGTGTCAGTGGATGTCAGTGATGTTGGAGACACTTCAGAGAACAGAGGACCGTCCTCCTCTCAGAGAGAAGGTAAAGCTGCTGTATTCTCTGGTAAGTATGGAAGCCCTGAAAGATAAAGTGTAGTTTTTAAGTTTGAAAAAATAAAGTTTGACTTTCTCTATGTGACGTTATGACTCCATCATAACTGAGTGAAAGCAAAGGCTGGAGAACTTGATGAGATTTAGTCGAAGCAGCATCAGAGTAAATGCAGGCCTTTAAGTCTTAAAAAGCTTTAAATTCAGTTCCTTAAAAAGGCCCTACTAACTATTAAAACGTCTTAAATTATTGGTCTTGAATATTTTTTTCTTGGCTGCAGTAGAAAGTAACAAGTTATGCATATATTTTGTATGTGATTGCGATCTGTCGGGAGACGTTACACATCTATAAACTAAAGTTGGATTGTTGTGACAGTTGATTGAGTTGCGGGAGGCTGTTCAGTCATGTTTGTGGAGTTTCACTCAGCACATCAAATTTCATTCTCTGTGATATTATAAAAGGTCTTAATTTGTTTTGATGAACACTGCAGAAACGGAGCGTATATAGAAGCAGAGGAAGCCAAAAGTGTCTTCAGGCTGAATGGGAGGTAAAGTTTCGAGGCGGCGCGATTGCAGATAAAAGTCAATACAAAGACGAGACGGGCTCGCCTAGACACACTAACTGCCAACTCTGATAGGCCACTCTGAATGCTCAGTCCTAACTTCTGATGTACAATACACACACGTACTTTACTTGCTAAGACATTATTTACATGTGAGTGATGCAACCAGATTTAGACTTTAATACTAACTAGCGGTTACTGAAATATTTGTGTGGACTGTTTGAAATATTCGTTTAGTTAGTTATTAGGCTACTTCCAACTTTAAAAAAAAAAAAAAATAAATAAATAAAAATATTTCCACTTCACATTAGATTAATTATGTAGGAAATGGTTGCTTGACATTTCTATCATAAAGCTTCACCTGCTGGCCTGCTGGTAGTCTGACTCTGCAAAGTTGGCTCCTTAGCTGCCTCCCTCAGCAGACTGCCTATATGTTAGCCAGCTAGCTAGTGTCGTAAGGGGTGCTGTATGGAGGTAAGTGGACCCAAGAGCAGATGACGAGGAAGCGGTCTCAGGGTGAAGTAGCCGGAACTTCTGTGTTTATTGTGGGGTGTTATGCAGGCAAGTACAGGCAGAAAAAAGGCAGATAAGTTACCGGCTAGCAAAGGTGAAAGCAGGGGAGTGAGTCCAAGGTGGGAACACAGTTCACAGGGGAGCAGGCAAAATCCAAAAATCCAAGAATCCAAAATCCAAACAAGGTCCACGGGAGAACAAAAAATCCAATACAAACTCACGGTAGATACGCTTAACACGATGATCCAACCCAGAACAAAGAAAAGACCCAGACTAAATACCCTAGGGGAGGTGAGACAACGAGACACAGGTGCAAACAATCAAGGGAGGACCAACAATCAAAACTGGAGGGAAAACACAGACAGGAAGTAAAAACACAAGACACACAAGGGAAGAAGAATACCACCAAAATAAACCAGGAAGTGACAACACCTAAACTACCACAGCTAGCTAAGATTGGTTCATGTGACAGCATAATATAAGGCGATATTGTGTGTTGACATGCAAACGTGACAAGCTGCGCATTGTTCGGAAGCATATGTGGAGATTTTTATTCACAGGGCATCTCTTTGGTTATACAATTCGTCATTGCCACAATTTCAAAAGACTCACCGGAGTCGCCAGAGTCATCACACAACGGCAACAATACCGAGTTTGAATGCTAGAATGTGTCACATCACAGGAGGCATAGGGCCAAGGAGGCATGCCTGTCAAAAAGTAATTAACTTTTGTATGATATGGCGATTTAATTTAGTCTAACTTTAGAAATTATGGACTACTCGTATTTATGCAGCCACAACAGCATAAATTAAAAAAAAGAAATTCCTCCAGAGAGGCAGCTCAGCCAAAGAGGGCAAATGAGCTGTTGCTCGGGCAACTTTAGCTCACACTTGTGTACGTCCTTGACAAACATTGTACAACAGGTACATTGGTCAGCTAAATTTTCCACTTCAGTATCAAAGAAGACTACCTGGATCCCTCGCTCTTCACACAATGTAATTGTGTCCAACCTCACATGGGGAAAATAAAGGCTCACAAAAACATCCCCGTCTGCTATTTGGGATCAGAACAGCATAATACAAAATATAACAAACAATAAATAAAGTGAGCAATAAAGCACTTCTGACAAAGATCCACTTTGATTAAGAAACACACAGACTATCAATGAGAGTAAATAATTACCTGCAGGGCTCCAGCACTGTCTCCAACTTCAGCAGTTTCTCCAGCTCAGCTGTTGTTGGCATGGCCAAGTAGTTCGAGCTCTGCAGCATTTGCGGGACTATGTTTGAAATGCCCCTACCTTATGTTTTTAGCTAGATGTTTTATGTCTGTTGCTCTGTCTCTTATTTGCGTTGTTGTCTTTCATTGTGAGGCACTTTGTGACGTCTGCTCTTGAAAGGTGCTATATAAATAAACCTACTTACTTACTATTTACTATATGGTGTCAAACTAACTGTTCTGCAGAGACACCGTGGTGGAGCATGTATGCACAGCACTAGGCAAATGCCTGAACGGGAGTTGCCGGGCCACATTTTGCGAACACGATCGGTGCGGAGTGTGCAGACTTTAAGTTCAATGTTTCACTGTTTTTCTATTCTTATGTATCTATCTATGTATGCTTATCTATCAACAAAATGCCTCTCCTCTGTCTTCATAACAGTCAGTGCATGCGACCGAAGTTCCCATTGCTGGTCAAAATAATGCGCTGTCACCTCGCAGTAACTGATTTCTGAGTGAAGTCCAACAGTCTCCAGTGAGCACAACTGTCAGTCTGTCCGAACTCCTCAGCTACGTTTGCTTTCTGGTCTTCATACAAGTTGTGTGTCTTCGATGCTGTAGTGGCTCTCGAAGGCAATTGATATGTGCAAATTCAGGCAGGCATATCCAAATTATTTCACACAGACCCTTGTCATCCACAATGTTAATTGGCCTGCACCTGTAGCCAGCCATTTAGCTATTGCTGTTGAAAGCTTGCTGTTTGTAGGTTTGTCCAGGGGTTTCCCTCGCACACTATCAAGTGTGGTCTGCTGCAAGCGAGATGTTTCAAGAGTTAACAGGGCTGTTCATTGTCATTGTTTTTTTCCATAATTTCTCTCAGTGATAATAACACTGTACTCAGCATCATACCAGTCACAAGAACAGACAGGTTGTGTTCAAACACCCCCAATAGTCAAACTCAGCTTAGTTACAGTGAGTGAATACAATGTTATTATTACTGATAGCAATGATGGTTCAAAACTACAAAAATAAAACCCAACTTGTAAAGAAAACTGAATTATCCTTATCCTTATGTGTGTGGACTGCAGTACTAAGATGCTCCTCACACACTTTGTTAACGGCTGCATCGGCTGCTGATGACGTCACTCTAATGTGAAGAAATCTGTTAAAAACTCTTTTGCTCATCTGATAAAATAGGATAGAAGAGGAAAATGGAAATTACTTTGAGAGATGAAAACAGTCAGGACTTGTAACTGAAACTCTGAGGTTTAGCTTCACTCCAACTTTCCTGGTATTATTACTGTTTACTGATCGCTTCCTGCAGCCATTTTGCATTCTACTTCCTCTGGTTGTTCCACAATAAAAGCTTTCCACCAGCGAAACAACAGGAGGACTTTTAATGTGAAGCAGCAAGATGAAATGCAATGTGTTTGTCGTCAAGAGCTTTGTTAGCAATGCTATTCTTCAATAAAAATCGGTCTACACAACAGGATATGAACACACTTGGTGCTATTTTGCCAGCGTAGACAGCTTGAGCTTGCCAGCACGACTTAAAATATCACGGTTCCTCACAGCTCAGCCTGATGCAACTAACCCCATCCCTATCAAACTATCACATCATCTATTATTCAAAATTACTTTAGCTAATATCATATGTTATAATAAAATAACAGTAATCACACTTCTTTCTTTTTAAACAAATAATTAAAACTGTATTTTGAATTAAATGTTTTTGTTTTCTTTCACGCTACATGTGTAGATATGGCTGCTGCGAACTATCTGCGATGTGAAGATCAGTTTCTGTGCTCCATCTGTCTGGATGTGTTCACTGATCCTGTCACCACATCATGTGGACACAACTTCTGCAAAAACTGCATCAGTAAACACTGGGATACTAACGACCGGTACCTGTGTCCGATGTGTAAAAAGGTTTTCTACACAAGACCTGAGCTGCACGTCAACACTTTCATCTCTGAGATGGCTGCTCAGTTCAGACAGTCAGCTCAACAGGAAGCCAGCAGCAGCAGCTCAGAGACACAAGTGTCCAAACCAGGAGAAGTTCCCTGTGACGTCTGCACTGGAACCAAACTGAAGGCCCTGAAGTCCTGCCTGGTGTGTCTGGCCTCCTACTGTGAGACTCACCTGGAGCTTCATCTGACAGCTTCACGTCTGAAAAGACATCAGCTGATCGACCCTGTGGAGAACCTGGAAGGCAGGATGTGTACGAAGCACGATAAACCTCTGGAGCTGTTCTGTAAGACCGACCAGACATGTGTCTGCGCTCTGCACTGTTTTAGACCACAAGACACATGATGTTGTTCCTCTGAAGGAAGAATGTGAAGGAAAGAAGGCCGAGCTGGGAAGACAGAGGCTGAAATTCAGCAGATGATCCAGAAGAGACGACTGAAGATTCAGGAGATCAAACGCTCGGTTGACCTCGGTAAGGAAGATGCAGACAGAGAGATCGCAGAAGGTGTTCAGGTCTTCACTTCTCTGAAGGAGTCTGTTGAGAGAGGCCAGGCCAATCTCATCCACACGATCAAAGAGAAGCAGAAAACAACAGAGAAACAGGCCGAAGCTTTCATCAAAGAGCTGGAACAGGAAATCTCTGAGCTGATGAAGAGAAGGACTGAGGTGGAGCAGCTCTCACGCTCTCAAGACCACCTCCATCTTCTCCAGAGTTTCCAGTCCCTAAACACCTACCACCCACCACCCACCAAGTACTGGACAGAGGTCAGCGTCCATTCACCATCATATGAGGGGTCTGTGGTGAGAGCTGTGGCTCAGCTGGAGGAGACACTCAGTAAACAGATGAAGAAGCTGCTTGAAGCAGAGCTGAAGAGGGTCCAGCAGTATGCAATGGATGTGACTCTTGATCCTGATACAGCACATCCCTGTCTCACCCTGTCTGATGATGGGAAACAAGTGAATCATGGTGATGTTCAGATGAAACTTCCAAACAATCCAGAGAGATTTTCTCCCAGTCTCTGTGTTTTAGGAAAGCAGAGTTTCTCTTCAGGCAGATTTTACTTTGAGGTTCAGGTTAAAGGGAAGACTAAATGGACTTTAGGAGTGTGCAGAGAGTCGATCGACAGGAAGGGAAAAATCACACTGAGCCCTGAGAATGGTAACTGGACTATATGGTTAAGAAATAGAAATCTGTACAGAGCTCTTGCTGGCCCTCCAGTCCGTCTCTCTCTGAAGTCTCAGCCTCAGAAGGTGGGGGTGTTTGTGGATTATGAGGAGGGTCTGGTCTCCTTTTATGACGTAGATGCTGCAGCTCTTATCTACTGCTTTACTGGCTGCTCCTTCACTGAGAAACTCTTCCCATTCCTCAGTCCTGGTGATAATGATGGTGGTAAAAACTTTGCACCTCTGATCATCTCTCCTGTCAGAGTAAACTAATAACTTATCTTACTTCATGTATTGATTTATTTTCATTCAAAGGAACAAATGTACATATTTAGAGTTTACTGTGGTGATTGATTTATATTTCATTGTTAAGATTTTTATTATATGTATCCCATTACATCAGCAACACATTACTTTGATGCATTCATCTCTTCATCCCTGCATCATGACACACTTTATGTGGAGAATATCTATTTAAACCTCTTTTAAACCCACAATTATTTTAAGAAATCACTGTTTCTAAAGGCATTAAATATGTCAAGATGAATTTTGAGTAAATTTGTAAAAAATGCTGCCAAATATCTAGATTTTTAAACATTTTCTATTAGATGTGCAGCCACAGAAAACATATTGCTGAATATTTCATTGTGTCATAAAGCTTCATTTAAGAGTAAGGCCTGTTGCATGTCTATAGTACAGAATACAGTATGTGTCATTGTTTTATTGGGCATTAAAAGTATGGACTCTACCTGCCCAGCAGCAAATGGACAACGTTAATTAATAGAATAGATGCTAACTGAACTTTCTATTTTGTCTGAAAAGTGGTTTGTTTGTTTAATTAATTGATTAATTTGGGCAATTTATATTTGTTTTGTTGTTTTGTGTTTGTGTTGTTGTCTGTAAGATGGATTATTATTATCTATAAATATGTGATTGTAAAATAAAAACTGTAAAATAAACTAGTTGTTGAACATAAGGCCTGAGTAAGCAGTGACTTGAGCACCAAACACTGAACACAAAAGCCTGGTTTACACAGAAGTTGTATTTCATGACAAAGTTTCACGAAAAACTAATTTCTGGCTTCAAATTGTAATTCAGCATGTAGCAAATTA
Organism: Siniperca scherzeri; assembly: GCA_027580175.1. Taxonomy (NCBI): domain Eukaryota; kingdom Metazoa; phylum Chordata; class Actinopteri; order Centrarchiformes; family Sinipercidae; genus Siniperca; species Siniperca scherzeri. The sequence goes on along the minus strand of CM050842.1, from coordinate 2,276,582 downwards.
GCATGCCAACTAGTTCAATACATTTTTACCAGTTGTCTTGTGAAGAGTGGAAGCTAGCACCAAGCTAAGCTAACACAGAACTGCACCGGCACCTGGAGGGAAACAAACTTGAGAGGGACACTAAAGAGAAAGCCCTCACAAAACTCTTCTGAATAAAACAAGAGGCACAACCTATCCTCTTCTGAACAAGCTAAGACTAATTACACACACCAATGTTTTCCACTGAAACACCAAGCCTGACAGACCTTCGAGCTCAGAAAAGCTAAATTTAACTAGGATAAATAATTCATTCACTGATTAAATTTCACTGACATGAATGTCAATTTCAGATTAAGTTAACTGTTAGCTAGGTTTGCTGGCGTTTTAACCTAACCCCCACCCTTACACTAAACTCACTACTTAAATCTATCTAATAATAAGTCTAATTCCCTTTAAACAGCTCTTTAATGAAGCGGACAAAATGTCCTCACTTTCCAAAAATTTCCGCTCATCATTCTCAAGGTGTAAAACTCAAACCGGCCCTCACAAAGATAGAAATACAAGACTCAGTGCACACACTTAATTGGACAGTCCTTAATTGGAGTGCTGCTGCCCTCAAGTGGCTGAAATCCATCAATCATTTTGTAGATGAACCACAACCATCATGCACTGAAATATCAGTTGCTCTGACAGCAACATGTCAGACAAATGAATTATCAGCGGAATAAAAACACATCCAACAATTATCATATCATCACCAGTTACCTGGGTTTTATTTCCTGCAGCTTGTTTTTACACAAGTACAAACAAGTATACTGTACAAATACACTCATTTAAGAAAAAGCTTGAGTGTTTAGTTTTAAAAGAACACCGTGTCAGAGCAAGTCTAAGATCAGCAGGCAAACTCTTTCTTTCTTCTTTATGTGCTTTAATACTGAAAGCCATCTCACCACAGATGTCTCCAGAGATACCTCTTCACATACCTTACTCCTCCCACCTGTTAGGTATAGTACCACCTTTGATCCAGAGCTGCAGTAAAAGGTGGAGCAACACTGGAAAGAAGAGAGCTTCAACGTCACACTCCAGAAATGAAAGTAAAGTTTGTCAGAGTGTCAGCCACGCAGCAGTCGAGACAAGTCTCTGTTTCTCTCTAAAAGAAAATTCAAACTGAGTTCATCAGGTCTTTCTCAGCAACACAGCAGAGTCTCTGCCAAACACTGGTGAGTACAGCTGATCATATTTACAGTTTCAGCAAACAGGATTAACACAAAACTTCAGCTCTACTCAGGCAGGAAGTTCCACTCTTTTCATCTCATACTTGGTTAAAATATAACTATGGCTGTTTGTCCACAGGCCCACTATACAGTAGCCCACTTCAACTGCTTTAAACAGTCTCTCTGTGTCACTTCTCAGGACTTTAGTAACTTGTAACTGAAACTCCGTGGTTTGGAGTTTAGCTTCACTCCTACTTTCCTGATATTATTACTGTTTACTGATCGCTTCCTGCAGCCATTTTTCTTCTACTTCCTCTGGTTGTTTCACAATAAAAGCTTTCCACCAGCAAACCAGCAGGAGGCTTTTAATGTGAAGCAGCAAAAGGAAATGCAATGTGTTTGTCGTCAAGTAAGCAGAACTTTGTTAGCAATGCTATTCTTCAATACAAATTGGTCTACACAACAGGATATGAACACACTTGATGCTTTTTTACCAGCGTAGACAGCTTGAGCTTGCCAGCACGACTTAAAAGATCGCCGATGCTCACAGATCGGCCTGATGCAACTATCCCCATCCCTATCAAAGTATCACATCATCTATTATTTAAAAATTTTTTACCTAATATGTGTTATGCTTAAAATAACAGTAAACACACTTCTTTCTTTTTAAACAAATACATAAAACTGTATTTTGAATTAAATGTTTTTCTTCTCTTTCACGCTACATGTTTAGATATGGCTGCTGCGAACTATCTGCGATCTGAAGATCAGTTTCTGTGCTCCATCTGTCTGGATGTGTTCACTGATCCTGTCACCACATCATGTGGACACAACTTCTGCAAAGACTGCATCAATGAACACTGGGATAATAACGACCAGTACCTGTGTCCGATGTGTAAAAAGGTTTTCAACACAAGACCTGAGCTGCACGTCAACACTTTCATCTCTGAGATGGCTGCTCAGTTCAGACAGTCAGCTCAACAGGAAGCCAGCAGCAGCAGCAGCAGCTCAAAGACACAAGTGTCCAAACAAGGACAACTTCCCTGTGACGTCTGCACTGGAACCAAACTGAAGGCCCTGAAGTCCTGCCTGGTGTGTGTGGCCTCCTACTGTGAGACTCACCTGGAGCCTCATCTGACAGCTTCACGTCTGAAAAGACATCAGCTGATCGACCCTGTGGAGAACCTGGAAGGCAGGATGTGTATGAAGCACGATAAACCTCTGGAGCTGTTCTGTAAGACCGACCAGACATGTGTCTGCATGCTCTGCCCTGTTTTAGACCACAAGACACATGAGTTTGTTCCTCTGAAGGAAGGATGTGAAGGAAAGAAGGCCGAGCTGGGGAAGACAGAGGCTGAACTTCAGCAGATGATCCAGAAGAGACGACTGAAGATTCAGGAGACCAAACGCTCAGTTGACCTCGGTAAGGAAGATGCAGATAGAGAGATCGCAGAAGGTGTTCAGGTCTTCACTTCTCTGAAGGAGTCTGTTGAGAGAGGCCAGGCCAATCTCATCCACACGATCAAAGAGAAGCAGAAAACAACAGAAAAACAGGCTGAAGCTTTCATCAAAGAGCTGGAACAGGAAATCTCTGAGCTGATGAAGAGTAGGACTGAGGTGGAGCAGCTCTCACGCTCTGAAGACCACCTCCATCTTCTCCAGATCTTCCAGTCCCAAAACACCTACCACCAACCATCCACCACGGACTGGACAGAGGTCAGCGTCCCTCCACCATCATATGAGGGGTCTGTGGTGAGAGCTGTGGCTCAGCTGGAGGAGACACTCAGTAAACAGATGAAGAAGCTGCTTGAAGCAGAGCTGAAGAGGGTCCAGCAGTATGCAGTGGATGTGACTCTTGATCGTAATACAGCACATGCTGACCTAATTCTGTCTGAGGATGGGAAACAAGTGAATCATGGTAATGTAAAGAAGAATCTTCCAGACAACCCAAAGAGATTTTCTCCCTGTATCTGTGTTTTAGGAAAGCAGAGTTTCTCTTCAGGCAGATTTTACTTTGAGGTTCAGGTTAAAGGAAAGACTGAATGGGATTTTGGAGTGTGCAGAGAGTCGATCAACAGGAAGGGAGACATCACACTGAGACCTGAGGATGGTTACTGGACTATATGGTTGAGAAATGGAAATAAGTACAAAGCTCTTGCTGGCCCTTCAGTCGGTCTCTCTCTGAAGTCTCAGCCTCAGAAGGTGGGGGTGTTTGTGGATTATGAGGAGGGTCTGGTCTCCTTTTATGACGTAGATGCTGCAGCTCTTATCTACTCCTTTACTGGCTGCTCCTTCACTGAGAAACTCTTCCCATACTTCAATCCCTGTCTTAATGATGGTGGTAAAAACTCTGCACCTCTGATCATCTCTCGTGTCAGAGTAAACTAATCACTTATCTTACTTCATGTATTAATTTATTTTCATTCAAGGGAACAAATGTACAAATTTAGAGTTTACTTTGGTGATTGATTTACACTTCATTGTGAGATTTTTTTTCTATGTATCCCATTACATCGGCAACACATTACTTTCATGCATTAATTTCTTCAACCCTGTATCGTGACTTGTTGTGACTGTCTGCTGAGATGCTGCTGTGTTTAACAGGACGTACAAGTGCTGCAACATTTACGCCTGTACATAACTGAATGTGTCAGTACTTATCTTCATTTTTAATTTGCAAGAGCATGCCTTAAACACGTGAAAAGTGCTTATATGATACAAAAAATACATTAAAAAAAATCTCAATTATTTTACTGGGTTACAGGGTTTCTGTATATTCCTTAACAGACACTCAAACACTGAACTTATGGAAACGTCTTCTCCAAAATATGAATATTTTACTATAAATGTAATTAAAAACATAACTGAGATGCCTGCCAGAAATGTACTTAATCTTTAAACTTTAGTGTTTGTTGTAATTGTGTCGTTTTTATTAATTATGGCTTTATTTATTTTCCAGAACTATAAACAAAAATATAACCATGCCAGCTATTTTACAATGCTGTACGAAAAAGGAATCTACTGAGAAACTAATTTCTGGCTTCAAATTGTAATTCAGCATGTAGCAAATTAGCATGCCAACTAGGCCAATACATTTTTACCAGTTGTCTTGTGAAGAGTGGAAGCTAGCACAAAGCTAAGCTAACACAGAACTGCACCGGCACCTGGAGGGAAACAAACTTGGGAGGGACACTAAAGAGAAAACCTTTACAAAACTCTTCGGAATAAAACAAGAGGCACAACCAACTTCCTCTTTTGAAGTGTTCACATTAATAAGTTAATAATAATAGGAATGACAGATATAGGAGTAATAATGACAGTATTAGTAACAAAGCCAACAACAACAACCGTAGTAGCAGTTGTCGAGCAGGAACACGGGGGCAGCAGGTTGCCCACAACCACAGATCCAGACTCTGCAGCTCCGGAGGCAGAAATACCTGCTGAAAGCAACAGAAGGAGAGAGGAGAGAGACGAGAAAGCACAGAACTACGGGAGAGAGAAGATGTTGAGTTAGTAACATGCAGTTAAGGGATAAAAATGCATACAGATGGAGAGGGAGAGGAGAGAGAGAGACGAGAAAGCACAGAACTACGGGAGAGAGAAGATGTTGAGTTAGTAACATGCAGTTAAGGGATAAAAATGCATACAGATGGAGAGGGAGAGGAGGAGAGAGGTGCATCATGGGAAGTCTCCCGGCAGTCTAGGCCTATAGCAGCATAACTAAGGGATGGTTCAGGACTCACCCGAGCCAGCTCTAACTATAAGCTTTATCAAAGAGGAAGGTCTTTAGTCTACTCTTAAATGTGGAGATGGTGTCTGCCTCCCGAACCCAAACTGGGACCTGGTTCCACAGGAGAGGAGCTTGATAACTGAAGGCTCTGGCTCCTGATCTACTTTTGGAGACTCTAGGAACAACAAGGAACCCTGCATCCTGGGGGCGCAGTGTTCTAGTGGGGTACTAAGGTATTATGAGCTCTTTAAGATACGATGGTGCCTGACCATTAAGAGCTTTGTAGGTGAGGAGAAGGATTTTAAATTCTATTCTGGATTTTACAGGGAGCCAGTGCAGAGAAGCTAATATTGGAGAAATATGATCTCTTTTCCTAGTTCTTGTCAGTACACATTCAGACCCTTTACTTAAGTAAAAGTACTAAGTAGTAAAAGTCCTGCATTCATAACGTTATTTAAGTAAAAGTATGTACAACAAGTACTTAAAGTAAGAAAAGTTAAAGTACTCATTGTGCAGTAAAATGTTCCCTGTCAGAGCTTTACTATTATATCTGATGTTTCGGGATTTATATTACTTGGTGAATATGATGTTATTATTACAGAAATTATGAACAAAAGTACCAAAATAAAACCCAAACTACCAAAATAAGATGCTATTATGTCATGTCGTTTGGAGCTGTAAAAAGAGTACAGCTCTGTTGGCTTTAGTACTTTGGGCCAGGTGAACTCACCATGTATCTGATGGTTGTACATACTTAATGTCCAAATATTCAGTTTGGGGTATTTTAAACTGAGGCTTTTTTTAAACCGGGTTTAATGGCGTACCAAAGAGTAACAAAGAGTTTCCCCTCGGGGATCAATAAAGTATTTCTGATCTGTCTAGCGCCTCCATTTGGCTACTGGAGCACATTACAATAAACAGGAACTAACCTGTGTCAGGTGACAGTAAACATCTGCCATCTGTTTAGTGCTGCTCAAAGGTTCCTGTCCACCAACAGTCCTCCTCAATGGACATCATGTTTCATGAATTAACCTACTCACTACGTCCACAGTGATTGGTCACAGGTGACAGGTCTGTGAATGGTGCATTCATGTGCTCCTTGGATGGTCCCATTTCTTCATTCTTCTGACTTTGGTGTGTTCATGAGCTTTAAGTCGTAATATGGAAACAACATGGATGCTACAAAGAAGATGTGTTGTATTTTATTGGTCAGAGCGTTTGAACAACACGTTGATAGCTGTTTCTAGCATTAGTAATAGTATTAGTGTACAGTATTAGTATTAGTAGCACGTCATGTACCAAAGTTTTCGCAGACTTTCCGAGTTGTTGTTCCAGTTTGAGGGGACGTTCATGTGAATTTTCCCAGTCGGGAAGTCATTTTTCCAATAATTCAGACACCACATGAATGCAGCATTAGTAGTCATTAAAACACACAATTGATAGATAAATAGATAGTTGCCATGCCAAGTATTTTCTACTGTCATAGATTTTATGCATGTGTCACAACGTCTGCCTCAGTTCTGTTTTCCTCAGTCCTCAGGCCCCTTCATGCCATTTTCCATCCATCCACCAGGTGCCCTCGGACTTTCCCTCCTTTCCCCATCACCTGACTGCCCCGCCCATCTACACACCTGTTCCCACTTCATCATCAGTCACTCTACATATACCGGTCCACTTCCACTGTTCCCTTGCCACTTCGTTAAAGTTGGACTGCGTCTCATGCCTTTTGCTTTCTAGCCTCTGGATTCTGTTAGTTGTTATGAGACCTAAATCTGTTACCTGCCTGTTTTGAACCTCTGCATGGTCTTTTTTGATCTTTCCTACCCTCTGGATGTGTTCGCCTGTTTAGACTGCCTTCCTGGTTTCGACCCTTGCCAGTCTCATTACTCTGTAAGCCTATGTACCTCCATTTCTGAATGAAATCACTGAACTGACGCTGTCTGCCTCAAGTGTCTGCATTTGGGTCCCATACCTCGCTAGCCGAATTCAGCCCACTGACAACATGAAACATTGTTTTCAGTTGTCCAAACAACTCTTCTCTTTAATCACTCTTTAATGGAGTTGTCCTATAAAAACAGACATATACTGACTGGTTTCATGCTTCTAGACTTCGATATTAAAATTAAGACAGAATTCAGCTTTTAACTTTTTTAAAACAGGTTTTTTTCCATTAAAGTTGAATCATCAAAAAGCCAAAGTATGTTAGTGAAGCCTTTAAACAGTCCAGCAGACAAAAGACCGTTCAGGACGTCATTTCTGAGATGTTTCAGTGAAGCCAAAAACTCAGACAACATTTTTAGTGAATTTGGTGTCAGAAAGCTTCATTAGTTTCCTCCCAGTCAGAGCTCTGTATGTTTCTCATGTGACTGAGAAGAATGATGAGAAATAACACAGTGCCTTCACAAAGTTTCAGCCCCCTGATTTTTCCACATTTTCTTCCTGTTACACCTTCAAATCTGAACTTATGGAATAAGTTTTCTCTCCCTTTACTAACACAGTAAATTCAACACATTCATGACCTAAAACATGTTTGAATTAAAATTAAATTTCCTTGTTGAGCTGCAGTGGAGGTACAGAAACACAAAGAGGGAACTTTGTAGATCAACACTTGATTTGTGTAACGCAGACTGCTGAAGCCTCATATCACCTTCAGCTGAACTGTAGAAGTCATTTTTACACAGAATGATGACTGTGGATTTTGTCCTCCATTTCTTACAGTGTAGTCGTGTTAGGAAGGCATCACTTCACAGTCAGCGTGGACAGGAGGAGTGATTACAGCCACCGACCACTCTGTCAACGTACAGACTTTTGTATTAAGATATTAAGACTTGTGAAAATGTGAACTGATCCTTTAAATTCAGCCACCAAACATTGATGGTGTTGTTATTGAATTAATACAGAGCAAATATTTGAAAGAGACAGTTTGACTGTAAATGTGTGTCATCTTTGTTGATGCAGTTTGTGTTTGTCACATGTCATGAGTTTACAGACTGTTCTCCCTCCACATTCAATAATAAACCTGTTTTTCTTTTCCTTCTTGTTTTTGGGGCTTCAGTGTTCCTGCAGTTTGGACTTTGTGGAGCTCTGTCAGCGTTTCCAGCTGCTGTGAAAACTCTCCCATCAGAGCGCTGACTGCCAGAGCTTCTGCAACACTGCCGCCTGCTGCTGACTGGCAGCTCTGCAGCTCACACTGGGTTTCTGCTCTCACGTCACACTGACGTTTCTGGATTTGGATTTGAAAGTATGAGGATGTGACGGCTGTCGGTCAGATGAACACAGACACCAGCAGCGTCTGTCAGCGTCTGCAGACGAAGATAGAAAGTCTCTTTGACCTCATCTGGATGTGACTTTAACAGGTGAGAGCCCTGACAGGTAACATGACACACCTCTGATGAAGAAACTCTGCTGTCAGTCGTTATATTTTGGGGCTACATAATATATATATATATATTATATATTATCTATCTGTACTAGATGAGAGCAGTGAGTCATTCTTTCAACACTTTTATTGACTGTTTCTAGATCTGAATATTCATGAATTCATTCACTAATTATTCTATAATATGTGACTTTTTGGCCAAAATGAGCCTTTTCATGTTGAGTTTATTCAGATTTAATCAGCAGCAGGTAACAAGTTAAATTTTAATCTCAGCTGACTTCACTGCTGAGAAATAAGGGAGAGGCAGAACTGGTCTGACAAGTGAGGGTTCAGAGCTCCGTCTTCAGAGTGTCGGTCCGGACGCAAAACTGATCCATCTTCTTTATTATTAATGGCTTGGGTTTTACAGTTGGTGACGAGGAAAGGCGTGTGTGTGTGTGTGTGTGTGTGTGTGCCTAAAAGTGACATTTACAAAAATAATATTTACAACTTCACTTCATATAAAACTTCAAAAACGTTTTAGCTAAAATTAATAATACAATCATTACTGTCTAACCAGCTTGGCAGGTTAAAATTATTGTGGCTATGTTCCGTTTAATTTGTTCAAAAACACAACTTTAATGTTGCAAGAAAACAATGGTAGGCAGATAACAAACGAAGCTAGCCTTACAAACAAGGAGGTTATTTGATGCTTACAATCCTACTCAGGTTAGCTAACGTTAGCTAGCAGTAAAACATAGCAAGCATGTTCTAATGAAAACATGCGTTACCATGGCTACACAGCGAGTCAGTCAACTTGGTACAAAGTGTGAGGACTGTGTGCAACACAGAAAGTCAATATTTTCATTTAAGTCATTTAAATTTGATTTGTATGTGCTGTTGTTCTCTACCTAAATCTTTATATATTAATGTTAATGTTAATATAAAATAACCCAATAATGCTGTTAATCAAAAAAATAAAAACGAAAGCAACACAGAAAGTCACACTGATCTGTGGCCCCTCTAGCGGTTGGAGCCCTAAACAACAGCATAGTGTTTATGCCAGTGGTGATAGGGAACATAGTAAACATTATACCTGCTTAGCATCAGCATGCTAACATTAACATCTAAGAACTATTGTTTCAGTCATATTTAGATGTGTTCACCTTAAAGTTGTGGTTTCATGATGAATTTATCTTTCTTGTAGTGTCGTCTGGTGCCATGAGCCGTGCTGCTAGCATGGCTAAAAACAACAGCACAGCCTTCATTTCAAGATCTAGAAGTTGGTGGAACAAAAGCTAACGGAAAATGTGACTTCAACTCTTTATCTGTGTGTTTTTTTGAATGAATGAAGGAATGTGACAATTCATTAGCATCCTGCTTTAACATTTCAGTTTCCATTTAGTGGTGCTTTAACTCAAAGATGGCTCTCTTTGATTGAAAGAAGTATAAGCGGTGTGCCACTTCAAAATTACATTAAGTCCACCCCACAGAGCAGCAGCAGGAGCTCTAACTGGCCAGACTCACAAATACTAATGATACAACTGTTTTGCAGTTTTCCTTCAGGTTGAAAATACTGCCTGATTTTAACAGGAAGGCACGATGACGCCAGAGGACCTTTTGAACACTCTGGAGAATGTAAGAGAAGAGGAATTCAGAAAGTTCAAATGGTATCTGCAGCAGCCGGACATCCTGGAAGGCTACCAACCCATCAAAGTGTCCGAGCTGGAGGAGGCAGACAGGTTGCAAACAATGAATCTGATGGTGAACACCTATAAACTTCAAGGAGCTCTGAAGGTGACCAAGAAGGTTTTAGAGAAGATACCCAGGAACGATCTGGTGCAGAGTCTGTCAGACACCAGCTCAGGACCAGAAGGTCAGTCACAGTTTTTTTTGCGCAACTTTTTAATTTGTATTTTCGGGCATAAAGATTGGGTTGACATGGGCGACACAATACTTGTAAAGGAACAGGTGCTCTCAGTACAGAAACTCATTGCATTCACCAAAGAAAGAGGCATGATGGCACTACCTGATTTCATTCTCCTTTATTTACACCTTGGTTTGAGACACTGGGAGATATTAATGTCAGCCCGATAGTACAGATATACAGGTATGTAGATGGGGAAGTCTTTAGGAGGGAAGACTCACTGGAGACAGGAGATCACTGGAGACAGGAGATCGCTGGAGACGGGAGAATAGGCGTAACGGCAAGTAGAATGGAGAGTCCTAGTCACAAACGAGGTCAGGCACAGACTGAGGTGAGTGCAGGGCTTTTATGCAGGTTGTGATTGGGAGCTAATGGGGACCAGATGTGGATGATCAGTGGGTTGTGGAGCCTGGCATATCCGTGACCGTACCCCCCCCCACCTCCACGGCCAGCTCCCGAGGGCCGAAAAACCCCGCCGACGTGGTAGTCATCCTCCACCACGGGGAGCAGGATGATCCGGGCAGATCGCTGGAATTTGTGCATGTGCGGAGCTGGGAACTTCGGGTGGATGACCCGGAATCTGGACAGGCGCGTAGCCGATCTCATGCGGGCTGTGATGAAGATCAACACCATCTTCAGGCTGGGACCTTCTGGAGGCTGGCTGCGGTGAATGCGGGAACCCCCTGGAGGCTTGCCAACCAGATCAGGGGCCAGAGGCAGGACCGCCGGACAGGGAGCCGGCTACGGGACAGCAGGACAGGGAGCCGGCGATGGGACAGCAGGACAGGGAGCCGACGTCGGGACAGCAGGACATGGTGCTGATAACGGGATGACTGGCAGAGGAGCGGGCTGGAGCAATGGTGTCTGGGAGTCCGGAACCTGCCATTCCGGTCAAGAAGGAGGATACGGCTGCTGCTGTGACCCAGCCGTTGATGCAGCGGCTTGTTGCAACCCATCAGTTGGTCCTGCGGCGTGCTGTGATCCAACCGGAAGAGGAGGTGGTTGCGATCCAGCATCGGCTAGGGATTGGTGCTGCTGCGATCCAGCCGGGAAAGGAGTCGACTGTGATCCAGCGGAGAATCCGGGGGAGAGGAGCTGCTGCGGCCCGGTGGAGAGTCCGGGAGCGAGGAGCAGCTGCCACCCTGCAGGGGATGCTGTCTGCTGCCAACCTGCAGGGGGTGCTGTCTGCTGCGATCCAGCAGGGAGTGACGGTGCTGGGACTTGGGACAGCCGCGGCGCTGGAACTGGGGACGTCTGCAGCGCTGGAACTGGAGACGGCAGTGGAGCAGGAGAGCAGGAGAGCTGGAGAGCAGCGGAGCAGCGGGGCGGTGGAACTTTGGTGCAGTCAAGTAGTGGGTTGGTAGACCGAAGACTGGTCGGTAGAGGTGCGGGCTGAGGACTGGCTGACGAATTGATGACTGGAGGGCCAAACTCCTTCCTGAGGAGTGTTGCGACCCTGCCAAAAGAGTTGAGGATGGCCTCATCTCGTGACCATATGGATCCTGCCCAGCAAAGTGCCAGGCCGACTAGCCGGAGAACCAAGAAGGCCACCTTGGATCGTTCAGTGGGATACTGATGTGGATACCGCTTGAAGGCAACACCGCAACAAAAATTCCTTGTAGTCCTCTGCCGAGCCTGAGAGTAGACTAGTTGGGTCATCTTGCTATAAGCCAGAGGTGGTGAAGGATGGGTGAGGAGATATTGTTGGACCATATCCTCCAGGTCCGGGAGGGGGGCCATCGGGGCTCAGAGCTGTCATCCTTTCAGTAGGTCTGACCTTCTGTTACGGAACAGACAAGCAGGGGACACCGAGATGGATATAGAATCAGTCGTTGGATGCAATCCAAATTATTTCACACAGACCCTTGTCATCCACAATGTTAATTGGCCTGCAAGCTGTAGCCAGCCATTTAGCTATTGCTGTTGAAAGCTTGCTGTTTGTAGGTTTGTCCAGGGGTTTCCCTCGAACACTATCAAGTGTGGTCTGCTGCAAGAGAGATGTTTCAAGGGTTAACAGGGCTGTTCATTGTCATTGTTTTTTTCCATCATTTCTCTCAGTGATAATAACACTGTACTCAGCATCATACCAGTCACAAGAACAGACAGGTTGTGTTCAAACACCCCCAATAGTCAAACTCAGCTTAGTTACAGTGAGTGAATACAATGTTATTATTACTGATAGCAATGATGGTTCAAAACTACAAAAATAAAACCCAACTTGTAAAGATAACTGAATTATCCTTATCCTTGTGTGTGGACTGCAGTACTAAGATGCTCCTCACACACTTTGTTAACGGCTGCATCGGCTGCTGATGACGTCACTCTAATGTGAAGAAATCTGTTAAAAACTCTTCTGCTCATCGAATATAATAGGATAGAAGAGGAAAATGGAAATTACTTTGAGAGATGAAAACAGTCAGGACTTGTAACTGAATCTCTGAGGTTTAGCTTCACTCCAACTTTCCTGGTATTATTACTGTTTACTGATCGCTTCCTGCAGCCATTTTGCATTCTACTTCCTCTGGTTGTTCCACAATAAAAGCTTTCCACCAGCGAAACAACAGGAGGACTTTTAATGTGAAGCAGCAAGATGAAATACAATGTGTTTGTCGTCAAGAGCTTTGTTAGCAGTGCTATTCTGCAATAAAAATTGGTCTACACAACATGATATGAACACACTTGGTGCTATTTTGCCAGCGTAAAGAGCTTGAGCTTGCCAGCACGACTTAAAAGATCGCGGTTGCTCACAGCTCAGCCTGATGCAACTATCCCCATCCCTATCAAACTATCACATTATCTATTATTCAAAATTACTTTAGGTATATGTTATGAATAAAATAACATTTATCACACTTCTTTCTTTTTAAACAAATACATAAAACTGTATTTTGAATTAAATGTTTTTCTTTTCTTTCATGCTACATGTGTAGATATGGCTGCTGCGAACTATCTGCGATGTGAAGATCAGTTTCTGTGCTCCATCTGTCTGGATGTGTTCACTCATCCTGTCACCACATCATGTGGACACAACTTCTGCAAAAACTGCATCAGTAAACACTGGGAAACTAACGACCGGTACCGGTGTCCGATGTGTAAAAAGGTTTTCTACACAAGACCTGAGCTGCATGTCAACACTTTCATCTCTGAGATGGCTGCTCAGTTCAGACAGTCAGCTCAACAGGAAGCCAGCAGCAGCAGCTCAGAGACACAAGTGTCCAAACCAGGAGAAGTTCCCTGTGACGTCTGCACTGGAACCAAACTGAAGGCCCTGAAGTCCTGCCTGGTGTGTCTGGCCTCCTACTGTGTGACTCACCTGCAGCTTCATCTGACAGCTTCACGTCTGAAAAGACATCAGCTGATCGACCCTGTGGAGAACCTGGAAGGCAGGATGTGTACAAAGCACGATAAACCTCTGGAGCTGTTCTGTAAGACCGACCAGACATGTGTCTGCGCGCTCTGCACTGTTTTAGACCACAAGACACATGATGTTGTTCCTCTGAAGGAAGAATGTGAAGGAAAGAAGGCCGAGCTGGGGAAGAAAGAGGGTGAACTTCAGCAGATGATCCAGAAGAGACGATTGAAGCGTCAGGAGATCAAACACTCGGTTGACCTCGGTAAGGAAGATGCAGACAGAGAGATAGCAGAAGGTGTCCAGGTCTTCACTTCTCTGAAGGAGTCTGTTGAGAGAAGCCAGGCCAATCTCATCCACACGATCAAAGAGAAGCAGAAAACAACAGAGAAACAGGCCGAAGCTTTCATCAAAGAGCTGGAACAGGAAATCTCTGAGCTGATGAAGAGAAGGACTGAGGTGGAGCAGCTCTCACGCTCTGAAGACCACCTCCATCTTCTCCAGAGTTTCCAGTCCCTAAACACCCACCACCCACCATCCACCAAGGACTGGACAGAGGTCAGCGTCCCTCCACCATCATATGAGGGGTCTGTGGTGAGAGCTGTGGTTCAGCTGGAGGAGACACTCAGTAAACAGATGAAGAAGCTGCTTGAAGCAGAGCTGAAGAGGGTCCAGCAGTATGCAGTGGATGTGACTCTTGATCCTGATACAGCACATCGCAGTCTCATCCTGTCTGATGATGGGAAACAAGTGAATCATGGTGATGTAAGGAAGAATCTTTCAGACAATCCAGAGAGATATTCTTATTGTATCTGTGTTTTAGGAAAGCAGAGTTTCTCTTCAGGCAGATTTTACTTTGAGGTTCAAGTTAAAGGAAAGACTGACTGGATTTTAGGAGTGTGCAGAGAGTCGATCAACAGGAAGGGACAAATCACACTGAGCCCTGAGGATGGTTACTGGACTATGGGGTTCAGAAACAGAAATGTGTACAAAGTTTTTGCTGGCCCTACAGTCCGTCTCTCTCTGAAGTTTCAGTCTCAGAAGGTGGGGGTGTTTGTGGATTATGAGGAGGGTCTGGTCTCCTTTTATGACGTAGATGCTGCAGCTCTTATCTACTCCTTTACTGGCTGCTCCTTCACTGAGAAACTCTTCCCATTCTTCTGTCCCTTTCTTAATGATGGTGGTAAAAACTCTGCACCTCTGATCATCTCTCCTGTCAGAGTAAACTAATCACTTATCTTACTTCATGTATTGATTTATTTTCATTCAAGGGAACAAATGTACTTATTTAGAGTTTACTGTGGTGATTGATTTACACTTCATTGTTAAGATTTTTTATTATATGTATCCCATTATATCGGAAACACATTACTTTGATGCATTCATCTCTTCAACCCTGCATCCTAACACACTTTATGTGGAGAATATCTATTTAAACCTCTTTTAAACCCACAATTATTTTAAGAAATCACTGTTTCTAAAGGCCTTAAATATGTAAAGATGAACTTTGAGTACATTTGTAAAAAATGCTGCCAAATATCTAGATTTTTAAAC
This sequence comes from Siniperca scherzeri, assembly GCA_027580175.1. Lineage (NCBI taxonomy): Eukaryota > Metazoa > Chordata > Actinopteri > Centrarchiformes > Sinipercidae > Siniperca > Siniperca scherzeri. The sequence continues at coordinate 2,261,471 of CM050842.1, read as the reverse complement.
ATTTTCTCTTAGATGTGCAGCCACAGAAAACATATTGCTGAATATTTCATTGTGTCATGAAGCTTCATTTAAGAGTAAGGCCTGTTGCATTTCTATAGTACAGAATACAGTATGTGTCATTGTTTTATTGGGCATTAAAAGTATGGACTCTACCTGCCCAGCAGCAAATCGACAATGTTAATTAATAGAATAGATGCTAACGAAACTTTCTATTTTGTCTGAAAAGGGGTTTGTTTAATTATTTGTCACTTTGGGCAATTTATATTTGTTTTGTTGTTTTTGTGTTTGTGTTGTTGTCTGTAAGATGGATTATTATTATCTATAAATATGTGATTGTAAAATAAAAACTGTAAAATAAACTAGTTGTTGAACATAAGGCCTGAGTAAGCAGTGACTTGAGCACCAAACACTGAACACAAAAGCCTGGTTTACACAGAAGTTGTATTTCATGACAAAGATTCATGAGAAACTAATTTCTGGCTTCAAATTGTAATTCAGCATGTAGCAAATTAGCATGCCAACTAGGCCAATACATTTTTACCAGTTGTCTTGTGAAAAGTGGAAGCTAGCACCAAGCTAAGCTAACACAGAACTGCACCGGCACCTGGAGGGAAACAAACTTGAGAGGGACACTAAAGAGAAAGCCCTCACAAAACTCTTCGGAATAAAACAAGAGGCACAACTTATCCTCTTCTGAACAAGCTAAGACTAATTACACACACCAATGTTTTCCACTGAAACACCAAGCCTGACAGACCTTCGAGCTCAGAAAAGCTAAATTTAACTAGGATAAATAATTCATTCACTGATTAAATTTCACTGACATGAAAGTCACTTTAAGATTAAGTTAGCTGTTAGCTAGGTTTGCTGGCGTTTTAACCTAACCCCCACCCTTACACTAAACTCACTATTTAAATCTAAATCTAATAATAAGTCTAATTCCCTTTAAACAGCTCTTTAATGAAGCAGACAAAATGTCCTCACTTTCCAAAAATTTCCGCTCCTCATTCTCAAGGTGTAAAACTCAAACCGGCCCTCACAAAGATAGAAATACAAGACTCAGTGCACACACTTAATTGGACAGTCCTTAATTGGAGTGCTGCTGCCCTCAAGTGGCTGAAATCCATCAATCATTTTGTAGATGAACCACAACCATCATGCACTGAAATATCAATTGCTCTGACAGCAACATGTCAGACAAATGAATTATCAGCGGAATAAAAACACATCCAACAATTATCATATCATCACCAGTTACCTGGGTTTTATTTCCTGCAGCTTGTTTTTACACAAGTACAAACAAGTATACTGTACAAATACACTCATTTAAGAAAAAGCTTGTGTGTTTAGTTTTAAAAGAACACCGTGTCAGAGCAAGTCTAAGATCAGCAGGCAAACTCTTTCTTTCTTCTTTATGTGCTTAAATACTGAAAGCCATCTCACCACAGATGTCTCCAGAGATACCTCTTCACATACCTTACTCCTCCCACCTGTTAGGTATAGTACCACCTTTGATCCAGAGCTGCAGTAAAAGGTGGAGCAACACTGGAAAGAAGAGAGCTTCAACGTCACCAGAAATGAAAGTAAAGTTTGTCAGAGTGGCAGCCACGCAGCAGTCGAGACAAGTCTCTGTTTCTCTCTAAAAGAAAATTCAAACTGAGTTCATCAGGTCTTTCTCAGCAACACAGCAGAGTCTCTGCCAAACACTGGTGAGTACAGCTGATCATATTTACAGTTTCAGCAACCAGGATTAACACAAGACTTCAGCTCTACTCAGGCAGGAAGTTCCACTCTTTGCATTTCATACTTGGTTAAAATATAACTATGGCTGTTTGTCCACAGGCCCACTATACAGTAACCCACTTTAACTGCTTTAAACAGTCTCTCTGTGTCACTTCTCAGGACTTTAGTAACTTGTAACTGAATCTCTGAGGTTTAGCTTCACTCCAACTTTCCTGGTATTGTTACTGTTTACTGATCGCCTCCTGCAGCCATTTTTCTTCTACTTCTTCTGGTTGTTTCACAATAAAAGCTTTCCACCAGCAAACCAGCAGGAGGTTTTTAATGTGAAGGAGCAAGAGGAAATGCAATGTGTTTGCCATCAAAAGCTTTGTTAGCAATGCTATTCTTCAATACAAATTGGTCTATACAACAGGATATGAACACACTTGATGCTTTTTTACCAGCGTAGACAGCTTGAGCTTGCCAGCACGACTTAAAAGATCGCAGTTGCTCACAGATCGGCCTGATGCAACTATCCCCATCCCTATCAAACTATCACATCATCTATTATTTAAAATTATTTTACCTAATATCATGTGTTATGCTAAAAATAACAGTAAACACACTTCTTTCTTTTTAAACAAATACATAAAACTGTATTTTGAATTAAATGTTTTTCTTCTCTTTCACGCTACATGTGTAGATATGGCTGCTGCGAACTATCTGCGATCTGAAGATCAGTTTCTTTGCCCCATCTGTCTGGATGTGTTCACTGATCCTGTCACCACATCATGTGGACACAACTTCTGCAAAGACTGCATCAATGAACACTGGGATACTAACGACCGGTACCTGTGTCCGATGTGTAAAAAGGTTTTCAACACAAGACCTGAGCTGCACGTCAACACTTTCATCTCTGAGATGGCTGCTCAGTTCAGACAGTCAGCTCAACAGGAAGCCAGCAGCAGCAGCTCAGAGACACAAGTTGCCAAACCTGGAGAAGTTCCCTGTGACGTCTGCACTGGAACCAAACTGAAGGCCCTGAAGTCCTGCCTGGTGTGTCTGGTCTCCTACTGTGAGACTCACCTGGAGCCTCATCTGACAGCTTCACGTCTGAAAAGACATCAGCTGATCGACCCTGTGGAGAACCTGGAAGGCAGGATGTGTACGAAGCACGATAAACCTCTGGAGCTGTTCTGTAAGACCGACCAGACATGTGTCTGCGTGCTCTGCCCTGTTTTAGACCACAAGAGACATGATGTTGTTCCTCTGAAGGAAGAATATGAAGGAAAGAAGGCCGAGCTGGGGAAGACCGAGGCTGAAACTCAGCAGATGATCCAGAAGAGACGACTGAAGATTCAGGAGATCAAACGCTCGGTTGACCTCGTTAAGGAAGATGCAGACAGAGAGATAGCAGAAGGTGTTCAGGTCTTCACTTCTCTGAAGGAGTCTGTTGAGAAAGGCCAGGCCAATCTCATCCACACGATCAAAGAGAAGCAGAAAACAACAGAAAAACAGGCCGAAGCTTTCATCCAAGAGCTGCAACAGGAAATCTCTGAGCTGATGAAGAGAAGGACTGAGGTGGAGCAGCTCTCACGCTCTGAAGACCACCTCCATCTTCTCCAGAGTGTCCAGTCCCTAAACACCTACCACCCACCATCCACCACGGACTGGACAGAGGTCAGCGTCCCTCCACCATCATATGAGGGGACTGTGAGGAGAGCTGTGGCTCAGCTGGAGGAGACACTCAGTAAACAGATGAAGAAGCTGCTTGAAGCAGAGCTGAGGAGGGTCCAGCAGTATGCAGTGGATGTGACTCTTGATCGTAATACAGCACATGCTGACCTAATTCTGTCTGATGATGGGAAACAAGTGAATCATGGTAATGTAAAGAAGAATCTTCCAGACAACCCAGAGAGATTTTCTCCCTGTATCTGTGTTTTAGGAAAGCAGAGTTTCTCTTCAGGCAGATTTTACTTTGAGGTTCAGGTTAAAGGAAAGACTGATTGGGATTTTGGAGTGTGCAGAGAGTCGATCAACAGGAAGGGAGACATCACACTGAGGCCACAGAATGGTTACTGGACTATATGGTTGAGAAATGGAAATAAGTACAAAGCTCTTGCTGGCCCTTCAGTCGGTCTCTCTCTGAAGTCTCAGCCTCAGAAGGTGGGGGTGTTTGTGGATTATGAGGAGGGTCTGGTCTGCTTTTATGACGTAGATGCTGCAGCTCTTATTCTCTCCTTTACTGGCTGCTCCTTCACTGAGAAACTCTTCCCATACTTCAATCCCTGTCTTAATGATGGTGGTAAAAACTCTGCACCTCTGATCATCTCTCGTGTCAGAGTAAACTAATCACTTTTCATGTATTGATTTATTTTTATTCAAGGGAACAAATGTACATATTTAGAGTTTACTGTGGTGATTGATTTACACTTCATTGTTGATTTTTATTATATGTATCCCATTACATCAGCAACACATTACTTTGATGCATTCATCTCTTCATCCCTGCATTATGACACACTTTATGTGGAGAATATCTATTTAAACCTCTTTTAAACCCACAATTATTTTAAGAAATCACTGTTTCTAAAGGCCTTAAATATGTAAAGATGAACTTTGAGTACATTTGTAAAAAATGCTGCCAAATATCTAGATTTTTAAACATTTTCTATTAGATGTGCAGCCACAGAAAACATATTGCTGAATATTTCATTGGGTCATAAAGCTTCATTTAAGAGTAAGGCCTGTTGCATGTCTATAGTACAGAATACAGTATGTGTCATTGTTTTGTTGGGCATTAAAAGTTTGGACTCTACCTGCCCAGCAGCAAATGGACAACGTTAATTAATGGAATAGATGCTAACGAAACTTTCTATTTTGTGTGAAAAGTGGTTTGTTTGTTTAATTAATTGATTAATTTGATTAGTTACTTTGGCCAATTTGTATTTGTTTTGTTGTTTTTTGTTGTCTGTAAGATGGATTATTATTATCTATAAATATGTGATCGTAAAATAAAAACTATAAAATTAACTAGTTGTTGAACATAAGGCCTGAGTAAGCAGTGACTTGAGCACCAAACACTGAACACAAAAGCCTGGTTTACACAGAAGTTGTATTTCATGACAAAGTTTCACGAGAAACTAATTTCTGGCTTCAAATTGTAATTCAGCATGTAGCAAATTAGCATGCCAACTAGGCCAATACATTTTTACCAGTTGTCTTGTGAAGAGTGGAAGCTAGCACCAAGCTAAGCTAACACAGAACTGCACCGGCACCTGGAGGGAAACAAACTTGGGAGGGACCACTAAACTCTACAAAACTCTTCTGAATAAAACAAGAGGCACAACCTATCCTCTTTGAACAAGCTAAGACTAATTACACACACCAATGTTTTCCACTGAAACACCAAGCCTGACAGACCTTCGAGCTCTGAAAAGCTAAATTTAACTAGGATAAATAATTCATTCACCGATTAAATTTCACTGACATGAAAGTCACTTTAAGATTAAGTTAGCTGTTAGCTAGGTTTGCTGGCGTTTTAACCTAACCCCCACCCTTACACTAAACTCACTATTTAAACCGAAATCTAATAATAAGTCTAATACCCTTTAAACAGTTCTTTAATGAAGCGGACAAAATGTCCTCACTTTCCAAAAATGTCTGCTCTTCTTTCTCAAGGTGTAAAACTCAAACCGGCCCTCACAAAGATAGAAATACAAGACTCAGTGCACACACTTAATTGGACAGTCCTTAATTGGAGTGCTGCTGCCCTCAAGTGGCTGAAATCCATCAATCATTTTGTAGATGAACCACAACCATCATGCACTGAAATATCAGTTGCTCTGACAGCAACATGTCAGACGAATGAATTATCAGCGGAATAAAAACACATCCAACAATTATCATATCATCACCAGTTACCTGGGTTTTATTTCCTGCAGCTTGTTTTTACACAAGTACAAACAAGTATACTGTACAAATACACTCGTTTAAGAAAAAGCTTGAGTGTTTAGTTTTAAAAGAACACCGTGTCGGAGCAAGTCTAAGATCAGCAGGCAAACTCTTTCTTTCTTCTTTATGTGCTTAAATACTGAAAGCCATCTCACCAGAGATGTCTCTAGAGACACCTCTTCACATACCTTACTACTCCCACCTGTTAGGTATAGTACCACCTTTGATCCAGAGCTGCAGTAAAAGGTGGAGCAACACTGGAAAGAAGAGAGCTTCAACGTCACACTCCAGAAATGAAAGTAAAGTTTGTCAGAGTGGCGGCCACGCAGCAGTTGAGACAAGTCTCTGTTTCTCTCTAAAAGAAAATTCAAACTGAGTTCATCAGGTCTTTCTCAGCAACACAGCAGAGTCTCTGCCAAACACTGGTGAGTACAGCTGATCATATTTACAGTTTCAGCAACCAGGATTAACACAAAACTTCAGCTCTACTCAGGCAGGAAGTTCCACTCTTTGCATTTCATACTTGGTTAAAATATAACTATGGCTGTTTGTCCACAGGCCCACTATACAGTAGCCCACTTCAACTGCTTTAAACAGTCTCTCTGTGTCACTTCTCAGGACTTTAGTAACTTGTAACTGAATCTCTGAGGTTTGGAGTTTAGCTTCACTCCTACTTTCCTGATATTATTACTGTTTACTGATCGCTTCCTGCAGCCATTTTGCATTCTACTTCCTCTGGTTGTTTCACAATAAAAGCTTTCCACCAGCGAACCAGCAGGAAGCTTTTAATGTGAAGCAGCAAAAGGAAATGCAATGTGTTTGTCGTCAAGTAAGCAGAACTTTGTTAGCAATGCTATTCTTCAATAAAAATCGGTCTACACAACGGGATATGAACACACTTGATGCTTTTTTACCAGCGTAGACAGCTTGAGCTTGCCAGCACGACTTAAAAGATCGCGGTTGCTCACAGATCGGCCTGATGCAACTATCCCCATCACTATCAAACTATCACATCATCTATAATTAAAAATTACTTTAACTAATATCATATGTTTTACTTAAAATAACAGTAATCACACTTCTTTCTTTTTAAACAAATAATTAAAACTGTATTTTGAATAAATTGTTTTTCATCTCTGAGATGGCTGCTCAGTTCAGACAGTCAGCTCAACAGGAAGCCAGCAGCAGCAGCTCAGAGACACAAGTGTCCAAACCAGGAGAAGTTCCCTGTGACGTCTGCACTGGAACCAAACTGAAGGCCCTGAAGTCCTGCCTGGTGTGTCTGGCCTCCTACTGTGAGACTCACCTGGAGCCTCATCTGACAGCTTCAAGTCTGAAAAGACATCAGCTGATCGACTCTGTGGAGAACCTGGAAGGCAGGATGTGTACGAAGCACGATAAACCTCTGGAGCTGTTCTGTAAGACCGACCAGACATGTGTCTGCGTGCTCTGCACTGTTTTAGACCACAAGACACACGATGTTGTTCCTCTGAAGGAAGGATGTGAAGGAAAGAAGGCCGAGCTGGGGAAGACAGAGGCTGAAATTCAGCAGATGATCCAGAAGAGACGACTAAAGATTCAGGAGACCAAACGCTCGGTTGACCTCGGTAAGGAAGATGCAGACAGAGAGATCGCAGAAGGTGTTCAGGTCTTCACTTCTCTGAAGGAGTCTGTTGAGAGAGGCCAGGCCAATCTCATCCACACGATCAAAGAGAAGCAGAAAACAACAGAAAAACAGGCCGAAGCTTTCATCCAAGAGCTGCAACAGGAAATCTCTGAGCTGATGAAGAGAAGGACTGAGGTGGAGCAGCTCTCACGCTCTGAAGACCACCTCCATCTTCTCCAGAGTGTCCAGTCCCTAAACACCTACCACCCACCATCCACCACGGACTGGACAGAGGTCAGCGTCCCTCCACCATCATATGAGGGGACTGTGGTGAGAGCTGTGGCTCAGCTGGAGGAGACACTCAGTAAAGAGATGAAGAAGCTGCTTGAAGCAGAGCTGAGGAGGGTCCAGCAGTATGCAGTGGATGTGACTCTTGATCGTAATACAGCACATGCTGACCTTATTCTGTCTGAGGATGGGAAACAAGTGAATCATGGTAATGTAAAGAAGAATCTTCCAGACAACCCAGAGAGATTTTCTCCCTGTATCTGTGTTTTAGGAAAGCAGAGTTTCTCTTCAGGCAGATTTTACTTTGAGGTTCAGGTTAAAGGAAAGACTGAATGGGATTTAGGAGTGTGCAGAGAGTCGATCAACAGGAAGGGAGAGATCACACTGAGGCCACAGAACGGTTACTGGACTATATGGTTGAGAAATGGAAATAAGTACAAAGCTCTTGCTGGCCCTCCAGTCCATCTCTCTCTGAAGTCTCAGCCTCAGAAGGTGGGGGTGTTTGTGGATTATGAGGAGGGTCAGGTCTCCTTTTATGACGTAGATGCTGCAGCTCTTATCTACTGCTTTACTGGCTGCTCCTTCACTGAGAAACTCTTCCCATTCTTCAATCCCTGTCTTAATGATGGTGGTAAAAACTCTGCACCTCTGATCATCTCTCCTCTCAGAGTAAACTGATCACTTATCTTACTTCATGTATTGATTTATTCCTATATTATTATATGTATCCCATTACATCGGCAACACATTACTTTGATGCATTCATCTCTTCAGCTCTGCATCATGACACACTTTATGTGGAGAATATCTATTTCAACCTCTTTTAAACCCACAATTATTTTAAGAAATCACTGTTTCTAAAGGCCTTAAATATGTCAAGATGAATTTTGAGTACATTTGTAAAAAATGCTGCCAAATATCTAGATTTTTAAACATTTTCTATTAGATGTGCAGCCACAGAAAACATATTGCTGAATATTTCATTGGGTCATAAAGCTTCATTTAAGAGTAAGGTCTGTTGCATGTCTATAGTACAGAATACAGTATGTGTCATTGTTTTGTTGGGCATTAAAAGTATGGACTCTACCTGCCCAGCAGCAAATGGACAACGTTAATTAATAGAATAGATGCTAACTGAACTTTCTATTTTGTCTGAAAAGGGGTTTGTTTAATTACTTGTCACTTTGGCCAATTTGTATTTGTTTTGTTGTTTTTGTGTTGTTGTCTGTAAGATGGATTATTATTATCTGTAAATATGTGATTGTAAAATAAAAAATATAAAATAAACTAGTTGTTGAACACAAGGCCTGAGTAAGCAGTGACTTGAGCACCAAACACTGAACACAAAAGCCTGGTTTACACAGAAGTTGTATTTCATGACAACGTTTCATGAGAAACTAATTTCTGGCTTCAAATTGTAATTCAGCATGTAGCAACAAGTCAGACAAATGAATTATTATCAGCGGAATAAAAACACATCCAACAATTATCATATCATCACCAGTTACCTGGGTTTTTTCCTGCAGCTTGTGTTTACACATGCTGTTGTTGTTTCAGCATAAAATGTCATTTAGTTTTCTTGTTTAACAGTGACAGACTTGCCTTTACAGAAGGTCAGAGGTCAGCACTGTTGTCTCAGAGGACATGTCCTCTGTGTTATTTCTGGCAATTTGGGGGATTTAACGACCTGCGTAATACACGTACACACACATTACACACAATGGGTTTTTTAAGGCTGATTCTGAAACTTTTAATATTAGCCAATATTCTTAGATTTAACTGGTTTTAGATCCCAAAAATATGAAAACGCGACTTCTCTTCTAAAGAGAATATATTATTTAACAGTTAAAGTCATTACAATGTTTTAAAAAAAAAATCTAAGAAAACGTTACAGACTTTTTGGTTGCTAGTCAATTTCTAAATTAAACTGCATGGGGGAAATTAGACTCATCATTTTTAAAATCCTGGCTACAGCTCTGGCTGCACAATTACCGTGAGAAATTAATTAGAAAATGTTATTAAAATATTATTTGTTGTAAAAAAAAATATCACCAAATATTTCGCCATACAAATACCTTTTCCTGATTGGGCAGACAGGAGCTGCAGAGACACACGTGTTCAGCGTTGCATATACATTTTTAAATTCATATTTGTCAACAACATAGAGGCTTGTATCTGTTCAGAATAAACCCCCCGGCCAGTCGTCAAGTCCTGCGGTGATCAGTGTGTAATTCTTCTGGGAGAAGAGCTTGCAGCAACGGCAGCAAAGACTGTTGTTTTTCTCTGAATACATCAGCCAGCTTCTCTTCATTTGTCCCCATTTATTAGTTTCCTATGGAAGATGTGCTGGTGGCAACTTCCTCCATCCAAAGTAAAATCCTCTTTTAACTCGTAGGGACCTCTGCTGACAAACTCTGCTCTCACCTTATCTGACAGGGCTGGCCAATCAGCAGGGTCAACAGATGCTGCCACCCTCCAAAGGCCCATTCTGAGTCAGGTAAAACCCTGAATTAAGGTCAGCAGCACCTCTTCACATACCTTACTCCTCACACCTGTTAGGTATAGTACCAGCTTTGCTTCATATTACTCAGAGAAAGCCCAGGTGTTTCCCAATAATCATGTAAATCAGAGGGAGGAAACTAAACCAACAGAGCTGCAGTAAGAGGTGGAGCAACACTGGAAAGAGGAGAGCTTCAACGTCACACTCCAGAAATGAAAGTTAAGTTTGTCAGAGTAGCAGCCACGCAGCAGTCGAGACAAGTCTGTTTCTCTCTAAAAGAAAATTCAAACTGAGTTCATCAGGTCTTTCTCAGCAACACAGCAGAGTCTCTGCCAAACACTGGTGAGTACAGCTGATCATATTTACAGTTTCAGCAACCAGGATTAGCACAAAACTTCAGCTCTACTCAGGCAGGAAGTTCCACTCTTTGCATTTCATACTTGGTTAAAATATAACTATGGCTGTTTGTCCACAGGCCCACTATACAGTAGCCCACTTCAACTGCTTTAAACAGTCTCTCTGTGTCACTTCTCAGGACTTTAGTAACTTGTAACTGAATCTCTGAGGTTTAGCTTCACTCCAACTTTCCTGGTATTATTACTGTTTACTGATCGCTTCCTGCAGCCATTTTGCATTCTACTTCCTCTGGTTGTTTCACAATAAAAGCTTTCCACCAGCGAACCAGCAGGAGGCTTTTAATGTGAAGCAGCAAAAGGAAATGCAATGTGTTTGCCGTCAAGAGATTTGTTAGCAGCGCTATTCTTCAATACAAATCGGTCTACACAACAGGATATGAACACACTTGGTGCTTTTTTACCAGCGTAGACAGCTTGAGCTTGCCAGCACGACTTAAAAGATCGCGGTTGCTCACAGCTCAGCCTGATGCAACTATCCCCATCCCTATCAAACTATCACATCATCTATTATTCAAAATTACTTTAGCTTATATCATGTGTTATAAATAAAATAACAGTAATCACACTTCTTTCTTTTTAAACAAATAATTTAAACTGTATTTTGAATTAAATGTTTTTCTTTTCTTTCACGCTACATGTGTAGATATGGCTGCTGCGAACTATCTGCGATCTGAAGATCAGTTTCTGTGCTCCATCTGTCTGGATGTGTTCACTGATCCTGTCACCACATCATGTGGACACAACTTCTGCAAAGACTGCATCAATGAACACTGGGATACTAACGACCGGTACCTGTGTCCGATGTGTAAAAAGGTTTTCAACACAAGACCTGAGCTGCACGTCAACACTTTGTTGTCTGAGATGGCTGCTCAGTTCAGACAGTCAGCTCAACAGGAAGCCAGCAGCAGCAGCTCAGAGACACAAGTGTCCAAACCAGGAGAAGTTCCCTGTGACGTCTGCACTGGAACCAAACTGAAGGCCCTGAAGTCCTGCCTGGTGTGTCTGGTCTCCTACTGTGAGACTCACCTGGATCCTCATCTGACAATGTCAGGCCTGAAAAGACATCAGCTGATCAACCCTGTGGAGAACCTGGAAGGCAGGATGTGTACGAAGCACGATAAACCTCTGGAGCTGTTCTGTAAGACCGACCAGACATGTGTCTGCGTACTCTGCACTGTTTTAGACCACAAGACACATGAGTTTGTTCCTCTGAAGGAAGGATATGAAGGAAAGAAGGCCGAGCTGGGGAAGACAGAGGCTGAAATTCAGCAGATGATCCAGAAGAGACGACTGAAGATTCAGGAGATCAAACGCTCGGTTGTCCTCGGTAAGGAAGATGCAGACAGAGAGATCGCAGAAGGTGTTCAGGTCTTCACTTCTCTGAAGGAGTCTGTTGAGAGAGGCCAGGCCAATCTCATCCACACGATCAAAGAGAAGCAGAAAACAACAGAGAAACAGGCCGAAGCTTTCATCAAAGAGCTGGAACAGGAAATCTCTGAGCTGATGAAGAGAAGGACTGAGGTGGAGCAGCTCTCACGCTCTCAAGACCACCTCCATCTTCTCCAGAGTTTCCAGTCCCTAAACACCCACCACCAACCACCCACCAAGGACTGGACAGAGGTCAGCATCCCTCCACCATCATATGAGGGGTCTGTGGTGAGAGCTGTGGCTCAGCTGGAGGAGACACTCAGTAAACAGATGAAGAAGCTGCTTGAAGCAGAGCTGAAGAGGGTCCAGCAGTATGCAGTGGATGTGACTCTTGATCCTGATACAGCAAATCCCGAACTCATCCTGTCTGAGGATGGGAAAGAAGTGAATCATGGTGATGTAAATAAGAATCTTCCAGACAACCCAGAGAGATTTTTTCGCTGTGTCTGTGTTTTAGGAAAGCAGAGTTTCTCTTCAGGCAGATTTTACTTTGAGGTTCAGGTTAAAGGAAAGACTAAATGGACTTTAGGAGTGTGCAGAGAGTCGATCAACAGGAAAGGACTAATCACACTGAGACCTGAGGATGGTAACTGGACTATTGGGTTGAGAAATGGAAATGGGTACATAGCTCTTGATGACCCTCCAGTCGGTCTCTCTCTGAAGTCTCAGCCTCAGAAGGTGGGGGTGTTGGTGGATTATGAGGAGGGTCTGGTCTCCTTTTATGACGTAGATCCTGCAGCTCTTATCTACTCCTTTACTGGCTGCTCCTTCACTGAGAAACTCTTCCCATACTTCAATCCCTGTCTTAATGATGGTGGTAAAAACTCTGCACCTCTGATCATCTCTCCTGTCAGAGTAAACTAATCACTTATCTTACTTCATGTATTGATTTATTTTCATTCAAGGGAATAAATGTACATATTTAGAGTTTACTGTGGTGATTGATTTACACTTCATTGTTAAGATTTTTATTATATGTATCCCATTACATCGGTAACACATTACTTTGATGCATTATTCATTCTCCATCATGACACACTTTATGTGGAGAATATCTATTTCAACCTCTTTTAAACCCACAATTATTTTAAGAAATCACTGTTTCTAAAGGCCTTAAATATGTAAAGATGAACTTTAAGTAAATTTGTAAAAAATGCTGCCAAATATCTAGATTTTTAAACATTTTCTATTAGATGTGCAGCCACAGAAAACATATTGCTGAATATTTCATTGGGTCATGAAGCTTCATTTAAGAGTAAGGCCTGTTGCATTTCTATACTACAGAATACATTATGTGTCATTGTTTTATTGGGCATTAAAAGTATGGACTCTACCTGCCCAGCAGCAAATGGACAACGTTAATTAATAGAATAGATGCTAACGAAACTTTCTATTTTGTGTGAAAAGTGGTTTGTTTGTTTAATTAATTGATTAATTTGATTAGTTACTTTGGCCAATTTGTATTTGTTTTGTTGTTTTTGTGTTGTTGTCTGTAAGATGGATTATTATTATCTATAAATATGTGATCGTAAAATAAAAACTATAAAATAAACTAGTTGTTGAACATAAGGCCTGAGTAAGCAGTGACTTGAGCACCAAACACTGAACACAAAAGCCTGGTTTACACAGAAGTTGTATTTCATGACAAAGTTTCACGAGAAACTAATTTCTGGCTTCAAATTGTAATTCAGCATGTAGCAAATTAGCATGCCAACTAGGCCAATACATTTTTACCAGTTGTCTTGTGAAGAGTGGAAGCTAGCACCAAGCTAAGCTAACACAGAACTGCACCGGCACCTGGAGGGAAACAAACTTGAGAGGGACACTAAAGAGAAAGCCCTCACAAAACTCTTCTGAATAAAAAAAGAGGCACAACCTATCCTCTTCTGAACAAGCTAAGACTAATTACACACACCAATGTTTTCCACTGAAACACCAAGCCTGACAGACCTTCGAGCTCAGAAAAGCTAAATTTAACTAGGATAAATAATTCATTCACCGATTAAATTTCACTGACATGAAAGTCACTTTAAGATTAAGTTAGCTGTTAGCTAGGTTTGCTGGCATTTTAACCTAACCCCCACCCTTACACTAAACTCACTATTTAAATCTAAATCTAATAATAAGTCTAATACCCTTTAAACAGCTCTTTAATGAAGCGGACAAAATGTCCTCACTTTCCAAAAATGTCTGCTCTTCTTTCTCAAGGTGTAAAACTCAAACTGGCCCTCACAAAGATAGAAATACAAGACTCAGTGCACACACACTCTTAATTGGACAGTCCTTAATTGGAGTGCTGCTGCCCTCAAGTGGCTGAAATCCATCAATCATTTTGTAACTGAACCACAACCATCATGCACTGAAATATCAGTTGCTCTGACAGCAACAAGTCAGACAAATGAATTATCAGCGGAATTAAAACACATCCAACAATTATCATATCATCACCAGTTACCTGGGTTTTATTTCCTGCAGCTTGTGTTTACACCTGCTGTTGTTGTTTCAGCATAAAATGTCATTTAGTTTTCTTGTTTAACAGTGACAGACTCGCCTTTACAGAAGGTCAGAGGTCAGCACTGTTGTCTCAGAGGACATGTCCTCTGTGTTATTTCTGGCAATTTGGGGGATTTAACGACCTGCGTAATACACGTACACACACATTACACACAATGGTTTTTTTTAAGGCTGATTCTGAAACTTTTAATATTAGCCAATATTCTTAGATTTAACTGGTTTTAGATCCCAAAAATATGAAAACGCGACTTCTCTTCTAAAGAGAATATATTATTTAACAGTTAAAGTCATTACAATGATTTAAAAAAAATTTAAGAAAACGTTACAGACTTTTTGGTTGCTAGTCAATTTCTAAATTAAACTGCATGGGGGAAATTAGACTCATCATTTTTAAAATCCTGGCTACAGCTCTGGCTGCACAATTACCGTGAGAAATTAATTAGAAAATGTTATTAAAATATTATTTGTTGTAAAAAATATATATATATCACCAAATATTTCGCCATACAAATACCTTTTCCTGACTGTCAGACAGGAGCTGCAGAGACACACGTGTTCAGCGTTGCATATACATTTTTAAATTCATATTTGTCAACAACGTAGAGGCATGTAACCTGTAAAGAACACTTTACAGGAAATAACCCGAGCAGCAGCAACACAAAAGTCTAATACACATTTAAAGAAATAAAGAGAAGTGGGGTTATTCAGAGTATTACATTTCTACAGTGTCATATTTATGGTTTATTGGGTCGTTTATCGTGTGCGTAGCCTGCGTGTAAAGATCGTGTGATAAATGTCATAATCTATGTGTGCGGCCTGTTCATTCTTGTTAATTTTTTTTAAATAAACTATTTCTGAACACTGACCCTTCTTCAAACAGTCCACCATTAGCTCGTTTACAGCGTCTTTAACTGTGGAAATATTCATTTTATTCACATTTCCAGTCAGGCATTCTACAGACGGCTACAAGCTGTCAAACGGCGGGGTCCTTCCGGGTCCTTCCTGCCCTGAGCCGCTCCGCCAGCTCCCTGACATAAACCGACCACCGGAGAAAAAACGGTAAATTAACCCCAAATCCTCGTCAAACCGACCGGGTCCCGGGAGTTATGATGGGCGGTAAGACCAGTGCGCTAGCCGCCGGGGTGTGCGGGGCTCTGCTCGTCGGTTACTGCATCTATTTCGACAGGAAAAGACGGAGTGACCCCAACTTCAAGAACAGACTGCGAGAACGTGAGTGTTGACCTCTTCTTCCTCACCTTCATCGGGCCTAGGAGCTAGAATCCGGCCCGGTGTGGTTCGATTCGGTTCGGTTTGGGTTAGCCTGCCGGCTAAGGCTGTCACAGGGTTAGCTTGTCTCAAAGGCTCCGTAGTCCGCGCTCTCACGCCGAACTCCGTTCAGTTATCAGACGTTTTTAATGTCCTCTCATTACCTGACCGTTAACATACTTGGCAGTGCATACTTAAGACCGCACACAAGCCCACAAGGTCTCCGGGTTAATTCGGCTTATAGTCGACCAACCAACCAACACCAGTTAAAGGAAAATGCCACTTTTTAAGACTGTCCCCTGCTCCATAAGATTTCAGCACAGCTCCTTCCTTTCCTAATGTTTCAAACTTTAAAAAACTGTAAAGCTGAGTTTTGAATGTGTGGTGAGACCTGGCTGTAACATTTGTCTGTATATTGCTTTGCTGACCCGCAAGTGTCAGTTCTTGAACTCACAAACTCTGGTTTGCAAATAACTCATGGATGAACATGGATGGCATGCCCTTTCTAGCAGCTGCTAGCAGTTTTATTAAAAGTGAATGATTAAGTAATCAGCAAACTGTCAAAGTGGATATGTCATTGAAGTAAGATGATGGGTGCTGAATTGAAGAGATACTCCTTAATGTTGTTAAAATACCTCATGTCATATTCAATCTGGTATTCACCTTGTGGATCCAAGCAAGGTCATGTTAATTTAACAGATTTTTTAATGGAGTTTGGTGTGTTTTTTTGTTAAATCGAAGGGTTTGCTAATTACAAACACACACCCTAGGTCATACTCACAGTTACACACCGTCACAATACTAGCCTCGCTTAGGGGCACCTCAGCAGTGAGTGATGAGTGTAAATATTAATTAACTAAGATCTGATTTTAATACTTACTGCTAAACAGTAGAATAACCCTCAACTCAGCTCAGTTCCTTCACTGTTGGAGACTGCGAACCTGCATCACTCGTCCTGTTATTTAAGATACAACAGTATGAGATGAACTCTTTCCGCTCCTCTGTCCTGACTCCTTCGTAAAGCTGTTTTTACACGACTTCGAGGTCGGTTAAGCATCACTGTCCTGCCGGTGAGATTAAGGTGTTACTCAGGGAATGGTGACGGTTCAGCCTGTTGTCACTGTGTTGCAGAGAACCAGCTAACACTCACTAGTCTCGTGCGGCCCATTATTGTATTCAGAGCCTCCAGTTTATGAAGGGATATAAAGGCGCTGGGCGATATCATAATATATGTGCAGAGAGACAATCGAGACGTCAGCTGTCGCTTACAGTTACAGCCACGACGAAAACAAAGGTTTGGAGTTTTACGTGGAGTTGTGTGCTGCGGCTGATTCTCGGCGAATCGGTGGTGGTTTTTAATTTAGTAATAGGGCGATTGAGAGTAATTTGGACTCTTGGCTGAATGTGGTGTTTGTTTTTGTTTTTGTTTGTTTTTTTGTCGCAGGGAGGAGAAAGCAGAAGGCAGCCAAAGAGAGGGCCGGCCTGGCAAAGGTGAGCACGGTCTCCGTACACTTCCCAGACATCACCAACAAATCAGTGCGCTTTATGTAAGGGGAAAAAACACATTTAGGTATAAAATATAGTAAAATATTTCTCAGTGATTCAAAAATGTAATATTTTACTTGATGAACAGTCACCATACAATTCTCTCTTAGTACTTTATTTACAATATCGTTTTGTTTCTCTCTTGTTCACATCATGTAATAACATTAATACAGTACACCAGATGACAAAGTTTGGTTTGAATGTGTAATAACACTTCTACAAGTAATATTTTTAGGCTTTTATTTTAAAAGGCAGAACCTCTTCACTTCCTGTATTATTCTGACGGCTGAATGCCAGCGGCCATAAACATGTAGCATGTAAAGATACAAACGAAAGAATACAACGCTTAGTTTCAGCAGTCGCCCACTGTTCGTTTTTATTTCATGGAGGACTTTCAGTGTCTTCATCTTCATCATGTGTGTGTTATTCTGCCCTGAACGTTGTCTGGCGGCAGAGCTTCCTGCCATTCAGTCGGTCGTGTTTAGCTTATTCAGTTGCAGGTATGGTTTGTCTTTGGGTTAATGGTTAATGGTTAATGGCAGCCTGACAGGCAGAACTGAGGGAAATGAAAACTCAACGCACCTCTGGGTAAATGTTTTGTCAGCTCGGAGATATCTGACCTCAGGGTGGATCAGTAAAGCTGGACGGAGAGCTCAGCTTGATTTGAGAGATTCACTTCCGACTCTCACAGTGTGGTGGTTTGCCTGACGTCACAGCGCTGGAAGTACCGGTAAAATGACTTGTCGTCAGATCTAGGGGATTTAATTACTGCTAAGCCTTCTGGCTGTGCCGGCTACATAAAGTAAATGCCTTCAGTCAACGAGAAAAGGATGCAGGCCTTACCGGAAACCCTCGTTCCTCTGCAGTGTCAGGGCAGTTTCAGTGATTTAGTTTAACAGACAGAAACTAAACCAAGATACTTCAGGTTTTCAGGCGGCCATATCTCTGCTCTCGCTCTCTCTCCTGGTGTCTGCCCGCAGGCTGGCTCATATTAAGCGAGACCCGCCATCTTGAAGCTCGCCAACCAATTAAAAATGACAAAGTACTACCTGTGACCATGACAGTGCAGCAATGTAATCAGCAGCAGGTCCATAATAGCCTTTGTTTGGAGTATAGTTCAAAGTTCAGTGAGCAGCTGGTTGCTTTTATCTGGCTCCTCATTGGACAAAGGTGTTTGATGGAGGGTTCAGAGATGAGCTGATTGGCAAGAAGCCCCTTGCTCCCGGCATGCAGCTCCCAGCGTGCAGCTCCCAGCTCCCAGCATGCAGCTCCCAGCTCCCAGCACGCAGCTCCCAGCTCCCAGCGTGCAGCTCCCAGCTCCCAGCACGCAGCTCCCAGCGTGCAGCTCCCAGCACGCAGCTCCCAGCGTGCAGCTCCCAGCGTGCAGCTCCCAGCTCCCAGCACGCAGCTCCCAGCGTGCAGCTCCCAGCACGCAGCTCCCAGCGTGCAGCTCCCAGCGTGCAGCTCCCAGCACGCAGCTCCCAGCACGCAGCTCCCAGCGCGCAGCTCCCAGCGCGCAGCTCCCAGCGCGCAGCTCCCAGCGTGCAGCTCCCAGCTCCCAGCGTGCAGCTCCCAGCTCCCAGCGTGCAGCTCCCAGCACGCAGCTCCCAGCTCCCAGCATGCAGCTCCCAGCTCCTAGCTCCTAGCTCCCAGCATGCAGCTCCCAGTTCCCAGCATGCAGTTCCCAGCATGCAGCTCCCAGCATGCAGCTCCCAGCATGCAGCTCCCAGCATGCAGCTCCCAGCATGCAGCTCCCAGTTCCCAGCATGCAGCTCCCAGCACGCAGCTCCCAGTTCCCAGCATGCAGCTCCCAGCTCCCGGCATGCAGCTCCCAGCATGCAGCTCCCAGCTCCCAGCATGCAGCTCAAGTTCAACTGGCTCACGTGAAGTGACATCCCGCACAGAGACCCAAAAAGAAAACCAGAGAGAAGAGTTGTCAGATCGACTTCCTGTGGCTGACTGTTGTTTGTCCTGCAGCTCCCAGACCTGAAGGACGCTGAGGCGGTGCAGAAGTTCTTCCTGGAGGAGATCCAGCTGGGGGAGGAGCTGCTGGCTCAGGGTAACGCCTCCACGCAGTTCGATCTTTACCTTACATTGGTTTCCGTGGCGTCTGTGCGAGTCTCTATGTCTCGTGTTTGTGCTTGGCTCCACAGGAGACTATGAGAAAGGTGTGGACCACCTGACCAACGCCATCGCGGTGTGTGGTCAGCCTCAGCAGCTGCTGCAGGTGCTGCAGCAGACTCTGCCGCCGCCCGTCTTCCAGATGCTGCTCACCAAGCTGCCCAGCATCAGCCAGGTAAACACTTCCCTTTATCTGGATCAGCTTCCACAGAAGAAGTGTGGTGTATTCAAACGACATTCTGCTAAAATAACAGAAGATTTTTTTGATTTAGCCCAAAAACCTCAACAAACCACCTGCTTATCCATCTTCATCCTGACTGGCTGCTTCCGCACTGTTCATTCTTTCATGTGTTCTTTAACCACGAAGCTCTGAGTGTTTGCTTTCTGCTCCTGCAGCGTATCGTGAGTGCACAGAGTCTGAGCGAGGACGATATAGAATGAGAGGATCGAGAGGAAACCACACCCTCCTCCTCCTCCTCTTCCTCCTCCTCATGTGGACCTCTCCTTCCATCACGACCTGCCAACGCCTCGGCCTCCATCACTCTGGCCGACGTCCGTCACTTCCCACCAAGGCGTCCTAAAGGGAATTCGTTTTTTATTCCTGGTTCATCCATGACAGTAGATTTTGCTTTTTTTACTTAAATTACCCGTTTTGGGGTATTAATAGTATCTCGATCATAACGCCCAGAGAATACAATTAATAATAACAATAACACCATCATTAGCTTTGTACTGATTAACTGGACTGGGTGTTGTTGAAAACATCAATCGGCTTCTTCCTTCAGGGTGGTGTAGCACACGCCCTGACAGCATCACGCACCAGGTTTACACTGTCTGACATGTTTGTACCAACCGTCTTCGTGGTTGTTATGATGTTATAGTAGAAAGTCACAGGAATCTTCGCTCTGCTCGGAGGCTTCAGAGTATTTATTGTTTTGTTATCAGTCGTCTTTCTGTTCGGCCTTGACTCGGAAACACTTTTTAAAAAGTGATGAAATGTTTTGTTCATCTAAAAAGAGGACGACCCTCTTTAGGAAAAAAAAAATAAAAAAAAAATGTGAACAAACCTTTTGAAGTTTCCCTTTTTTGAGTTTTATTTCCCTTTTAAAAGCGGTCTGGGCTGGATCGACAGGTACGAGCTCCGACGGTGAAAACCCCGCCGGCAGCAGTTTGTGCCAAGCAGCACTTCGTTCGTACCTGTAGTCTTGGAGGCAGAGGACCTACAAGAGGGAGCCCAGAAACTACAATGATGGCGTTCTCCTCCGCGGCAGGTAAAGACTGAACTTCCTGTCCCTCTGCTGCCTCGCTGTTTTCATTGTCATTCGTTTGGGGAAATAAAACGCTACCCGGCAGGCGAATGTCGCCCTCGTTTGCATAAAGTAAAACGTTTTCCCTCCTGTGTTTTGCGCCGGCGCTCAGTCCCACTTTGCCTTGAATCCCACAATGCCTTGCGTTTCACAGAAAATAAACTGGCAAACTTTACGTTGCCTCGCGCCGCGTTCAGGCGTCTGTGGTGAATCCCGGTCTTCGATGAGAAAGATTCAAATGTTTACGACTTCCCGTTGCGCATGCCGAGTGTGCGAGAGTTAAAAATACTGTGCGCTGACAATATAGCACTATGCGTTAAATCTGAGTTTAATTACCCTGAGCGACAAACTTGGGGCAGTTTGAGGAGTCCGTGTTCGTTTGGTTCTTTAGGCAGCGCCGTATTTCCAGGTGCAAAGCTGGATCTACTGGAGCTTTCAGCATGGAAACGCTTTAATCAGGTTTCCTGTAACTCCCATATGACGTGAACGCAGCATTAATGGAACAGATAAAGTGTGTTAATTTGCTCCCAGTGTAAGATGAGAAGGTCGGTAACATCCACGTCCGTGTGGTGAATATGAAGCTACAGCCGGGAAGCGGTTAGCTTAGCATAAAGGCTGGAAGCAGGGGAAACCAGCTCGCCGGGCTCTGTCTAAAGTTTAAAAATACAGCTGCCGACACCTCTAAAGCGGATTAACACTTTGAGAAATCACATTTTGTGGTTTGAACTCACCGTAGTTCTGACCTGTTCATTCGTTTGTACGTTGGTTTAAGTGACTCTTTTGTAAAACATCTACAGAGATGACTCCCGCGCTGCAATGACTTGCATTCAGGAACTACAGATTTACAAGTTTCGTTGGAAAATTAAAATAAAAACTACCATCTTTCTTTGTAAAACAGAGTCCGACACAAAATGAAAGGAAACAGTTGTATTTTAACAATAACAGGAACACCAGACAGTGTAATCCAGTCCGACAGGTTTGAGAAGCTTAGTCAGTCCAAGCTGCCACTGCAGCAGGTGAACAAAGTAAACTAACAGACTTTTAAAGTCGTCTGCAGAGCAGCTTTGTTGCTCAGGAGAGTAAAATGTGGAACGTGACTGACGTAAACAGGCCCGTTCTTCATTTTCCAGATAACTCCGTAAAGCTGCTGCTGCTTGGCTCACTGTTGGGGTCGACCACGAAGAGTCCTCAAACCCTTTTACTTCCTGCGAGCCGTCAGATATGAACAGTCTTGTTCGGCTTCGGTTTCTTCTTCAGGCCTTTCTTTTTGCTCTTTTTGTTTGGATCCACCATCTCTCCTTTGAAGGACGTGGAGCTTTTGGTCGACCTCTGCTGGTTCCCAGAGAATTTCTTTTGCGACTTGAAACCTCTCCGACTGGCTCCTCTCTCCCGCCCCGGGCCCTGCCAAGGGCCCTTCATTGGGCCCTTCATGGGGCCCTTGGCAGGGCCCCTGCCGGTCCTCCCCGCAGTCCCTTTGCTGTCACTTCTATTCTTCTGCTTCTCCTTCTTCACCGACCTCTTCACCCGGATGGACCTGCCCTCCAGTTTGGTGCCGTCCAGTTCCAGAGCCAGCTGCACCGAGTCGGCGCTCTGCGGCGGGAAGAAACACAGGCGCAAAACCATAAACGCTCACGTAAAACCTGCCATATCATCAATATCCTCGTTTCAAATAATAGCCACGCGCAGCACTAACAAACAAAGGTCTATTTCCATTCATCGTTTGCTTCTGTTACTCAGCTTACGAATACCTGACTGACTACGCACCATAGTAACATTTCTTACACTCATAATGACAGATGTGTGAAGTTATTATGGAGCCACCGATGGCTGGAAGATGGAGGCGGTCTGAGTCACTACAGTCAGCCACAACAAGGAAAATATTAACAACCAGCTCTCTAACATTTCACAGATGTTTGACAGCAGTCGTGTGAATCTGGAGCTGCTTTGGTAGAAATTCGGTCTAATTCTTAAAGTACCCTGAGGAGTTTTTTTAATTACACGAAATTCTGCTTACGTTCACCTTTTCTCGCCACACCGCTGAGTTCAAAGCCTCACAAACCTGTTGAATGCACTTCCTTCCTGATTTCTGGAAGAATTTGAAGCCCGCTCTGTTTACATCCATGTTCGCTCGCAGTCTTAGCACATTACCGCCACCGACTGTCCGTCAGCAGGACTGCGTGAAACCAACGGCAGGATCGCTTCACCTGCGTGCACAAACGCGTGCATGTGCGTCCTCGTGCAAACAAACCAGGGCCGCTTGTCAAAACATTGCTCCAGACCGCTACTAGTGGTCCAAAACTCCAACAGGGTACTTTTAAAATGAGTCAGGTGACCAACTCGGGTTTAGTCTGCACAGCTTCATCTGGAGGTCAAAGGTCACAGCTCCTTGAGAACACAAGCTAAAGAGGAAAGCAGGATTCGAGTCGCCGTACCTCAAACAGGACGTAACCGAATCCTTTTCCCAGTCCAGAGTTCTGGTCCCGCACCAGTCGCACAGCCTCCACTGCGCCGCACTCCTCAAAATGCCGCCGAAAAGCCAGTTCATTTATCTCTGAACAAAACACACACAGAGCAGGTTAGCGTCGACACAAAACGACAAACACTTACAGTCCGTCATCCTCGTCAACGCTGCGGAGTGACTCACCGAACGAAAGATTCCCCACGAACACGGAGCGCTTGTGATCGTGCTGCAAGACGAGAACCGAGTCACCAAGTCTGTCGCAATATTACACAAACTGACTTCAACAGATTTTAAAATTCATCAGGTCGACCGATGACCGGAGACTTACTGAGGAGTTGTCCGTCACTCTGTCCACCCGGATGTGAAAGTCTTTCTCAATCTCCATGCCGTTCCTGTGAGGAGACACAAACGCAGGAAAAGCGTGTTGGCGGCTGAACGCACAGCGGCTGCTTGTGGAAATCGCTGAACGAGTGTCTGACCTCTCTAACGCCCTGACGACTCCTTCCTCGTCTTTAAACACCACGTAGGCGTTCACGCTTTGCTTTTTGGGATGAACTTTGCGTCTGTGAAGTAAAAAAAAAAAGAAGCTCATTTACACAAAGAGAAGATGACAGCGCCGCACAGAGTTTTGAGGACGTTGGATTGGAAGCAACACTTCGCAGAAACTTACTGAATAGCTGCGACTCTGCGGGACATGGAGGGATCCTCTCTGACCTGCAGGGAACAAACATGTGACTGATGGACGAGCTGATGGGGAGAAGTTACAGCTTCCTCAATGGCCCCTACATGCAGCTGCTACAAAACTCTGAATGTACTGAAGTGAATGAGAAAACCCGCAACTCATCTTTCTACAAGATGTCAAAGAGTCCAGAAAGAAAATACTCACAGTAGAATCCAAGAAGTTAGAAAGAGTTAGTGAGAATTTTACTTGACTAAAGGTTTGCAAACTTCTTATAGTCCTGGAGGACAAAGGACCCGTCCCACCAAACTTTAAAAATGCGACATTTCGGAGAAAAATCAGTTCATTTCAACAGAATCGCTGCAAGCGAGTTCAACTTTGAACTTTGACCAATAGCAAGCAGACAGCGCTGACCTGTGAGTGACCGGACATCGGGAGACTACAACATGGAGGAAGCTATCGTAGCCTGTTAGCTGCGGGTCACCGTCCGCTGGTTAACGGACCGGAGCCGATGATACCAATGTGTCTTGTATCTGCGATCAACAGTTTGCTAAATGACAGTTAGCAAGATAGCTCGCTCGGACAGCTTCTGTTTCCTTCGACTCTTTTATTGAATGAAATGATGAAAAATCCTGAGAACAAAATGTCAGGGAGGAGGAAACGGCTCAGTGCGGAAAAAAGCGCTAGCATGTTCCCGGCTTGCCGGCGTGTTAGCGCTACAGCAGCTCACCGACTAACCCCGTGAGTCATAACAGGTACGAGCCGCCGCTCCGAATCTGTTCAGAACCAGACCGTTTGCTGAGATGTTCGTGTGTCGTTGTATTTTTACCACAGAGCGAAACCGGATGGACTCGATGGATCCTTTTTCCCTGAAGAGGCTCTGCAGCGTCTGGAAAGGACAAACTATTATTATTATTTCCTTACTGAAATAATATTCAGTGAGATGAAAGAAGCTGCTTTGGGGTAAATCAATCAAAGCAACATTTTGCAGTGAAAACAAGCGTTTAAATTGAATTTGTTCAGGAAGTTCTGTTTGGTCTGAACCTTCTTGGTGCAGCCGACGGGCAGGTTGCCAACGAACACCGTCCTCTTCCTCTTTGTCGCCTCCTCTTCCTTTCTGGCTTTCAGCTTCTGTCTCTTCATCACCCAGTGCTCCACATCGTTCTCTCCGCCCGGCTCCGCTGCTTTCCTCTTCTTCTTCACGGGCGTCTCCTGCCCCCGCTCTTCCTCGTCCGCATTGTGTAAACTGCTCTCCCTGAAACCAACGGACAAAGAGGAAGAGGACGGAGAGAAGTGAGAGGAAGGGGAGCTACAGAATCCAAGAAGATTGTGACTTTTCTTTTCTTTTTTGTGAGACGTAAAATAAACTCTGAAACATCATTTAGATGACAAAACCTTTAAGAATAACAATAATGACAATATTATGTACTAATGCAAAGAAGAAAAAAACAGGAGGAGGAGGCTAGACAGGAAGAGGAAGAAGAAGAGGAGGAAGAAGAAGAAGAAGCAGCAGCTCACACGGACGGGGCAGCGGTGTGGATTCATGAATCGATCGATGGGCTGACGTCTGTTTCTAAACTCCTCACCTGTTTTCCAGCTTCTGTTCGGCTTCTGATTTCTCCTTAAGCGTCTTCTTCTTCTTCTGGCCGGGTTGACCTTTGACCTCTGGACTTTCCCTCTGCTGCTCCTTCGCTTCTGTGCTCTTGTGAACGGGCTGCCATAATAAAAACAACCAAACACACAGGACACGTCACAGAACAAGTCTGGTGATATTCTCTCTTTCCCTTCAGGCTCAAACCAGCGTGAACGTCTCTGCTAACAGGTGTGTGTGTGTGTGTGTGAGTGTGTGTGTGAATCACAGCTGGTGGATCTTCTTCCTCCATCGTCGTCCAGAAACTATTAAAACACATCAGTGAGCCGCTCTGCTGCACTGGGTGACATGTTCCTTCATCACCATGAACACACACACTGTAGTTTATTCTGACTCAGCCCCACACACACCGTCCTGCTGCCCCAAACACTCACTACAGCACCACATGTGGATCCATCCGCCGCTGGAAATAGTCCCCAACAGACGCACTGTTTCCTCCTGTCTGATAAAACCTGCAGCGAGCAGCTGTTTTGGAACATATATTTGAGTGTGACTTACCTCGGGTGCAGGCTGAAACAGAAGAGGTGCAGCGGGCGCAGCGGTGCCGAATAAAGCCGACAGCGGTCCAGAGGTCGCAGATTTCTTCTTCTTCTTCTGGAACAAACTTCCTGACACCTGACCCACCACGTAGTCAGCTGACTGTTGTCCCGGCGACGCCTTTTCACTGAGGACAGACACACTGAAGGTCAGGAGGTACGGCACCCAGAACAGCTGCTCCGAGGTTTTCATTTTGTTGTCGCTGCTCAACTAAAGAGGCCGACACTCGACACTGAACATCAATGTTTTTAATAACAGCTCCGAGAATAGAAATGAACAGAATGAGATCAAAGGTAAAACCAGAGTGGATATCCAACAGGTCACCGAATCTGATCTGAGAGCAGTTTGAGTCTATACATCTATATATTTCTTTATGGTGACTTATATTTTGAACAGTTTTAGTTTTGTACTGTTCGTGAAAAGGAAACCGTACTGAAAACATGTTACTCTCTCAGCTTCAGTAATGTCACTGCAGCTGATTGTTCTGCACATTTGTACATTGCAAAGCGAATTAAACAATTTGAGGGAAACTGGACTAGTGCTTTAAGGCTGCAACTATTGATTATTTTCATTACGATTAATCTCTTGTTGTTCTTTCGCTAAATAAATGAGTTGTTCGTCCACTAACTGTGCGAAAATAATAAAAAAAGTGCTGAGATCAGTTTCTGCCGTCCTCAGAGGTCTCGTTGTGTCCAAACAGTTTACAATTATTAAAAAAGAAGAAGAAAAGCAGCAAATCGTCACGTGTGAGCAGGGCTCAGTTACCGACCGGCACAGTGGGCCCTCCGGTCCGCAGGGGCCCCGAACGCCTCGTCTTCACTGTGTGAAGAAAGCACTAAAGCACATTATAGCACAATAAAGCCTTAAAGTGGGTGCTGTAGTTTTTACCCCAAAATGTAAACAGGTGGCCAACAGGGGCCCACGGCTCATTGGTCCCGTGGGGGCCTTGGCAGGTTATTCCGCCCGTGCATTGGAAAAGCTGGAATTGCTGCTTAATGAAATAAACTTTTATGGACTTTTTGTCAGTTACTGTTCTGCTGATTTACTGATTGATTTATTGCTTGACACTTGCAGCACCACAGTGGTTTCCTGGCACAAACGGGTGTGATGGTTTGTTGACACCTTTCAGTGTCGCAGGTCAGTAAAATCAATAAGAATCACTGTTTTATCTCCTCTTTCGCTTTCAGACTGTGAGTAAGGCTGGAGGCTTTGTTTCATAAACTGAGGGTTGATGTGAATTAACTGTTTAATCAATGACGCACGAGCCACTTTGCCCAGCACACCGTCTGCCAGACTGCTGCTCAAACTCTCATGAATGACTCTGTGGTCAAAGGAAAGACGCAGGTTATCTTCATTCGCGTTAACTTGGGAAATAAACGTGTGTAAACAAACCTCTGCTGAAGTGTCTTCTTCATGGTTTCTTCCAGATTATTCCAGCGTCACTAGAAGACTGGCTTCCGGTTTGTTCTATATATCGAAACAAGTGACTTGTCAGGTTAAATGCAGCATTTACACGAATTTAAACGACTTAAACTCCAAAAACATTAAAGTCACAGCGCGTTCACACGTTTTCCTTCCAGCTACACACCGTCCTACTGCGAGTCGTTTCCCATCGGGAACACAGTCACAGCGGAACAAAGGTTCCTTTTGTTTTTCCTCATTAACGTCGATTTGACGGATTATTAGACAGACTCAAACGATAGAGGGCGTAAAAAAAGACGTGTATATTTAACATAAATATGCATATTTATCGTCAGTTTTATTTAGAAACGTTTTGTGAGAAATTAGTGCAACTTCGAAATATGTCACTTCCGGTGACGCAGATACGTGAACTGTTTTGGTTCGGAAGCTAGCTAGCTAGCTTAGTAGCTGAACCGCTTCAGAAGCTACATCTTGAAACGTCACGGGTAATTTTATAGTTCCTCTTCCATCTCAGTTATTATTTTACGGGTGTTTTTCCACCTTTGGTGGGAAATTGTAGAATACGTTTAGCTAACGTCGTGTTCTAATGATACAAAATATCTCCCGGAATTAAAACAACGCAACTACATTGCGTTGGTTCAACGCATTAGCTTGGTTAGCCGTTACGACGCGTACTGAAAAGTGTTTCCCGTGTTAACTGTGCGTCTCTCCGGTCTCAGGGTTTCTCTCCTCGGCAGGAGGCTTCGATGGGAGTTGACCAGACGGAACCGGGGGTGCCGGCGGACGCGGTGGGCAGGCGGGTGTCCTGCGGCGGGGAGCGGGCCACGGTGCGGTACGTCGGGCAGGTGCCACCGACGGCAGGTAAGACCCCGGGGGTGTCAGATGGACTTTTACTCTCACTGATTACGCCGAACTAGTTGTTAGGTCAATGTTTTCCACTAAGTCAGTAAAATATCTTCAGACATGTTGTGCATCTTTGCCAATAATTAAAGTAGCAATAAAATGCTATTTTTTTTTAATGGAGTTTGTCATTAGGTTTCTCTCCCCCCACACACACACACACGAGAAAATAAGTCCATTTTAAAAACAACACAAGTTGCTGAACAGTTTTAAGGCAAATACAAATTTAGCTGTGCAAGAACAAACAGCACAGATCCAGATCACACACACACAGAGAGTCATTCAGGTCCAAATGCCACATAACAGAAAGAAAGGGCCGTTGAGGTAAGCTCTTAAAGGTTCCTGTTAAAATAATAAGAGGGAATAATAAGAGGGAGGTTATTCCACAAAATGATAGCAAAGGCACGATCGTGCTCATGCTTCAGTCTAGATCTTGGAACAGCCAACAGCTTTAGGACAGAAGACCTCAGGGACCGAGATGAATTTGGGCATTTAAAAGGTCTGAGATGTCAGAAGGGGGGCGGCCCGTTGAGTTCCTTTTTTTTTTAAAACAACCAGTACAACATATTTACTGGAAGCGCAGGAGCGATGTGGTCTCTGTTGTTGGTGCCAGTCGGAGGTTGAGTGTCAGCAGGAAGACGACACGCGTGGTTACAGAAGTCAGGAAATGAAGGCGCTTCATGACACGTCAGGCTCAGTTGGCCTTATGTCATCCGTATGACATCAGCAGCTTTCCAGTCAGACACGCGTCTGACTCTTTAGTTAAACGATGTCATCATGCTTCGCCTCGTCTTACGTTACCGTTTCAGCACCACCAGAGCCGGGTATCGAACCTCAGTGCTTCATCGGAGCAGGATGAAATGTGTCTGTAGCGCACAGCGTTTAAAACTGTCAAGTTTGGCGCCAAAAGTCTAGTCAGATTTATAATGTTTTACTGATCAGATTTGTTCCCGATGTTAGTTCAAAAGTTTTGACAATTTTAGACTTTTTAAGACTGTTTTAAGCAAAGTTAAACATTTGAGAACTTCTTCATTAAATAAAAAAAAGGTGCTGAAAAACATTTTGGTGTCAGTACTGAAACTTAAAACGTGCCCGGTCCAAACCACCGGATGCATTCTCGCCCACATCGATATACTTAGGCCATACACCAACGCTAGCCAAATGTTTGCTTTGTGTGTTCAGGGCTGTGGCTCGGCGTTGAGTGGGATAACCCAGAGAGAGGCAAACACGACGGCAGCCACAACGGAGTCCAGTATTTTACGTGCAGGTAAATCCCAGCACTTTAAATGCCACGAGCTGAGTTCCTGTTTAGTTCATCGTGAAAGCTTTTCTTCGCCAGAAGGCGAGGATCCTCTTTAGGGTTCCCGTGAGGATGTGAAGCCAGAAAATACTCGTGAAAACGCAACATTTGCACGTTTTCTGAATGCTCAGTGGATTAAACAATTTAATTTCTCCTCAAATATGTGAATTTCTTTGTTTTTAGTTAGACAAATTAAGCAGTCTTTGACATTTGATAGATTCAACAAATAGAATATGAATCAATAGCTCAGTTCACAATGAAAACAATCCTTTAATTTGCTGTTTTATTTTTAAATGTGATCAGTCTGAAATAAGTAACTGTTGTGTCCCTGATGGGGTTTTATCTCAGAGACCCTACAGGAGGCTCCTTCGTCCGTCCAGCGAAGGTGAGCTTCGGAGTGGACTACCTGACCGCTGTGCAACAGGTGTACCAGATCGACTCAGAGGAGGTGCTGAGTGAGGAGATCTCCATCTCCTCCAAGAAGCTCAAGTGGGGGAGCATCAAGGAGCGCAGGTACGATGCTCGCCATCTCCAGACAGCTTGTGCCGTCAAACCGTACGATCTGAACAAGAGGCTATGTCGGGTTTTAAGTCACGGCTGCAGGTGCCTTGCTCAAAGGCAGCCGGACAGTAGAAGTTACAGGCACAGAGGAAGGAAGAGCACGAATTCCACGTATCCAAGACTTACATTCAGTCTAATCAGGTCCGGTGGGGTCCCGTTGCACCCGAGTGGATCCAGCTCTGATCGCACGGTGCGTTATCATCGCCACAGGAGAAGTTCGCTGCAGAGAGGACCCGGCCTTTATTTGAAACAGTCTTATATTAGAGACTTAACTTCTAACTTCCCCTGTTTTTAAGTTTATTTTATCATTTTAAAAAGACGTTTGTGCTTCTGTTTTTAATTTGCTGTTGATGTAAACTCAACACTTCCTCCATGTTTACTTGTTGTCACCATAATGTACGTTTCCACAGCACTGATTCCACCAATACAACAACATGATGGAATTAGTGCCGTGGAAATGTGCATTATACTGAATCTGTCATGTCACCTGTTATAGTACAGGTGATTCCCTTTTAATAGAAACCAGCTTTTATTTGTTTTTGTTGGCCGTTACTTGAGACTCTGCCTCTTATTTAAATCCTGGCTTTTAACTGGAGAGTTACGTCGTGGCGTAGACATTATAAGGTCAAGGATCTCGGATCGTCTTCTGCCTCCGAGTTCACCGCCGTGGAGAGAGTTGTGTGTAACTGGAGAGGAGGTGACATTATTAAGTGGGTCAGGCCGTGAGGATCTATTTCCTTTGACCGATTCCACCGTCCTTCTTTTCTTTTGTCTCTACAGTTTTGAGAGTCTTCCGTCAGTGTTGCTGAGCCGCCAGGAAGTGAACGGGTCCGGAGCTGACGGGGAAATCAGGAAAACGACGCCAAGTATCCTTTGACAGAGCTGTTCTTCTCGTCACTGAGGTGACGTGAATGTTGCCGTGGCTGAGGGCGTTTCTCGTAAATTCTGTCTCGACTTCAGCGGTTTGATTTCTCGCACTGCGAAACTGAAAATGTGAACAGTACGTGATGAAGATCCAGATGTTCCAGATGCTGAAACAAGTGGTCGATTTTAGTTGATCGACAGAAAATTAATTAAATAATTTGAGTCAAAATCGCAAGTTCGAAAGCTTCGAAATTGTGAGGATTTGTTGGTCGGACAAAACAAAATGAGGATGTGACCTTCAACTTTGGGAACTTGCGACTGTAGCCAGGTTTCCATCCAAACGTAGTGCAAATTTTAACCGAATTTAGAGAAAATTGTCAAAAGAAAACATGACTGAATGCTTGTTTCCATCCACTCCTGCTGATGGAGGTGAACAGCTGGTGGAGCAAAATCTCCGGTCGCTGCCGTTAAAGCGTCGCAGAAGAAGAGGACGCAGCGAGACGACGTCATTAAAAGCTCAGACGATGGGAAACACAATGTTTCTGTTAGTATCATGTGTTCATGTGAGGAAGGTTACAGCCTCCTCATCGCTCCACACACATCTGATGATCTGATGCTCTTCGCTTTAAGTCACGTGCCGCTTCGTGTACGTCATTATTAATTCGTCAAGTCTTGTTTCCGTTGCACTTTGTCACATTTTGCTTTTGTCGATAAAACTTTTCCACCTCAGCCAAGCGTAAAAACCTTTCTGCGATATTTTACCACCTTGTGAAAAATGTAAAAAAATTAAAAATTTTATTATCTTCAGGTATATTTTAACCAAACGATCAGTTAATCAAGAAAATGGCTGCCTGATTAATGGATAATGAGAAGAATCATTAGTTGAAGGCCGTGTCAGGAGTTCAGATCGGCTGTCCAGTGTGTGAGGACTTTAGGAAATGACTCGGTGTTGGAATAAATCATATTCAGACTGTTGCCTCTATCAGGTGGTGAATGTCGGTCGTGTGATTGTCGGTCGTGTGATTGTCGGTCGTGTGATTGTCGGTCGTGTGATTGTCGGTCGTGTGATTGTCGGTCGTGTGATTGTCGGTCGTGTGATTGTCGGTCGTGTGAATGTCGGCGTGCTCAGTGGATCCTTAACGGCAGCGCTCAGACGTGCAGTGGTTGGACCTGAGCGGGACTCTGCTGTCCTGCTGGGAGGACGTGGCTGCCATCGCCCAGCAGCTGGACAAACTGCAGGGACTACAGCTCAGGTACAGAGTGCGTGTCGGTGCTGACCGATAAATCGTGTTTTCAACGTCGTCGCGATATGAACACGTGCGATAAACGCATCGCGAAGACTGCCTGAAACACGATGAGTAAGAAAAATCATTTAATTTGGGGATGGGTACCGAAACCTGGTGTTAAACGGGCCCCGGGGCTCGAGACCGTAGTGTTTATCATCACGCCGCCGCGGCCGCTGCCTGCCGTCTGTGTTGGACTGAGCTCCTCCACGCAGAGACGGTGAAGACGGCGAGCTGAGGGCAAATACGCTCCGTACTGCCAGTGATAAAACCTTCGCGGGTAAAAAGCCGATACAGCTGTTCAGCAAGCGTAAACATGTAGAAAGCGACATGTTAGTCTGCCGTCTCGTGTTTTACACAACCACAGCGAGCTATATACTCTATCTGTTTAGCTTAGTTTGCCACTAATCTTGTAAACTTCCTGCTGGCGGAGACAAAGCAGCCCCTCCCCCCTCTGCCAGGTGACTTACCTGGCAGAGGGGGGAGGAAGAGGAGGGGCTGATGCTGACGGACGTCTGGGTCCTTCGTTCTTTCTAAACTTCCGCTCTGTGTTTTGATGTCAGAATACAATTTGTTTTACAGACATTTTAGCTTTTGTTTTTTAGTGATTATTGACTCCATATAGTGACAGCTGTAAACTTCGCTGCTGCTGCTGCTCTGGAAACAGCATTTAGTTATATTTATATTCGGTTCTAATCCTGTTCTGAATTTACAGACAACCAGGCTGCCACGGTAACGGTAGAGCTAATGTGCACGCTTCAGTATGTGTTTATTTATCTCGAGTCATATCGTCATCGCAGTATTGAGCAACGTTATCGCACATCACAGATTTCCTCGTATCGTGTGTGTGTGTGTGTGTGTGTGTGTGTGTGTGTGTGCCGCTCCTTCCCCTGAACGCTTCGTCTCGTCTTACTGTTTAGCAACAACAGACTGCGTCTGCCCTCTGACCCGTCTGCTCACTGCCAGGCGTTCTGCAGCCTCAGAGTCCTCGCCCTCAACGGCTGCGACCTCACCTGGCCTCAGGTACGCCTGTCTGTCCGTAACAGCACAAACCTTTCTCCTCTGTCAGAGGGAAAGGGTGTGAAGTTTATTTATTTCTGATATCCACTATCTGATATCTATTTATTATTTCTGAATATAACATTGTTATATTATTATTGAAATAAATTATAATAAATAAAATATTTATATAACCAGTGTTTATACCTTTTCCATATTGTATGTGTTGTATATTATTTATAATTGCATTTTATGTAAAGTGTTTTTATATTTGTTTATATGACCAGTATTTATGAATAGTTTAGATTCATTTTTGTTGTATTTTTATTTATTTAGGGTACTAAAATATGTATTTATGTATTATTTATGAATAAAGTATTTAGAAAAAATAATTATATTAAATACTTGATAAATGTAAAAAAAAAAACCTCTATATGAACAGAAATTATAAATATTTTATAATTATTATTTATTTATTTTTGAATTTATATGTTTATTTATTTACTACAATATGTATTCATTATTTATAAGTCCTCCTTTCTATCACATATACACTTTTTTTTAAAGTATAAATAGTCTTTTATATTGTTGAGACATTTTTATACTTAATTCATTTATTATTGTTGTTTACAAGAACAATTCACATAAAAGCTGAATCACTTAAAGGTTGAAGTCTTTTCTAAGTTTGAAGCGTTAAATGTCCTTTTCCTCTTCCTGTCAGAATAAGTGAGTCGGTGAACACGCTACTCTTTTAGAAATCACTCGTATGTGTTGTTTGTGCGTCACGGTGATTGATCTGTGGCTCTGTGCTGGACTCTGCTCAGATCCTGGAGTGCGCCCCCATGTGGCCACAGCTGGAGGATCTGTGCGTGGAGGAGAACAACATCACGGAGCTGCAGAGGTAACGCCTCCGTCCTTCCCGTTTGCTTCATCCTCATTTCCTCTGACGGACTGTCGGGCTCTGCTCCGCGTAACTCTGGTGTGTTCGTTGTTTTAAAGGCCCGAGGGAGTCCTGCAGTCGCTGAAGAGTCTCAGTCTGTCCTGTAACCCTGTAGTGCAGGACAGGGTGCTCAGCATCGCGGCTCTGCCCAGGTACAGTACACAGCTGCCGGTCTCACCAGACTGAAACCAGTTTAATGTAACGTGTGTATCGAATTATCAGTATTTCTGAGCGGTAATGCAGCTGTGATGAATTAAACTCCAGCACACAACTGCACCTTATTTCTGCATGAGAAGTACAAAAGAAAGACACACAAAAAGATGTGATGCTTGTTGTTGATGCCGTTTGTCAAACCAGCCATTTGGAGAAAAGACTGTTTACGGGTGAACTTAGCTTTTTTTTTTTTTTAAATAGAGAAATGACTTTTTAGCTCACAGTTATATTAAATTAGCACCTTTCATTGACTTTGCTGCTTAATCATTTTCAAGTGCACGAGAAAAGAAGGTGTTGTAATAAAATAAAAGCTATGAAAAAGCCAGTCGAGTTTAAGTATTTTACCACAGAAACAAAGTTCTGTTTATTCAGTGTTTCTCACTAAAACACACTGAATCACTGAGGTCTAACAAACGTGCTGAGTGCAGCTCCTTCCTCCTTAAACACTTGCTAAGTGTGTACATATATATATATATATATATATATATATATATATATATATATATATATATATATATATATATATATATATATATATATATATATATAACTCTTTCTTGGTCCTTCACCCTCCGCTGGTGGTCTCGTCCTTCGAGCTCGGGTCCTCTACCAGAGGCCTGGGAGCTTGAGGGTTCTGCGCAGTATCTTTGCTGTTCCCAGTCCTGCGCTCTTCTGGACCGAGATGTCTGGTGTTCTTCCAGGGATCTGCTGCAGCCACTCCTCCAGTTTGGGGGTCGCTGCCCCGAGTGCCCCGATGACCACGGGCACCGCTGTCGCCTTCACCTTCCAGGCCTTCTCCAGCTCTTCTCTGAGCCCTTGGTACTTCTCTAGTGTCTCATGTTCCTTTTTCCTGATGTTGCCATCACTTGGTATCGCCACGTCAACCACAGCGGCTTTCCTCTGCTGTTTGTCCACCACCACGATGTCAGGCTGGTTCGCCATCACCATTCTGTCAGTCTGGATCTGGAAGTCCCACAGGATCTTGGCTCGGTCGTTCTCTACCACCTTTGGAGGTGTTTCCCACTTTGACCTCGGGGTTTCCAGTCCATACTCCGTGCAGATGTTCCTGTACACTATGCCAGCTACTTGGTTATGGCGCTCCATGTATGCTTTTCCTGCCAGCATCTTACACCCTGCAGTTATGTGCTGGATTGTCTCAGGGGCCTCTTTGCACAGCCTACACCTTGGGTCTTGTCTGGTGTGGTAGATCTGGGCCTCTATTGCTCTGGTGCTCAGGGCCTGCTCCTGTGCAGCCATGATGAGTGCCTCTGTGCTGTCCTTCAATCCAGCCCGCTCTAGCCATCGGTAGGACTTCTTGATATCAGCCACGTCAAATCTGGATCTTGGATGTTTCATCCTGGAATATCTCGCATCTCGAGATGGGCGAGATGCGAGATATATATATATATATATATATATATATATATATATATATATATATATATATATATATATATATATATATATATATGGAGTATTTTGAATTTGCATAGCTGACATCCATGTTTGCCAGCTGTCGATCGTCTTCTTTCCCGTCGCTGGTGTCGCAGTCTACACGAGCCAGTAGAAGAACAGCAGCGTTGCTTGACGGTGCTGCGAGTTCGCCTCACATCACCACAGCGATAAACACATTTACTGCTCGCGTTGCACCGATAGGAGAAGATGAGCCTTTATTGATCCCCAGAGGGGAAGTTCAGGCGTCGCAGCAGCACGAGGACAGAAAATATGCAGCGATAAATAGAGAAAGTAAATAAAAATAGAAGCTACACAAGAGCCGTTAACGACAACATCACAAGGTAAGAGAGACGTAGTTCTGTGTTTAGTAGCAGCACAGTCCGCAGGTATATTATATGCAAACAGCGCACACTGGAATAAAATATGATTTAGTACTTTTGTTTGTCCGTGTTAATATAGAAATGTAATGTATTAAAACAGTAGAACTTATTAACACAATGTAATATGGGAAACAAAATATAAGGTGAAATGTAGTAATATAGTATAACATAATATATATAGTATAAAATCTAGCACTGAATATAGAATATAATAAATAGTATATGTGTTTGTCCTTACTTGAATTATATGGGAAAATGCTTCCTTGTCTTTTTTTAAACTGCAGCTCCTGAAGTGAACTCGCTGTTGTTTGTTTGCAGACTGGAGCAGCTGAACTTGTCCAAGACCGAACTGACGGACATTCGGTTCGATGACGCCGCTCCCGGTGAGTTCAGCAGTCAACCGCGCACCTGCAGCCCGCACGCACCTGTCGCACGCTCAGTTTAGAGTTACACTCCATGTGTTTTAGGACGTTATGTTAAATAAGACTGGGCTTTGACAAAGTATTAAACTGCAGCTGTTAATGTAAATCTTTTCTCTGCAGGAGCTCAAACGGCCATGTTTCCGGCCCTGAAGAATCTCAACCTGGACCACAACAACATCACTGAGGTCAGTGCGTATTCCTGCTCGGATACAAACGCGATCGGCAGCTCAGAAACGGAGAAAAGCCACATTCAGGAAATAAGACTGAAGTAACAACAGCCGACAGAGACTGTATAACCACATGTGAAGATATAATACGCAGCATCGCTGATGGTTGTGGTGTCAGCGATGTGTCGTGCTCTGAGAGCCGATGCTCTGCAGCGAATCAGAAGAGCCGGCTCGCTGCTCGCCTCAGCGCTCAGCCTGAGCTCTGCTCAGTAGTGACGGGAAGTTCGGCTCTTTTCAGAGAGCCGGCTCTTTCGGCTCCTGAACGGCTCTTTATTTAGGATTTTTTTTTGTAGGCCTTTATTTTACCATAACTTTGCAGAAATGAACGGTTTGTGTGTTAAACTCTTTCATGTGCAGCGTTTTTATGAGAATCCTTATAATTGCCTAATTTTGTGCATTTATTCTGTAACCCTAACCCTGAGTGCAGCGCCGCTCCACTTCTCAGCACCCCCCTCTCTGTTTTTACACAATGGTATGATACGGTGTCGTCCCTCATTCGTCCAGGAGCGTTCTATCGTAGAAAAGGTTTCAGTCGTAGTCGTCTGGACGCTGTTTTCAGAATCAAGACGTTTCGGCTCCCATCCGGAAGTCATTCTCAATTGTGAAAAAATGGGACGGGAACTAGAAATTTAAGCTACTCTGTGTTACATAAGCCCTGCCCTCAGGGAGGAGTCTACCTGAGTATCTGTTGATTAGCTAGTTTCACCTGTAACTGACCTAATTGTTTCCATGATGGCCCAGTAATCAGTAATCAGGCCTATTGTTTTCTGGCTGCACCTCCCTCATCACTGTTAAGTACCTGATTAGCATGTGATTGGCTTGACCAAGGTGATAATACACTGTGGTAAACTTTGGGCATCTGCAATCATAACGGCTGTCTGCGTTAGACCGCGATGACGACGATCTGAAAGGCCTAATGTCAAGACGTCTCTCTCTCTCTATCCCCCCCCCCAGTGGCGTGTGGTGGACGAGCTGGGGAAGTTGCCCAGTTTGGTTCAGTTCTCGTGTCGCGGCAACCGACTGGTGAGCAGCGACGGAAACCACAGAACAGCCAATCAGCTGCTGATCGCCAAGCTGGGACAACTGGTCGTCCTGAACAGCTGTGAGGTGAGCTGAACCTCTGTGTGTGTGCGTGCGTGTGCGTGTACACATGCTGACCCGTTGCCATGGTTTCCATCAGATCCACCCCGAGGACAGGAGGGGGGCGGAGCTCGACTACATCAAGATGTTTGGAGAGGAGTGGCTGAAGGCGGGAGGGGGGACTCAGCCCAGCAGCCAGTTCACCTGTCAGCACCCGCGTTACCTGAGCCTCATCGACAGTAAGCCACACCCACAACGCCTTGACTTAAAGGAGCGGTCAGCCGAATGTGACTCTGCACTGACGTCTAGAGGCAGCTGCAGGAACTACAACAACAATAAACACGTTTTCTCCAAAATGACCGTCGGTGGTTTTTAGGAAATTCGACGCTGTGTTTGCTCAACACATTTGTTAGACCTCAAGGACGTGTACGCGTGTAAACAAGCTCCACAGGACACCATTAAGTATTCATTTCATGTCAACTATTAACAAATTACAGGCATTTATACACATGCAGAAGTGAACTTCACTCTTTAGAGCCGTGAGCTGCTCTGGCAATAATAGACCCGAGACGTTCACATCCGCACAGAAGACTTGTTCACCGTCGGTCGGTTTTAAAGAAGGTTCAGAGCACTCGGTGGGTAGTTCAGGCGGCCTGGGAGAGCGGAGTATTCAAGCAAGTACACAAAGCAAATGGCTTCTTTTATTTTATTTATTCGTGTGCTGGTTGGTTCTTGTTG
Source organism: Siniperca scherzeri (assembly GCA_027580175.1). NCBI lineage: Eukaryota > Metazoa > Chordata > Actinopteri > Centrarchiformes > Sinipercidae > Siniperca > Siniperca scherzeri. Next base: position 2,222,692 of record CM050842.1, on the reverse strand, counting down.
TTCTGTAATCTGTAGATGACAAAAAGTAATTTTTCACTTTTGAAAATACTGTATTATATACGTTATAAAATGAATGTTAAATGCCTTTATAGATGAATAAAGTTTATTGTTATTATAATTTAGTCTCCTCCTCCTCCTCTGATGATGATGACGATGATGAAGACCATCTTGTCCTGTGTTTCAGAGTACGGCGCTCCAGAGGAAGGCGAGCTGAGGAAGCCGGAGCCGTTTGCCCTGAAAAATCAGCTGTTAAGTTAGTCCCACCTCTTTCTGCTGTCTGCTCTCTGATTGGCTAACAGATACAGGCCGTGAAGTAACTTCCTGCAGATTTCACACCAGATTAAAAATCTGACCTTTTCCTCGTCTCTCCTCACCAGAGATCGTGTTTGTGTTTCCTGATGACGCTGAGCGGAAGCCGATTGAGAAGAAACTTCCAGGTAAAAAAAGCAGAAAAGCGAAGCGAAGAGCTTTGCTGTGTTTCTCCTCTCGTGGCTAAATAACACTTTGTTGAAACGAACTGAAGCTGAAGCGTTTCATCCTCCAACCGAAAGCCGAGACGGGTTAAACGCGGCGGCATGAAACCCGAAACCAGAGATCTTAATCGCTGTGCGGTCTGTCCTGCAGACTCCATGGTCGTCCAGAAGGTGAAGGGACTCCTGTACAGACTGCTGAAGGTTCCTGCAGCGGATCTGAAGCTCACCTACACCAGCCCCAAGGTAAGGCGTGCCGGGTTCGTCCACGGGCCTCGGCGGCGTGACTCGTGCGTCTGTGGGAAAGCTGTTTCTAAAAGTCTGTCGGTACTTCGGTAGCTTCTACCTGAATCTCCGGTTTGGAGTTTCACTCCTGTTCCTGCCTGTACTTTCAGATATCAGCCTCGTTTCACTGTTTACTCATCATCTCTGCCAGACTTGAATAACTGTGCAATATTCTGTGTATTACTCCCGTGCAATATTTAGTTTTCCTGTTAGTTTTTCCTATTTATTGTTCTTGATATTATATACCTCCATTACTGCTGTGCAACATCTTAATAATCTCAATAAGCTGCACTTAACTCGACAGTACATGCACCTCTGCTTATTACTTATTTTATTACATTGTATTATTATACTGTATTATCATCATCAACCGGTAAACCCACCTGGTACTTCATGTATTTTCTGACCTGTTTATAGTGCATCATATTGTTTGCTAGTACTTCCTCCTGTGTGCACTGACGTGAAGGCGAGCTGCTGTAACAAAGAGTTTCCCTTCAGGGATCAATAAAGGATTTCTGATTCTGATTAAAAGCTTCCCGCTAGCGAAGCGGCAGGGTGCTTTTATTGTGAAGAACTCGTGTTTATCACCGAGTCAGCGGAGCTTCATCGGTGGAGCTACTCTAAACCAGGTCTAACCGACCCGATTCGGACGCTTCCTGCTCTGTGTTCAGTGGATCAGTTTGAAATGTCGCAGTGAGCTGAAGGAGCTGCACACCTGCAACAGCTCATCCAGGTGAACCGCTCTACCTGTGTGTGCTGCTGCTAACGGCTCAGCCGTTCACCACGGCAAAACGCTAACATGTACTTACAGCACAACACTGTGCCGTAGTTCTGTTCCTGGAAGGCTTTTATAGTCCTGTTAGTTTGGGTTCGACCAACTGGCAGCCCCGCAGACTCCACCGGTCCTTCCTGAGCCAGCGCGCTAAAGTAAACTTCCTTTCTTTCCAGATGCTGGGGACGGAGTTTGAGATCGACAGCGACCTGAAGACTCTCCAGTTTTACTCCTTAGAGGACGGAGACCAGGTGTTGGTCCGCTGGTCCTGACCCCGACCCAGGAGCCCGGTCCACGGCCGAGACTGAACTTGAGCTGCTCGTCGGTCAGACTGAGGACTCGCAGACTCGCACTGAGAGGTGGACTCACTACGCAGTGACGCTCAGACCGGATCTGTCCGCACTGTTTCAGATATTAAGCGTGTCAGTCTGTCCTTCAGGACTTCATGTAGTCACACAGTGAAAACTACAGCTGCACTAACACATTCGAGGATTTAATGAATAAACTACAGACTTGATTGACAATGATTTCCCTTTGCATTGGTTTGAATGGATTCAGTTAAATGTAGGTGGATTCAGATACAGCTGCTCTATCCGTGTAATAAACTGTGTAATATGTTATCATAGAGTCCGTTTCCACTCACTTTAAATAATCTAAAAGAAGACTTCTCCTCGCCTTTAGCGAGATGTTTTCTCCGTATAAGGCAGTGTGATACAGTCGGAAAGCTCCGCAGAAAGCAAGTAGTTACGTGTTTGTGTTTTAGTTTAGTGCTTAATCGAGTCTGCAAAGGTGATAAACGTTAATACGGGAAGGGCAGTAGGTTGAAGAATTAAAAACCAGTTTTTAAAAACATCTCACTCGGAGGACTTCGGCACGTGATGTTTGTTTCTTTCTGGAGTTTCTGTTACTGTGTTTGCTGATAGATCGAAGGAAAGATGAAACAGTAAAACTGATCATTGTTTGAGGGTTCAGCGGTCAGATTCATCCTTTTAATACTGAATTATCAGATCGGCCTCTGCTGTCTGAAGGGGGCACGTCAGCCACTAGAGGGCAGCAGAGCCTCACGCACTCAGTAAAGCACTGATACGCTTCATCATTAGCAGGGTCCTTGAAATTCTTGAAAATGTGTGAATTTGAGGGGGAAAAGCAACATAAATGGGTCATTGAAAGGGCTTGAATTTATATATTTTGTGCAAGAATAGAAATAGAAGTTATTTAGATGTTTTTTTAACTTAAAGTAACATCACTGTAACACATTCAAGCCTCTCTCTCTTTTTAATTGTCTGTGAGTGTCTGTGAAGCCTAATTAACCCTGACCCGTGTCTCGAACTGTGCCTATTGGGTCCTTGAATTTAAGGGAATTGGGCCTGGAAAGTCCTTGAATTTGATGTCTAAGAAGGTGTGGGAACCACGCATTATTTAAATAATTTATGCAAAATCCTCAAAAGACCAAACTAAACACCTGCTAGTCTGAATCACAAGGTGTGTGTGTGTGTGTGTGTGTGTAGACTGACCTCTTCTGTAAATGTAATGGGTGAGTTGGATATTGGAGTGCGAAGATGATGATCCTGGTTCAGGCTTCGGTCTCTCTGTCTGTAAATCTTCAGGTTTGTCTGTTCTGAGTCTCCGGTAAGTGAAACATCTCCGTCGTTAGTGTTTTGTGATTTAACAAACTGTGTTTTATAAAGAAATGTTTTAATTTCATGTTCGTTCAGGAGCCGGCTGAGTCCTCGGTGTTTAACGATCAGTAATCCACAGTAATCTTGTCCTGTGTTCAGGTATCTCAAACGTTTAGCGTAAAGAAACATTCATTTTATTTGTAAGTTAATATAACTTGCTCAGATATGCTAGCTAGGGACGAAAGCAATATTAACAGGATCAACTGCATAACATTTTATATTAATGTGATGTGAAATATTTTAGTCAGTTACTGTTTTATTTAAAAGCCTTGAATTGTGTAGCTGACTCTGATTCTTTAAGCGTACGTCTGGTGTTATTCTATATATTAATGTTTTAATTATTCAACTCAACTTTATTTATAAAGCACTTTCAACACCACACGTGGAACCAAAGTGCTGAACACAAAATATAAAAAGAAACAGAAAAACAGAAAACAAACATATGACATACACACCTACAAAGCATTGTCAAAAGCTAATTATTGTGAACAAAAGACCAAAACAAACCTTCATTACTACGAACACACAGACGCACTATTTCCTCCTGTTTGTTAGAAACTACAGTGAGCAGCTGAACCTTTTTTTTAAATTTAAATTAAACTTGTTTGAATTTGTGAGCTCTTTTTTTTTTTTTTTTTATATTTACGTCATCAGTAGGAACCAAAGGGCTCGGAGCTGTTTGACAAGACATTCAATATTTTTCTCTAATTTTCTAATACTTATCCTTTTTAAAAAAAAAAAAATCACTTAATTGAAATAATGTCCACAAGAACACACAGTATGTTCGAGTAGGCAGCTTTGCTTTCCGCTGTGACCCCGGCAGGTACGAGGAGGAGACGTTTTGGGGCGTTTCTCAGGACGTTTTGACGTGTTTTTCCCGAACTCTGGGTCTCGGTTTGCTCCACCATGGAGGACGGCAGCTGCAGCCATCTTGGATTCCAACAGAGAGCCACTTTGCAAGCCTGCAGAGGGTGAGTGTTTGATGCTTCCTTTAAACTGCATGAATGAAATGTTGCCTCTGACCCCGTTCTCCACTAATACGGAGGTTTAGAGAACATGAAATATGAGACAGGACACACCAGACTGATTCTGTATATTTAAAAAAAGGTTTTATTGAGGCTGTACAGGCTGTTAATGGCTGATGGGTCAGTACAGACACGATGAAACCAGCCAGCAGGGCTGCACAACACTGACACAAACAAGCTTTTTACTAATCAGTGCCCCCCGCAGTAGTCGGGGACACTTTCTTTAAATTATGTATTCGCACACTTATTAAAAATGCCTACAACTGTAACTTTAAGCGATGAATAATTAACCTGTCGATGTGCCGCCCTGTTGGACCGATCGGTGTCCTCCCTGATGAGGTTGTCGCGTCTGCGCAGACTGAAAAATCTCTTTCATTTTGACGTTTGCAGTTAAGACTTCCGATGACAAGAAACACGTCTTTAAAGACGCGACAGCTTGTTTGTTTCTTGTCTTTGGAACTAACGACTGGAACTAATCATCACTGCACGAGTCTTCATTGTAAAATAAAATAAAATAAAATAAAAAGATGTTTACGTGAGAAGCACATACGGGAGCCACGACCCAACGAACACGACCTGCACGCACCTTCACAGTAAGCATCGGCATCATCAGGTAGATCTCAGGCTAACATCAGCACCATTCAAAAATCAGAGAACATCGTCTGCATATCGTGTTATTATTTACAGGTTCGTATAAAAAAAATACACTGTGAGTCTTAGCACAAACAGAATAAATCTTGTAAGTCTTGTAAGATCATCGCTCACTGGCTCGTGGTGGAGCCGTTCAATTCCAAAAAAAAATCTAATTTTATCATAGAGGGTTTCTAAAATATAGAATAAGTTCAGATTGGTAGTTTTGGTTTCACCAATGAAAAACATCATTTATGACACATCCTTTACAAAAATGAGATTTAGTCACGTTAAACTTTTTCCCCCCAGCCGTTATTTCTCTTCCCTGATCTCTAATTTAATGCCTCTGATGGTTTTATATGTAATTACAGTTGGCGGTTTTTAAAAAACTTACTCAGATAAACTTTCTGTCAGTCTGCAGGAAATTAGAGTTCAGTGTTTTGTCATCGGTCTTATTCCCTCGGCCAGGTAATCTGTTTTCAGTCCCACTGATTGTCTGTTAAGAGGAGATCGTAAAGGTTTTTGATTAAAATCTGGTGGACAGTAAAGTGTCGCCACATGGCCAAAGCACTTTACCTCTTGGCCTTAATTTAAACCGTGAGCCATGTGAACAACGTTTAGGATGGATTCCTAAGATCAGTCTATAAGGCGTGTTTGTAGTTTCTTCCTACAAATGTCATCCAGTCTTCACTAAATATATTCTGCTTAACTCAAAAATGATGCATTTGTCTGATGCAACTGTTTTCCTGTAACGGCCGTATTCTTGTGGCTTTAACTGCTTGAACTCACTGAGCTGCTGCTACATTAAATTCATGCGACAGCTCCAAGCAAGCCTTTGAGCTGACATGGCCGCATGTCGCCTTTAGGTGGCGTTACAGCAAGCGTCTGATGCCGGACACTGAGTTAGGGCATCCGGTCACAAAATCATTTTAAACTGCAACATATTGAGGAATTTAAGTTTTTCTGTAGAACAAAAATGTCATTTTCAGAAACCTTTTAAGGCATTTGTTTGTTTGTTTTAAATGTCAAACATTTTCAAGGGTTTTCAAGGCCCTTGGGAACCCTTCCCACAAGTTTTTGATCATACAGATGATTGCTAGAATTATATCCGATTGTTTTTCGCAGTTATATTTCAGACCACATCTATAAGAAGTCAATAAGGAGCAACTACACTTTTAAAATACAATAAAAACACAACGTGAAGTTCGTCATTCAGAACCTTTTCAAATACAAAAGAAGTTTAGGTTACCTGCTGCCTTTATAAAATCCCTGTCTGTGAGTCCGTTAGTGTCGCTTTTCTCTTTTTAGGATGAAACTCTTCAACCAGGAGTCAAATTACGATCATTATAAACTGTAACTGAATTCAACAGTTACAGGAGGAAAGCAAATGATCTCACCGGTGGACCTGAAGCGTGACATCATAAATACAGTGAGGTCTGAACAGCTTTAAAGGGCTAAAAACACAGAAAACTCTAAAAATGATCTCAGAAATGTTCAAGTAAGAAAAGTAGAAAACACCAAAATTCAATTAAGTGTGTTTTGTTTTTCTCTCCCAGCAGCATCGTCGCTCTGCGGACCTCACAGGTTCCTCTCCTCACATCGGCCGGGCGGCGGCGGCGTCCGGGCAGCGGCAGGTGAAGCCGCCGAGCCGCGGCAGGCAGAGGTGAGAACAGCCGCCGTTGTTGGAGCAGTAGTTATAGGCTAACGGGGGGGGGAGAGACGGGAACAGTGTCAGTAACTCATTACTCAGCTCAAATCTGGTGAATCAGATCATCTGTCAGAAAGCCACCGAGGCTACGGACCTTCATCAGCCTGAAGTTCATAAACCGCACGCGTGTTAAAGACAGCAAACGATTGTGTTTCCTGCCGTCAGCTCTGTTAACTGAGCGCATGCTAAAACACGCTAAATGCTACATACTTCATGTTCAAGAGCTGCAACAGTCGATCAAAAGAAAAATTATCTGAAACTGTTTTGATCATCGATTAATCGGCAGTTGGCAAAAATGACATTTATTAGTTCCTGGTTCTCAGATGTGAGGATCTGTTGCTTTTCGTCGGTCTTACATCCTATTAAATCACTTGTGGGTTTTAGACTGTTGGTCGAGCAAAACAAGACATTTGATGATGTGACCTTGTTTTTTTTTTTATGCTTTCTGATGTTTTATAGACCAAACAATTAATCGATTATGAAAATAGTCCGATGCATGTTTACATAATGCCTGTACTCTTTGACATTTTTTTTCTGCTACTAGTGTTAACGGTGAGTTAAGTCTAGACTTTAATGCCTCTCTTCTCTCAGAGTTTGGTAGTTTCAGATAAAACCCGCCGCACCGTGCTGTCGTCTGCATTAACTGTCTTTGTCAACCGATCGGACGGCTGGTGACGCCGATCACTAAACATGTTGCCAAGTAAAATAGAAATGTTTAGCGAGGCTGCAGCTTCAGGAAGTGGACGGACAGTTAATCTTTTGCGGTCGAAACCCCGTCAGTGTTACTTAGAAGCCAGCAGGTGGACTGCTGTATAGTTCTGGGCTCAGAGCCAGATGTGAATCACAGCTGGCTCCCCTGAGGTCGCTTCACCCCCAGAGTTCCCACGCTTATATCCATCCACATGCAATATGCATCTGGAATCAATTACTACGGTCATTGAGTACATGTGTACTCCCACTGCATTAAACTGCTCTGACCAGGACTCCACGGAGCTGTTCTGGGTCCTGTTCTTCGTACGTGGATTACTGAGTTAGCTTGATTTGACGTGAGTCTGGATGTTTCACTTCTTCGGAGCAACAAGTCCAAACCTGCAGCTTATTCACATTTTAGGGTGAATCTCCATTTATGAACCTGTTTCAGTTACAAATTAATCTTTTTATTAGACGTATGCTAAGCTAGGCTAACCACATCCTGACTGCAGCTCTGCACTTTCTTTCTCTAAACTGTTTCTTTTAAACTTTGCAAAGCTTCCACACGTCTCATGATGCCTTATGTCCTTTTTGATTCCTTCCCTTCATTGTTCTGTGACTGGACAAACTAAACTAATCTTTGGCTCTTAATTGAAACACAGCGGTACCTCGTGGACACTGCGCGGGCGTCGCGGTGATGCCGTACAGCCGAGAGCGTTTCTGTGGCAGAAACTCTTCCGTCTCTTTCTCCGAGTGACGGTCCACAGCGACCACCGCCTCCCTGGAAAAACAACCACAAAACAAATCATTTAGCAGAGACCGCACAGACATGTTTCATCGTCAAATTAACACACTTAAGACTTTAACACTAGAAGTGCCAGAATTCCAAACTTACTAGAATTGCCGGAAGCGGCCATTTTGACCGCTAGATTCCAAACTCTATAATCTCTAATGATAAATTACCCAAATGGGAGATTAATGCATTTATTGTGTTAGGATGTCTTTTAAAAAACAAATAACACTAAAATATACATTTAAAAAACTTAAATTATACATTTATCAATATTCATATCATCGCATATAGTAAACCGTAATTATTGCAGACGCTATATTCACACCAGTGTCACCGACTCCCGCTTTGCCTTCAGCCCATCGGTGATGCCCACGCTTGTGTGCACGGAGCTCAGCAAACATACATTATTCCTCGGCTTTCCCTGGTAGATGGTGAACGTCGCATCTATACATGGCACACCTTTTGTGCTGAACAGCTCCGCTTGCTCTTTTGCGGAGGGGGGCGACTCGCGCTTAGTTTTCCCCAGGGTGCCAACCAGGCTGGTCTTCCTGGCCTGTAAGGCAGTGGCCAGTTTCAGAGAAGTGAAGAAATTATCTGGTAATATTTCTTCCCTTCCCCAGGAATGGCTCCCCAGTTTCAGCTCCACACTTTCTCCTATGAGCTGACCTCCGCTCCGCGTCTCCTCTTTTCCCAGAAACGGAGCCCCGTTCAGCATGGATTGACATCCGCAGCTAGCCAAAATTGTCAGGTCATGAGCTGTCACCACGGTGCTGATGTGCCTCAGCCACAGTGCAGTCCCTGATGTGTTTCAGCACGCCATCGTCAAACACACACGAGAAGGCCGTGAGCCGTGCGTGCTGTGGGGCCAGCACAATAGAACAATAGAATAGCGCGAAAGTCACTGCGGTCAATATGACCGCGTATGGCCGAAATAGGTAAAAATTATCATATTTTCTTTGCCTTTTGTTTAATTTATATAAAACCTATTGTAAATAAAAATACAAATACTTTTAGAAAAAGTCAGGTACCAGCAAGATTGTATTTTTATATTCAACAAAGTTATTGCACATATAAATTTCAAAACGGTCAAAATGACCGTCGCGGCCGTTCTAGTGTTAATGTGACAGTTCCAGTCAAACAGCGCAGCAGGACTGTTTACTTCAAATCCACTCAGACTCCGAGCCTGTTAACGGACATGTGACGTAGTCGTGGGATGCTGATGATGACGCACAAGGAAATTCACATGACCGTTTTTCTGTTCGGGCTCACTCTGTAACGCCGCTGTACAATCAGAGCGTTTCTGGAGTTCCAACAACTCCAGCAGAGCGAAGACATCTTCTCTAGTAAAACCATCAGCTGATCTCAGCCCAGTCGCATTCTCCCAGTTAAACTTTCATTCATATAATATCAATAATTTAAGCTGATCAGCTTGATAGTTATGAACCAGGACCTTCAGTATTTGGATCAAGTGGCTTACGAAAAATGAGGTGTAACCGTCAGAAGGCTCCAGCTGTTATTTCAGTGTGTCAGATGCATATTTAATCAACATTTCATATATTATGCTGCTATGAATATTCATTTTACTAAGTATACTGAGCATCTTTGGCACAAAAATGGTCTCATTTATCTAATTTTCAGGTTTCGAAAACTGTTTCTACCTTCTCAGCCAAAAGATTTCATCTGAATCTTTGAGTTTTAGTTATTTTCTAACTTAAGTTACTTTCAAAAGGTTGAAAGCTAATCCTCCTAATTGGATTCAATAATGCAGGCGGAGTGTCTTTTCTTAAGCAGACACATTTATAATGTAGTTTATCGTTGTGGTGTTGTTGACGAGAGTGCGTTACCTCCTCCAGTCGGTGTAGTAAAGGTTCCTTCCAATGGAGACGAGAGCGAAGGGATACTGGATCCCTTCAACGATCTGCCTCCTCAGCCTGCGGTGAGGATCCATACACTCCACCTTACGGGTACCTGCAGACCCAATCAATCAATCAATCACCAACAGTTCTGAATGAGTCTGTGTTTGGTTCAGGTTCCTGTCAGGTGAGTCTCACCTGCGTCGGCCCAGCACAGCAGCTGGTTGTCGGGGTCAAAGGTCAGACCGTTGGGGAGCCCCAGGTCGTCTTTCACCACAACGGTCCGATCCGTCCCGTCCATGTTGGACATCTCAATTTTAGGCCCGTCTCTGTTCCAGTCTGCCCAGTACAGCCGCCTGCACGAACAGGACAAAACCAGTCAGAACAAACTGCTACTGCTGCTGTTTGGGTTCAACGAGCATTTTACTAACAATCATGTTTCCTCAAGCTGATATGTTTAATTTCCTCCGGCCTCAAACCTGAAGCTCACTTTTTCAACACTCACCCGTACGCCGGGTTGGTGACGATGGGTCGAGGGTTGATCAGATCTGTGTCAAACAGGACTCGGCGCTGGCTGCCGTCTAGCTTGGAAACCTCCACGGTGTCACGCATGGAGTCGGTCCAGAAGAGGAGACGGGCCACGTGGTCGATGGCGATGCCTTCAGGACTCTGGAGATCTGAAGACGGAGGGTACAGACAGTTCAAACATCAGTCATGGGAGGGACTCTGGATCAGCCCCATCTGCTCGCCGCGCCGTCACGCACAGTGTCTCTGATGATACTGAACGGACTTTTGATTAAACCTTCGTTGTTTGCAGTTTACAGGCATCATTCTCATAGTTAACATGTCGCTTTATCCGTGTTCACCCGATTCATTTCATGCAACTTGTATCGGCTGGTTACCGAGCTCTGAGTAGGTATCATCAATTAAAACTAAACTAAAACCTCTGAAATTCTTAAAATTGACCCAAACTGTGGGTCCAACCGCTCTCCCGACCTCTGTTTCCAAACTTTTAGCCTTGTAGTTTTGCTAGCAGCATGTTGGAAGTCTCAACACTTTAGCACTTTGTAACTTCTGTTTTAAAAAGTGCTATATGCATAGAGTTTTCTTGCTTGCTGAACTATTAAGCCCAATTTATACGTCCGCATCTGCGTGATCATAAAAATAAAATAAAAGGGCAAAACATTAGAGGTTTGTAACGGGATGCGAACTCCAGTCTCCTGCATGAAAATTTAACCCAACTACTTCCTGTTTGGTTTCATAAAGGACAAACTACTTCCTGCACTGACACTAAACGTTGGCTCTGGATGTAAATCGCAGGCTGCAGATTCTCTGTACAGATAACTGGACTGACACTGACTTCTTCTCGTCCTCCCTGCTGCAGCGACTTTATGTTTCTGATGTCCGTTGTACCTTTGGTGATGACTGGGCTGATGTCTCCTCCGCTCAGACTGGCCCTGCTGATGGCCGGCCCGGTGATGTCGGTCCAGTAAACCATCTTCTCCACGCAGTCATAAGCAACAGCGATCACCACCCGGTCCTGAGAGACAGGAAGAGACAGACTGTTTCATTCATCTGGAGACTCTTTCAAAGAGTCTTTTGTCTGAAGTGACGGAACGTCAGCGATCCATCGGGCTCGAAGGCGCCGACGCTGACGGAGAGCTTTGTGTTCAGCTGCTGTTTGACTGATGACTTCTCGGCTTCATAACGGAGAAGAAAAGAGTTCTGATGCTGAATTCTGTTAAAGAACAATCAGAGGATTGTTTCAGAGCGACCAGAAACGCTCAGAAGTGGTTTTACTACATTCATGGCAGACAGTGACACTGTGTATGTTCTTAAATATCTATACGTATAAAAAGGACCAAATGTCGTCAACAGGAAAACTCTCCAAAGTCAAGATATTTTGGCTGGTTGTCACTTCTTCCCTTCATTCGGGTTTGGGACTTGAGGTTCCCCAGTAGGATGAATCCTACTGGATTTGGTGATCCTTTGGCTTTTAAATTATCCAGTCAAATATCTCAACATCTACTAGATGGATTGACAGAAATTTTGGTTCAGACATTCATGGTTCCCAGACGATGCATCTTAATAACTTTGGTGATCCTCTGACTTTTCATTTAGCGCCACCAGCAGGTCAAAATTTGGTTTATGATCAAATACCTGCAAAAACTAATGACATTCCCATCAGCCTCACAAAGTGTGGCTGTAGACTTTCCTTCTAGTTTTTTCTTTCAACATTTATTTTCTTGCTCAAATAATATGATCTGATCCGGGATTTGATAAAAACCGGAATCAATATTCAGAACCAGAACTGCCAGGATCTCAAACATTTCTTGTTTACATGTCATCCACGAGTAAATTCACACTATTCTTTTCACGACATCTTATCTTTGTCATTTTCCAGGTTTCACTTTCTGTAAAAACTGCTCATTAATGCAAAACCCGTCAGCTTTGGGTGTCAGATGTCACAAAGTCGAATGCGATTGATTTTCTGTTGAAAGCTAGTAGATTTTCATCTAAATGACCTGATATCAGTAGCTGCCTGGAAGATCTGAAACCTGGTGATATTTTTTTTGGAAGATTGTTGGAAGTCATGTGTTCGCCGAGCCGTGCGAGACAAATTTGAGATGAGATATCTCTAATCTACTGTTGTCTTACGGGGATGTGCAGCAGAGGTTTGGCCTCCTCCTTTCTAATGTTGTTTCCGTCCAGAGGTACGCGTTCGATCTTCCCGCTCTGAGCGAACAGCAGGTGTGTTCCCGCGGCGACGGGGTGAACGTCAGGCCGCGGCGTCGGACCCACCGGAGGAGGAGTCACTGCCTGGTTAATACCTGCGAAGGAGAGGAGAGGCAGCTTTTAGTTTAATGTGGACTATAATCAGCCAGACCACTGTGACGAGTTTCATGGTGTTTGAGGGAGGATTGAGTTGACTCACACAGAGGGGTGCTGCCGGGTCCGGTGCGGGTGTTGGGGATCTCCTGGCCGTTGGCGTCCACACACCAGCACTGCCCGATGCTGGTGTGGCACTGCGTGGGCTCGTAGGCGCCATGTTCGTCACACTGGGGGACGTACTGACCGACGGCCGCCCGAGGACGGAACAAGGAGAACAGACCGGAGCTGGAGGCGGCAGCGTGGGTGCTCTCTCTGTGGCGCTCACACTGCGTCTTCTCTCGCTCTGGGAACACAAAACAACCGAGCGAGACATCGGCAGTTGTTAGCAACGTGAAGACCTCCGCTAAAGCAAACCATTTCAAAATCTGGCCTTAATTTGGACTTCAGAAGTATTTTGTTTATGTCAGCACAGATACATATTTTGGGGAAATACATCTATCCTCTATTTATTCTTTCTGAGAGTGAGATGAGAATATCAATCGCATGTCTGTATGTTAAGTATGGAGCTGGAGTCAGGATGTGGTTAGCCTAGCTTAGCATAAAGACTGGAAGCAGGGGGAAACAGCTAGCCTGGCTCTGTCCAAAGTTCGAAAGTACACTTACCAACACCTCTTAAACTCCAGGATGTTAGCGTCACCTCAGGACGTAAAGAGATGCTTCATCTACTCTCAGACTACCGAAACGCTCTGTACTCAGTCAGCCGTGACAAATACAGTTTTATTCCGCGTTCACGTCATATGAACGCTTGGAAGATGATTAATCCCGCCTTCAAAAGCTCTGATTGGTCGTTTGTTTGTTTCTCCAACCAGTGAAACTAATGGGATATTAATGAGCAAAAACAGACGTACGTAGCTCATTGATTCATTTTATTTAGTTCCTGTTCTATTACCATGTAAGACTTTGTGTCATACTTTAAATATTGAGCCAAATCTTATTATTTCTTCTTCTTCTATATTTTATTTATCGTTTGTTCTCTTTTCATAATGTAAAAAAAAAATCAAAGAATATTCTATACAACCTAATAAATAAAAAAAATAGTAATCAAAAATATGAATATCAATCTCCTTTATTTAAAACAAACCTAAAGAATATTCTGCAGCTCCTCACAGGTGTAATTTGATTTAACTTTATTCAGTGTTTTCTTGCCCGCGGACAGACAGACTGTTGTACGTGGCAGCTGCAGATAAACACGAGCTGTGGAGGGAACCGCAGATTAAAAGGCGAGCAGGAGGCTCTTCATCTCTGCGGTCACATCCAGGGGCCACAGCGACATCTGGAAGAGTCTCCTCACAATCTTATCCTCAAGGGTATCTGCGAGACGAACCACAAAGCAGCCATAACAGTCCCGTCTGACAGACGGCAGGGGGTCCTCACAGCGCCACGTCTGCTTCCAACAATCAGCCAAAGACTAACCACAAACGGCAAGAAGACCCCCGCGAGAGGGGCGAAGATCAAAGGCAGGCCGTGCAGACAAAAGGAAACAGAGCTGCTTACAGTAAGAGACGCTGCGACAAGTTTTGGCAGGGGACAAAAAGATTATGCCTTTCAGACACCAGGCAGGTCATAAAAAGGCCCAAAATATGACAAAACTTTGGTGCGGAGGAGCGAGCTGTAATTAGCTCTCAGCTCCCGACACCTGGAATCACTGAAGCAGTGTGCAGCTTTGGGACGACGCCAAACCGCCAAACACACACACAACAACAACAACAAACTGTGGCAGCCAATCAGCTGTCTGCATGATAAATATGACACATCAGATCAGGAGGAGTTCAGCTTGTAACTTCAGTAAATGTCGTGCTCTCACACTTTTCATGAAGTGAAAGTGAACAAATATTAGTAAGAAATGTAAATGGCTACATTTATATAGTGCTTTTATCCAAAGCGCTTTACGAGGTTTTTGCTGCTCATTCACTCACACACTGATGGGTATGGATATATTATATACTATACATAGCTAATAACTACATATGCTGTAGCAATAGCTAGCTAACGTATATTACAGTATGTAGCTAATATTTCTCTTTGCAGTAACGCTAGGTTGCTACTGGAGGTTAAAACAAAAGCCAGGCACAAACACACTTTAATTAATTCCTTACACTTTGCCTTCTTGGGTTTTTCGGAAGATGATTAAAAGACACCGCTATCCAAACTCTTTAACAGCTCCGCGTGCACCACCTCGGGACATCCAGTCCAAAGGGAGGGGAGGGGTTTAGCTAATGGTCAACTGTAAACTACACCTCAGATTTCTACAAAACGATGAGAAGGAAAAAGTTGCAGAAAACCACAGAAGAAACCAGGACGAGACACACCGATGACTTATTTAGTTCTTCCGTCTCTCTCCCGAACGAAGCTGCTGACATGAACCTCAGCTGTGCGTTATCAAGTGTGTGTTGAGTCTAACGTGAAAGCTGTTTACGCTGATCACCTTCACTGCTCTGCAGTCACCTCTTCTCCGCACAAATGTTTATACCCTGCAGAGTTTACTCAGCTTCCATTTGTCCCTGAAATGTCTGCCACACACACTGAAAGGTTTTCTTTTTAACGCTCTTTGTCAGGAGGCAGTAGTTAGATCTTTAAAAAAGGACCTCACTGCTGCTTTTACATGTTTTAACTCATACATTTTTAAATTGTGTAGTTTAGACGGCTTCCCTTCAAGGAAATCAGATTTATATGTAATTTAATGAAACAGTTTAGAGTCATAAACTGATCTCTTACCACTGGGGGTGTAAGCGGTGTTACTTGTATTCGTCCCGATCCGTTCGGTATGCGACTTCCTCGGATCGGTGCGCCCCGTGACCCAAACTATTACCGTCAAAATAGTCTGTTTATGTCGACTACTCGCAGCCGCGGAACAGAAACTCTAGAGCGCGAGTTTTACCCGGAACAGAGCGCCAGCTGCTGTCTATCAGCTGCAGCGTGCTAGTCGGCTTAGCCCGGTTAGTCAAGCTCCTGTAGCGTCGCTGCCTCCGAACGGCAAACCCAAACGAGAGACCAGAGACGTTTGGATCTTGTCCTTAGTTACCCACACAGAAACAGAGCAATGTTGTCTACTCCATTCAGTGCAGTGAGGAAAACTGCAAAGAACGGTACATAGGTGAGACCAAACAGCCACTTCACAGAAGACTTTATCAGCACAGACGACACGCTAACTCAGGATCGCAGAGCGCCGTGCATTCGCATCTAAAAGCTACAAACCGCACATTTGAAGACAGCGAGGTGAAGATTCTTAGTAGAGAGAAGAGTTGGTTTGAACGGGGCGTCAAGGAAGCCATTTTTGTGAAGAAAGAGAACCCTTCTTTGAACAGAAATGGTGGTCTGAGATTCAATCTGCCCAAAGTTTACCACAGTGTATTAACACCGTGGTCAAGCCAATCATATGCTAATCAGGCACTTAGCAGTGATGAGGGAGGTGCAGCCAGAAAACAATAGGCCTGATTACTGATTACTGGGCCATCTTGAAACTATTAGGTCAGTTTCAGGTGAAACTAGCTAATCAACAGATACTCAGGTAGACTCCTTCCTGAGGGCGGGGCTTAAGCAACACAGAGTAGCTTAAATTTCCAGTTCCCGTCCAATTTCTTAACAATTGAGAATGACTTCCGGATGGGAGCCGAAACGTCTTGATTCTGAAAACAGCGTCCAGACGACTACGACTGAAACCTTTTCTACGATTAACACACGGGTGTCGGAGAGTGTGTGTGTGTGTGTGTAAGTTACATACCTGTGGATGCAGGACTGCACTGGAAGCCGTCGCCATGGAAACCAGGTTGGCAGTGGCAGGTGTAGGAGCCCTGCGTGTTGGAGCAGAAGGCGTCGCGGTGACATCGATCCTGCTGACACTCGTCTTCGTCTGAACACGCAGAAAGACAACCAAGATGAAGACGAACACAAAGCCACAAGTAACGCATCAACCACCGTCTTTGGACGCAGTACCACTAACGGCCACTAGGTTCTAAAAATCTCAGACTCGAACACCGGCTCTAGCTGGGGCCGTTCACGTTTTTCGAGATTTTCATGGCCGACGTAGTTTCTCCGACACGCTTGGAAGGGGAGGGCGAGGCGAGCGGTGTTCAAACGGCTGCAAACTGCAGTTTCACCGCTAGATGTCACTAAATCCTCCACACTGGACCTTTAAAGCTACAGCATTAGCATCCTATAGCATTGCACCAATAACCACCATAATATGGACATTAGCCTGCCATTAATAAACCACGAAATATTAATTAAGATACTGAACTTTCCAGAACTTCGGTCACAAACCTTGTTTTAAACTAACATTAACGTAACGACGCAGATGTTCAGCAGGTATAATGTTCACCGGCTTAGTTTAGCGTGTTAGCGTGCTAACATTTGCTGATTAGCAGTAAACACAAAGTGCAGCAGAGGCTGACGGGAACGCCATCAGTTCTGCAGGTATTTGGTCGTAAACCAAAGTGTTGGACAAAATAAAATTTGAATGGTGGAAAGTCAGGATAGATTCTAAAAGCTTTAATGCCCCTCGTGAACGTCATGGCCGTCCATTAGAGCTGCAACACACACCGCAATATCTGAAATATGAAGAGATACTGGAGCCACGAGCCTACAGGAACATTTTAAACTCTGAAAATAAACATAAATAAATAACAACAAATCAACATATCTTGTTGGGCCTGTGACCATCCAGCAGACAGAGAGCAGCATGATTATCAGAATCAGAATCAGAAATACTTTATTGATCCCCGTAGGGAAACTCTTTGTTACAGTAACTCGCCTTTACGTCAGCGCACACAGGAGAAAACGATATTATACACTATAAACAGGTCAGAAATAAATTAAGTATCATGTTGGTATAAGTATAAGATAAACTAAGTGTCGAGTACCAAGTGGGTTTACTGGTAGATGGTGAAGTACAGTATAAAATACAATGTCACTAATTATGTAATAAATAATAGTAAAAGCGGAGGTGCATGTGCTGTCGAGAGTAATTGAGGTTTATCCGTAACAATAAATAAGAAAAACTGTTATCCCACTGGAGTCGTGTTTGTGTCCACCTGGTGAGTCTAAGTCCGCTTTATACACAAGACATCTCACAATCTAATAGTTAACTGGCACCATTAAAAGTCCTGAACCCCTTGGATTTTAAAACGACCACATGACCTTCCTCAGGGCAAACTGGACGTTTTAGCTCCACTACAGGTAAGACTCTAAAAACAGCTAAATCTCCGACTCTCAGCTCAGCGACTTTGTAAAGAAATTCCTTCCTGACCGACTGACTGACGGACGGTTTTCGTCCTGCTGTTTTCTCTCCACACAGACGCTGATCCAGCTGAGCTGTGTGAACAGTTCGGACTCTCCACACTCGACGAGAAGAGAGGAGTGGGGAGGTGTGTGTGTGTGTATAAGAGATGAGCTGCACAGCTGTAAGGCAGGGTTCGACATTTCCTGTTTCTCTCACGCTGCTGTTATTTCAATGTTTGTCCAGAATACAAACACTGTTACAATGTGCCTGAAGCTCTGAAACTTATATTGTCATTCTGTTCCTACAGCAACTTTTGCACGTCGGGGGTTATAGAAATAAAACTTCATGACTTTATTTGGTTATTTTGGTTCGTTCTGTTTCATATATCGAATGTTGGCATTCTGATTTGTTGAGTTTGGTTCAGTGCGTGCAGCCAAACACCCAAAACTGACTGAAGCTGGGTAAAAAAAAAAAAGAAGAGCTAAGAGAGAGAGAGAGAGAGAGGTGGAAATTAATCACTTTGCTGATTCAAATCATTTTGTTAAACAAAGACTCGTAGATGTGGAGTTTGTTCGTTGTCATCTGACGTTCTGCAGTTCAGTACTGCCCCGTCAGTACAAACCTCGGCCTCTTCGACAGCTCGGGAACGAGATAACTGCGGCAGAGGTGGTTCAGTTCGACCTGATCGTTTCTGTGGCTTTCACCGTCTTTCCTGCCGCTTCTAAACCGGCGGTAACGTGATTATACGCCACCTGACCACGGTGCTGTCAGTCACCAGGGAGGAGCGTCGCTGCTGAAAGCTGCCGATTCTGTCGGTTAAGTTCAACGATTCTGCGTTAAAAGATTTGTTCTCACATGAACTCAGAGGTCAAGAAGTAGCAACACCACAGTGTAGAAATACTCTGATACAAGTCCTGCATCCAAATTCTTACTTAAGTAAAAGTACAAACGTATCAGCATCAAAATATACTTATACATGTACCAAAAGTAAAGGTGTTCATTATGCAGAACGGCCCATTTCAGAATAATATATATTATATTATTGGTTTATAATTATTGGTGCGTTCATGTGCTCATCACTGATGTTGCAGCTGGTGAAAGTGGAGCTAATTTTACTTTTTATACTGCTGATAGCTTCATCTGTAATAATACATCATCATTTATTAGCTGATTTATATTTTTGCATTAATAAATCAAATAATCTGCTAAAGTAACTAAAGTGATCAGATACACGCGGAGGAGTGAACGGCAGAATATTTCCCTCCGACATTTAGAGGAGTAGAAGAAAAAGGAAATACTCAAGTGAAGTACAAGTACCTCAAAATTACAGTACAGTAGTGAACACACCTCTGCTCGAATACTAACTCCAACACACAATCTTGACTCGACAAGGTCATTGTCCAAGTTATCAAGGTTAGCTAGTTAGCTTAGCAGCCCTTCCGAGTTCAAAGTAGCGTGTAAGTTAAGTACGCTAACCTGCTGAACAGCCGGGACAGACAGATGATTGGCAGATTGATCACATTGTGGTTAATCTAATTAAATTAGCAGCTTGGATTTAATTTTTGACATCCTTTAAACAAACAAGATGTCAACAAGTGCGTTCAATTTATTAAATTAGTGTTTTTCCCCTCCGTGACACCCGCAGGGCTTTAGTTTTTTAAGTCTTTATCTGGGGAAGGTTTGCCGAGCTCACAAACGTCTTCGCTCTGATTCCTACGAGCTGCCTTTGTTTTGCTGCTTCAAACACACGAAAACAACAGCTGTGACCTTCAGCGGCGACCGCAGCCACGATTGTTACGTTACCTGAAGACGAGCCGACACAGATGTCAGCTGACGCCCGCTAACGCACCGATAAACTCCGGGAACTCACCCCGACACACCCGGCCGTCTCCCACAAACCCCGGCAGGCAGGAGCAGGCGAAGGCCGAGCCGCCGCTGTAGCTGCACAGAGCGCGCTCAGGGACGTCGCAGTCGTGACTTCCTGTCCGACAGTGGTCCACCGGACGGTTCTCCTCTGCGGGACGAGACAGACGGCATGTTAGCGCTCATACGGGGACAGAGGGAGGACACTGGGACAGACGGCTACAGAGGGAGGACACGGGGAAAAGACGGAGGACACGGGGACAGAGGGAGGACACTGGGACAGAGGGAGGACACGGGGACAGACGGGGGACATGGGGACAGAGGGAGACAGAGGGAGGACAGACAGTGTCGGGTTAACAGCAGGAATAACTGTAGAGAAAGTTTCGAACACAGACAGGTTCTTCGCCTCGTCCTTCAGCCCTTTTGTTGTCTTCAGATATCAGAAAGTTACATTTAACACTTTTTAAAAAGACGCAACACAAGAAAAAGCAGAAACGCGTGGACGGCCTGTCCACACGTTCTCGTACTTTTGGTCGGGGTCTGATTTTCCTGGCTTGGGCTCTTAATGCTGCAGCATGCAGGGACACTTTGGACAATTTGTTTCTCTGTAGTAAAATAAACAATTCGAGTAACAAATACATAACAATATTTAACTGAACAAAGTTACAAAATAGGAAAAATGCTTTTCAACCAAGAAATGAAAGAAAGGAAACGCGACAGCTGATCTGTTGTGATGTAGAGAAGTGCTGTGGCCTCCTCGCGTTTCAGTGTCTCTTCCTTCCTCATGTTTATTTCACCGGAACAGCGCGTTCATCGAAGCCAGCCTTCATCCAAAACAAAACGCCGTGAAATGTTTTGTGGGGGCGTTTTGCACTTCGGGGGCCACCGTACGTGGGGACCTTCTAATTCAGCGGGACCCGATCCCTGCAGATCCGTCCCGTTTCACAAAGAACAGCACCAGTTTGAAACATTTCGTCTCCGCTGGAACTCGTCCCGTCTCCAGTCCAACAAACCCTTTATTGTTTCTGTCTGTGGGCAGCGTTTAGAACATCTGTGTGTGCAACAGGGGGCTCACACACACACACACACACACACACACACACACACACACACACACACACTTCCGCCCACCCAGCTGTCAGGGTCAACACACACACACACAAACGTACCGATGCAGGTCTTTCCATCGCTGGCGAACACGAAGCCTCTCAAACACTCGCAGCGGAAAGCTCCCTGCTGGTTGCTGCAGACGGCGTTGGACCCGCAGACCGGAGGAGTCTCTCTGCACTCGTCAATATCTGCCAATAACACACCAACGAGCTGATTGATTCACCGTCACTGTAGCGCTGTCAGTCAGCTCAGTACTTACTTACCCGAGTATTTCCATTGTGCGATACTTTATACTTCTACTCCGCTACATTTCAGATTTGACAGATAACAGTTTGACATAAAAGCACATCGTATTGTTAAAGATGAAACTAACGGTTCCCGACGTTTTTTGGCTCGCGGCCCCTTACGGAAAAGCAGCCGGGGCCCCTCCTCTTTGAGACGTTTTCTACAAACCGCTAGTTCTGCCAACTTGAGTTTGAGTTATTGTTCGAGCTTCAAAGAAGTCTCCGATGTTTCACAAAAAAACATCTTAAAAAGTCCAAAAAAAATACAATTTTAAATGTATCAGATTCATCATTCTGCCCTAAAAGTAACGCGTGTTCATGAGAGTATCACGGAAATATGTAAACACACACACACACACACAGTCAGCCCGTCAAAAACTCTTAGATCATAAGAGACTTGGTTACATCAGGTTCACGAAAAAAAAAACTGAATCCCTTTCTGATTATAAAACTGAATGACACGGTGTCGTCCCTCGTTCGTCCAGGAGCGCTCCATCGTAGAAAAGGTTTCAGTCGTGGTCGTCTGGACGCTGTTTTCAGGATCAAGACGTTTCGGCTCCCATCCTGAAGTCATTCTCAATTGTGGAAAAATGGGACGGGAACTCAGAAATTTAAGCTACTCTGTGTTACATAAGCCCCGCCCTCAGGAAGGAGTCTACCTGAGTATCTGTTATTAGCTAGTTTCACCTGAAACTGACCTAATAGTTTCCATGATGGCCCAGTAATCAGGGTGTATTAACACCGTGGTCAAGCCAATCACATGCTAATCAGGTGCTTAACAGTGATGAGGGAGGTGCAGCCAGAAAACAACAGGCCTGATTACTGATTACTGGGCCATCATGGAAACAATTAGGTCAGTTTCAGGTGAAACTAGCTAATCAACAGATACTCAGGTAGACTCCTTCCTGAGGGCGGGGCTTATGTAACTCAGAGAAGCTTAAATGTCCAATTCCCGTCCCATTTCTTCACAATTGAGAATGACTTCCGGATGGGAGCCGAAACGTCTTGATTCTGAAAACAGCGTCCAGACGACTGCGACTGAAACCTTTTCTACGATAGACGATATAAAACTGAATGTTGTTGAGTTTCGGTTTATTACACTTTATTACACCAAGCTAACTCTGATCCAACCGCTTTAACGCTTCCTGACGAGTCCAAAGCAGCGCGAGCGAACGAGTCATTACCGGAGTAACGATCCGTCCTTCCTACAGCATCGCAGCCGCACACGGTTTCGTCATCAGGCCAGTAAGGCCGGTGGCATTGTGGGGGCGGAGCTGGACTCTCTGGCGGTGGTGTCAGAGAGGAGGACGCTGGCCAAACTACACGCCATCTTGGACAGCGTCTCCCACCCGCTCCATGACGCGCCGGTCAAACAAAGGAGCGCCTTCAGCGGAAGACTCATCCCCCCACAATGCGCCACAGGAAGTCATTCCTGCCTGTGGCCATCAGACTCTTTAGCTCCTCCCTCTAAGTGTCAGTCTGTCTGACCCGAAGTCACTAAACTGGACATTGATCATTAACATCTCTGCAGTACTTGAATAATAAACTCTTTTAGTTTAAAATTCCCTATTTATTGATATTACTCATACCTCTGTTGCTGCTGTGCAGTATCCTCCGTCTCATTATAAATAAGCTGCACTTAACTTGACAGCTCATGCACTATTATTTTATACCGTATTATTATCATCATCAACCGGTAAACCCACCTGGTACTTCATTTATTTTCTGACCTGTTTTATAGTGTATTATATATTGTTTGCTTAGTACTTTCTCCTGTGTGCACTGACGTAAAGGCGAGCTGCTGTAACAAAGAGTTTCCCCTCGGGGATCAATAAAGGATTTCTGATTCCGATCATTTGTAATCCGTTTTCAGACGTCCCGGATCTTCAGATGCAAACAGGAATTCACCGAGCAGACTTTCAGTTTCCGGGACTGTAGCAGCGGCAGGAATAATAATCTGAATATGTAACGCAACGTATAAATAAAATGCAGTTCAAAGTGCCACTCGCAGCCTGTAGGTGGCGCAGGTTGGACTGTAGCTGCAGGCGTCCTAACGGTCTTCACGTTACCGTTGCACTTTATGTTTTGCTTTTTACATTTTTCACATTTCTGTCCTCGCTGCGTGTCGTGCCGTTACTTTTATCGTTTGCTTCGTATATTTTATTCTTTGGAAAGCGGGTTTGTTCAGAAAAGTTATTATTCAACAGCTTCCACCACCGGAAAGGCTGAAACTGTGAGGTGCGAGCAGGCGGGGGTTACCGTGGCAGTAGCGTCCGTCTCCAGCGAACCCGTCGGTGCAGTCGCAGGCGAACTGGAGGCCTTCACCTGGTCGGCACACGGCGTTGATGTCGCAGCCGTGTCTGCCGGTGAAACACGGATTCTGCTCTGGAAGACCGCCTGTCACCATTAAAAAAGAAAGGAACCAGAGATGTTATATTTTATTCCACACATGTCTTCGTCAAAACTCGGTGCCTACGTTACCCACAATGCACCTCGACCGCCGACAGTTCAGTCGGAGTGTGCTATGCTAGTAGCAGCCACAGAAACGCCATTAAAGCCTCGTGTGAGAATATGGACGAACAGCCGGGACATGTTTTAGCTTTAAACACATCGACAACAAAAACCCAGAGGAAGAGACGCTAACAGGAAGTGAGGACGCCAACAGGAAGTGAGGACGCCGGCTCTCTGTGGCGTTGCAGTCGGTTTAACCTTCAGGCCCCACCTTTGGTCAGATGAAAGCACTTATTATTTTTAATATTAATTAATCTAACTTTAACGCATTTTTTTTGGTAAACCAATTAATTGTTTACTCTTCTGAATGTCAACAAACACGGGAAAACGTCCATCACGAGTTCATGTCTTCAAATGTCCGAAAGGTTTGCGGCGGCGTGAGCAGCTGAAGCGGCGTGATGAACGACTTCAGGGGCTTGTTGATGATCTGACGGAGGGCGAAGCGTTGAGTCGGCGCCCTCTCGTTCCCGTCGTGCAGCAGAGTGTCGGCGCTGCGGAACTTCGCCTCCTCACACGAAGCTCCACCCAGATGTTCAAACTGTGTTTTCTTGTGTCACTCTGAGCCCCCGAGCATCAGCCCCCACCTGCACGTTTACCTTTAACCCTGCTTTTTATTAAAAAAAAAAGAAAGAGATTCTCCAGATGCCCCCTCCTCGTGGACTGCTGGTTGGTATCTCGCTGACCTCGGCCGCTGACCCCCTCTCTCTGATTGCAGCTGAGGAAATACAGGCGGGCTCAGATGATGTTTATCTTCCTCTGAAGTTCCTCTGCAAACACCAAACTGCTGGAGGCGAGTTTCAGCGCATTCCTCTGGGTAATAACACGCATCCCTGTCCTCCGACTGTCCTCCGACTGTCCTCCGACAGACGCCCAGGACGCACGGTCCTGAACAACCTGACCGCCTGGAGTCCACCTGCTGACTTAATTCATACAAACGCTTCGCACACTAGTGTACTCGTAAACGGTGACTGGTCTGTGCTTGTACAGCACCTTTCTAGTCCGACCACTCAAAGCGCTTCACATGGCAGGTGCCAGCTGTCCAAAGAAACTAATCGTTCACACTTCGACACGCAGGGATCGAACCGCCGACCTTCCGATCGGTGGACGACCCGCTCTACCTCTAAGCCGCCTCAACACAGCAGGTAGTTGATCACATGCAGCAAGACTCAATTTTCTTGGTTTTTACCAGTTTTCAATGACAAATACATAAATTAGGGCTTCACGATTAATCTAAATATTTTCTAAGTCGCAGTGTGGCCAAGTGCGACATCCAAACCCGAGCTGCTGTGGTTTGATGAAGGTAAAATGTGACGAACAGCTTTATAACGCAGAACTGTGGAGCTGCAGAGACATCTGGAGGACCAGATGTGTTTGGTACAGATCCCAACAAATGTCACGTCATCGTGATTTTAATAGTTTTTTTTGTGATGCAAAAATGATCATTCCCACTAACCGTGAATCAGATCGCAGCCGTAATATCTGTCAGAATAATCGCAGTATGATTTTTTTTTTACCATATCGTGCAGCTTTATTGTCCCAAAGCATCCAAATGTTTCTCATTCTCACAGCTTTCTCTAAGATAGAGAGTTTGTTCAAACATCTTGGGGTTTATGTCATCGACTTTTTCAGTATTTTATCATTTTCAGGTGCTGATGAACCGACTCTCCCAACTCACTGTGGACAGAGCCGATCTTGTTGCTCATGGCGTAGCGGATCAGAAGGTTGATATCGTCGAACATCACGAAGACCTGGTCCACGCTGAGCTGCTGGGTGGATGGCGCCGCCCTGGCGGCCTCGGCGTGCGCGCAGCTCTGGAAGGTGACGGTCTGACGCCATTGGTAGCTTCTGGTCTGGACGGTGCCGTCGGGGGAGGTGATGGTGTAGTCGCGGCTGGAGGAGGAAGTGATCACTGAGAGGAGGAGAAGCAGAAGAAGAAAACCCTTTTACGTCTAGTAACTGAGAATTATTGGTTTTGTAAATTCCGTCGCAGACTGAAAACTAACTAAATGCAGCGCTTGAAGAAGTTCAGCGTATTTGATGAAGATGAAGTTCTTGCATGATTCTTTGTCGGGTTGTATCCGCATGGCTGAAATAAGTGGCTTTGCATAACAGCGGCAGCTAAATAAATTTCATGTAAATAAAATCATCATGTCAAAAATGTATATCCATTAAATGAACATTTGCAATAAAAAGTGAATCCATTTAATTCTTCTACAAATTAAAAATTAAAACTACATAAATAGACAGCAAAATTACGCAGTAATCAAGACGTCAGGATGGTTAAACATCTTCAGACTGTGAAAACACAGCAGCCGTGAGGCGACCAAAAGCTAACAGTGAAGGTAAAGTGAGTTTGAAATGAATTACCACCAACGAACACTCGTTAGTGACAGGATGACTCTAAAACTAACGACACGTTCCTGTCGGCATGCTTACTGTAGGCATCCTAACGTGCTAATGTTAGCGTCAGAATGAAACTAAAATGAAACATTTAAAGATGTGCGTGTGCCTCCTGATGATGGCCAGGGTCAGAATGCTAACATTAGCATGTTAATATGCTATTGTTAATGTTAGTATGTGACGTAGCACGCCAGCATGCTTACCCCGCGTTCATGTCATGACCGGAGTTATAGTAACTCTCTTTTTAGCTTGTTTTTCAGCTTTTTCGCCTTTCGGAAAGCTGAAAGTACAGACACAGACAGGACATGTAACAAAGCTCCCCGGGCCGGAATCGAACCAGAGCATGTCGTGGTGCGTCTTCGCCACCAGCACCGTCGTGAGTTGTCTGATGATGTGAACACTCACGAGTTGTAAACACAGAAATCATTTACATCCATCCCATATGACCCGAACAGAGCGTTACTGTAGCATCGCCGTGCTAACTGCAACACTAAACATGCTAACACTAACATACGCTACGAGCATTTTCTCAGACACAGATGAGACACATTTTACACCAGAAACAGGAGGCGTCTGAATCGAACGGGCACGTCTGTGTGTTTGTGTGTCATTTGTGCTGATAGCACAATATCGTTATTTTCTGATAACACTGAACTGCACCCTTCCCTCGCAGAGTGAACCTGGAGGGCAGTCGAAGGAACGCAATGAGCTGCTACACCGCAAAAGCAACGATACCACAGCGCACTGCGTCATTTTATTGGTTTTAGTGGTTAACGGTCCTTACAGTTTCTGTCGTACTGGTAGATCTCCTTGTACGGGTTGATCTGGACGGAGGATCCCAGCGGGATGGCGGGCAGACGTCCCTCCAGCTCGGTGCTCACCACCAGGTGGTCGTGTTCGTCGATTCCTTTAAACTGCTGCTTGATGCTCAGACGCTCGTTTCCGGGCTGAAAGATCACCTCGGCCTGCCGGGAAAACACGCCGCCTGCATGAACGTGTGAGAAAGCACGCGAGTGTCTGAGCAGAGTCCTGCAAGGTTTAACTAAATACAATAACAAGCAACAAAAGGACTCGAGCCAGGGACATTAGGATTCATGGTCACCCAACTTTTAAGTCAAAACATCAACATCTACGAACATTATCCAAATTATTTACATTACAGTTCAGACAGAGCAACAACACATTAACTTGGATGTTTAGACTTCACTTGTGTTGAGGCAGCCAGCAGTGCTGATGGTTAAAAATCAACCACAACACGTCCCCTCACCGACGAGACTGAAGCCGTTCTGGTAGCCCGGCTGCTCCAGGGCGAAGGCCCAGCCGATGACTCCTCCCAGGGAGGACAGCGGCAGCATGGAGGGCCCACGCTTTTAGAGATGTTGCTGATGGCCACGTAGGCCCGTCCGTCATTGGCTACCACGTACGAGTGCAAGTCGTTGTTTTTGAGCGCCACGGGTGTAGGCGAGTTCCCAACGAACACTTGACCATTCACCTTTCCATTCATTCTCTGTGGTTTTCCTGGGAAGTAACAAAAAGATTTGATTAATAGAGCAGAAGTTCAGTAGCTGGTGGCGTTGCGATGGCAACAATCCTGCTGTGAGGTGGTGATAACGACGCCGATGGCTTCTGAGTTAAGGTCAGAGTCCCGCCTTTACCTGGGTTAGCTTCTGCTCCTCTAGCCTATTTTCCTAAATGTAAATTCTTCATCAGTCTTTCTACAAAGCTAAAACATGAAATTGGTGTTTTCTGTCCATATTAAATGAAGGGTAATCTACTATTGTTGCTAAATGCTAAAACAAAAGATTCACTATATCTGTGGTAAAATATGACTTGCAAGTTCAGTTAGTAGACTGTGATTTTGTCAGAAAACCCCAAGATAAAAAACACACGAGGAGCTTTTTACATCACTTACGTGTCACATGATTACTAGGTGAGCGACGGCAATCGAGGGGGATGTGTCTTGAGCACAAACTGTCATAATTAACTGGAGTTTAGCCAAGTGCTTGACAGATACGATCCGTCTTTGCACCTTCCTAGTCACTTCATAAAAATTCAGGAAAACTTGCGCTGTTAACTTAAACAGTTTAAGTAAAAATGCTTCTCACCTTCTGCGACACAGTCCTTCCCGTTACCGTAGAAACCGGGCCGACAATGGCAGCAGTACCCGTTGCTGTAATCCCGGCAGTCAGCAAAAGCCGAGCATTTGTGCCTGTTGTGGTCACATGTCTCCAAATTGTACGCAAATACTGTGAAAAACCAAAGAAAGAACCAATCAGCATGGGTTCAATGAAAATAAAACTCGAGAACTTTGACAGGATTATCCGAAATTTAAGGAATACGCTAGTTAACACTTTGTTCTGAATCTTCAGGCGCAAACATTTTCAGCTTTTGTGACTTACCATTGACATTGAGAACTTCGTCTTCGTCTACCACTACGATCTGGGGTTGGTGGGACCGGGAATGGGGTGGCACTGGTTGGACTGGTTCGGGGTTGGTGTACCGTGGTTCAACTGGATCAGGGTACCTCGGCTCGACTGGAGAGTATCTAGGTTCAGTGGTGTCAGGGATGGTGTATCTTGGTTGCAAAGGCTCAGAGACTGGGTATCTGGTCTCATTTTGGTCAGGGTATCTCGGCTCAGATGAGTCTGGGTATCTTGGTCGAACCCTCTCGGGGTCGGTGTATGTTGGTGGGACTGTCTCAGATTCCGGGTATTCTGACTCAAACTGGCCCGGTTCTTCATAATCTGGCTCTTCGGTCTCCGGTTCAGCATACCCTAGCGTGACGGTCTCAGCATCTGGGTAACTGGGTTGGTACTCAGCGGGAGTCTCAGTCGGGAACTCCTCCTTTTCTTCTGGTACCGCCTGAGGTTCGTAGGTCGAGAAGTCCACCTTCTGTCGCTCATCAGGTTGCCTTGGCAACATGGTCACGGGAGGTTCGGTGGCATCCGCCTCCTCCTCAGAGACCATTCCCGGTGTAATGTCGACAAAGAACGGGGAGGAGCCGATCTCGTACACCCAAACTCCATTCCGTCCTGAGGTTGTCTTTCTAGTGGGTTAACAGAAGGAAGAAAAATCAGTCTCAGTCGCCATCAGATCTATGTTCTTCAGTGAAAAAATGGCGCCTGATTTATAGTTGTACCTTTAGACGTTACTGTGTAGCTACGGAGCTTACGCAGGTAACCGCCCAAGCTACGCTGTAAGCTACGCCGTAGCGGACGTGTGCCTCCTCACAAATTTAACTACACGTCAGGGCTACGGCGATACTACATGGAGACAACATGAACTGTGATTGGGCTGCTTGTGTTTTCTTCTACAAGTGTCTGACGGTGTTAAGGAAGTTGAAGAAAGCCACCGAGTTTCCATTCACCTGTCTTTATGCGCATTTTCAATTTGCACATTAAAAAAAACCTGCGCGTAAACACTGGAAATAAAAAAAAATGGCAAAATATCACAAAGAAGTTTCTATACTTGGCTGAAGTGGAAAAGTTGGTGTATTGAAAACTTAGCGAACAAATCATGACGTTTAAAGGCATTGGACCTAAACGTCACTCAAGCTTCCCTTTCCTGGGAAGAGACAAAAAAATGGCGGCAGATGAAAACAGATCTGTGTGGAGCGATGACGACACTGTAATCTTCCTCAAATTAATACTTGAAATATCACGTTACTTTTTTCCCCATCTCATTGCACCCTCTTCTTCTGCAATGGTTTAATGGAAACATTTGAAACTAGGTTAACATTTGCGCGGCATTTTGGATTGAAACCTGACTTCAGTAAACTGCTGCTTTTCAGTAACGCACATCTAGCGAAGCGGTCTCCACTGCAAACCTCCCTGTGACCATTGCTCTCTGAATACATTAACGTAAACATAGCAATTGTAACTCCAGTTCTATAAGTACGTGCGTAGCCCACCGTCGCTCTATATCACAAAGTAAACGAATAATGTAAACACAGTTACTGCTCATGTAATATACATGCACGTAGCTTTGTGGTGGTGATATTAACGGGAGAAATCTGACGCAAAACTATAAATCAAAACCTGCGGCGCAGGTATCTATGGCGGACTCCCATTCACCCCTTGCGTCAGGCATAAATCTGACGTAAGATGGAAAGGCAGTGAAACCTAAACCGTATATTTGATTCCAGATTCTCAACTGTCGTAAGACATTTTCAAGGGGTACAAACCCAGAAATGGGGCAAGAAACGGGTGCACACAAGGGTAAACACACTGTAAAACAACAATGACTTGCTGATGTTAGTATTGATCTCTGGGTGTGCTGCTGCTGCTTGGCTTGAGAACATGTATTTCACAAGCTGTTGGGAGTCTTTAAATGGTCATTTCTTGCTGGTTCAAAGACTAGTTCGTAGAGATCTGGAGGCAATCTTCTCAGATACGGTAACGTGTGATACTGGTTTTGAGTCTAACTTGATATTTGCATCCAAACTTCCTATTCTTCAACCAGAGGGCAACAAAATGACCAAGTGAAGTATTCTCTTATCCACTTCATTAGAGTCTTTGTGTCAAAGTCAAAAATCAAATTATTGTAAAAGTCGTAACATGTAAATCACTTTTTGTGTATCTTATTTAGTCAAGCACAAAAAAAAAATACATCCCCAGTTGCAAACCAACTGATATCAGATTCATACTCAGTAAGTTCCCTGATGGAGGTCTCTTCATCGGTGGTGGTGCGGAAATACTGTCCCTGTGTGGTTTGCCAGAACCAGCCTGAAGCAAGGCCTTCATTGAAGCCAGCCTCTAGGAGCTTGCTCTCGCCCCCTACTGAAGTGGAGAGAAACTGCAGGCCGTCTCTGGGGTACAAGAGGATGGCGCAGGAGGACGACACCATGGAGGCCACGACCAGCTGGAAAGTGTTTCTCTGAAAGTACAAAGGAGACGTTGTTGAGCAGCGATTCTCCTGCAATCCTGGCTGCTAGTTATATGCAATGATACTGCAGGGCCCAGTCCGGCCAGCATTTATAAAACAGCAGCATTTCAGACCAAAATCAATTTTTGTCACAATTTGAGCTTTGGTGTACAGGTTAAGTCCGGTTGTGCCATTGACTGATTACAAAATGTCTCGAGAGTGCTGACCTTTGGAGGAAGGTGTTCATGCTATGGAGCAAGCTATCATATTAGCCGTAAAGACCATCCAACTTTTATGTAACCCGAATTTTAAACTGCTCCAACATAGAGACAAAATGAATGGCACAAATACTGTAAATGTCTCAAATTAGAGGTTTAACTTCTTTTTCGATAAGCGAGCCAACTAGCTAATGTGGTAGCTGCCACGTAAGTAGCCAGCTAGCTTGGCAGGCTAGCACCAGCATG
The DNA here is from genome assembly GCA_027580175.1 of Siniperca scherzeri. NCBI lineage: Eukaryota > Metazoa > Chordata > Actinopteri > Centrarchiformes > Sinipercidae > Siniperca > Siniperca scherzeri. The sequence continues at coordinate 2,191,182 of CM050842.1, read as the reverse complement.
TTATTGGCTAGCTAGCATGCTACCAGTTAGCATGCCAGCAGCACCTATTTTGTGAAGTGTTGGGTAGTAGCGCATTACTTAGCAACACGTTTCAATGTGTAATGTGATTATTTTTTCAGTAATTACTGTTACTAATCGCAGTAACTCCCCGTTACTTTGAGAATCTGACCGTCGGCTCATTCGCTGTCTTATCAGTTTGGTCTCTGCGTTCAGTGGACAGACTGAACTAGGACGTGCTAGCTTGCTAGGTATAGAGAGGCAGTTAACCTCTGCAAAAAGAGGAGAAATGTGACCCCAAAGGTGTCTTATGAACGTGTTGTGTGTTCTTAGTTAGCTGGCTTGCTAACGTTAGCCACTGGTGAGAGATTCGATTCAGGAATCACCTGGTTTTGTTCAAAGTTGAAGGGTGTTTGAACCCTGAAGCTTCACTGTGAGGACGGTACTTCTGGAGTGTCGCGTGCAGTCACGGAGGCTAACGTCAAGCTAGCCGTTGATGGCCAGTAAATACCTCCGACCGCAGGCTGCCTGCTTGTTAAATCAGACTGTTTTCTGTTTCTACACGTGTTAAATGAATGTGTGGAAGACTTGGAGTTGTTTAAAGGCACCTTCGACTGCTGTGTTGAGTAACAGAAGTAATGTAAATATTTTGTTTTGCTCTTGAGGAATTAGTAATTATAGTAATTCAATGACAAATAACGACTAACTGTTTACATCTTTCAAGTAACTCGCCCGGACACTCAGCCCAAAGCAGTGCACGATTAAGACAGACTGGAAAGAAAACCAGCTGGGACCTGGTTCTGGAGGACCAGGAAGAGACATTAGCGTGCAGGAACAGTTCTCACTGGCTGCACGTGTTTAAGACGATTATTGACCAGCTGCGAAAATCTGTGTGGAGGACAGTGAACGGGTAACGGCTCCGGGTCCAGAGCGTGAAGCAAAGCGCTGTAAACTACAGGGAGAGGACACGATAGCACGACCACCTGTAGAATATATCAGTTATAATGAAAAATGAGGTGTGCTGAGACAGAAAAATAACGAATGAGGCGCTGCAGCCTCTGCGAAGTCCATTATATTGCACTTTCACCATTACTCAGATACCAAAGGAAACAAAAAGGAAACATGTGGTACTTTACTGTAAAGTGTGCATTTACTTTGAGTTATTTTTGTGTACTTGTATGCAAACGGAGGCACTCGGGATTGATGTAGGCGAAATGAGCCTCTCACATAAAGTCATCTGGCACACAGACAAATCATCACATACAGTAACTGTGAAATACTTTATATTGATGCTAAATAATCCTTGTCTGAGCTGCTGGACACACACGAAAAGATTAAACGTAATCACACGTTTGCTTTTTCGTTTTCTTCGCATGCAGAGCTGACTCTGCCGATAAGGCCCATTCTGGCGTACACCGGTGGTAATTACAAGCGGATCCCCTGACATTAAACTGCAGCGTGCGGTCAAACCCATTTCGAGAGCCATTTTTGGAAGAAAAATCATCAATTATCCTTTGCATTTTGGAACTTTTGTTTCTCTCCCATCCAAAGAACTTAGACGTAGCATAGTTAGGTGTATAATCTCTAACTCCGCAACATTTCTTACGTCATACAGTGACACTAGTTTTTCCAGAACACCTGCACAATCTAACGCAATCTACGACAACAGCCCTCTCTCATAAATCCTATATTTATGATACTTGTAGTCAGTTTGGTAAAACTGTCAGAAAGGAGTTCATTATTAAAGCTGTAGCTGCACTATACTGAAAGGTATATTTGGTCCACTTGAGTTTGAGTCAACAAAAACTGAAAGTTAGTATTAGACCAGATTTATTGCAGGGCGCTTGTATTAGATTGCATTAAGTTGCATTAAATTTAGTGTCAATTAAAGAGTCAATATCAAGTTTTCAGTGCAAAGGAGAACTATTGGGCCAATACTAATATTTGAGTTTTTAAAAAGTCTGACAACAGTATATTGATGCAATATACCATCTGACTTTTCACCCAGCACCCTAATGACGTCATACATGGTGCTAATTAGCAAGTGTTAGCATGCTAACAGGCTTAACAAGGATGGTGAACATTAAATATTATACCTGCTTAATATCCGTTTGTTAGCATTGTCGTGGTGAGCATGTTAGCATGCCGACGTTAGCATTTAGCTCAAAGCGCCGCTGTGTCTGATTACAGCCTCACAGAGCCGTTAGCATGGCTGCAGACGACGTCTCGTTTAACAAAAAACACAAACAAAATAGAAAAACGTGAAAAGGATTGTTGGCCATTAAGGAGTTGAAATGTGTCCTGCCTGAACGGGACACTTTACAATGGAAAATAAACTTGTCTCTGCTCTCTGGTGGACAAACTATGTCAATTATCCAAATATATCTTTGATGAGCTATTTATACCGCTGATGCCGATGATGCCGATGTATCCGTCACAAACCATCCTCTGACTGCTTCTTAAAAACCCAACATGGTTTCCTCACCTTAGCGTCCAGTCCGTCTCCTCGTCCTGAGGTCCCCGGCGCCATGTTCTCCCAGGTGACGACGAGGGCGCTGGTGGGCTCCACGCCGTCGTCTCTGGGGAAAGCCTGCCTGATGTGCTCTGCGGCTCGACTCAGCACGCCCGGGCTGCTGTCTCGCCTGAAGTGGACTTTCCCCTGTCCGTCACTGTTGTCCAGGTCTCCCAGCAGGGCTGCAATCATTTTGAAACTGGCGGGCATCTTCCCCAGGTACTCCTCCTCCGCCGGAGGTTTCACAACGGCCACAAATCCATTCGTGTTAATCTGGAACAAAAGGCAGACAGGCTTTGTTTGTTTTGGGTCGACTACAGTTTAACTACAGTACGATTCATGTGTCCAGTTCCAACACTTGAAAAACAAAAACCCCCAACCGAACGTCTTTTTTATTAATATCTCGTGGTTATGACGTAGCACCTTGTACCTGCGAGAAGCTTCCTTTGCTTTTATTATGAGGTAGGATCTAATTATCATGACGAATCCTGTACTGACTGATTATTTTCTAAACGAAGAGAAACGATAATGTTGAGAACGTACAAATGTTGACATATATATATTATAATTATGAGAATAATTATTGTGTATTGTTAAAGGACTCCCATTAGCTTCAGCTGATGCGTTTCCTCGTCTTCCTGGGATCCGTTGTTATTTATAAATTAGTATCTCACAACTAAGAGAGACTTGCTGCTTATGAGATTATTTTTTTTATAATCATGGGAAAAATAAAACCTTCAATAACGAAGGCTGAAATGAACTCGTGGTTTGGATTATCGACCTGCTGGGAACAGCTGCTGGCTGTGACCGTGAGGGAAGGACGAGGAGACTCTAGATATGATTTGTTAATTTGTTTTAAAACTCTGGATGTTTGAGTGGGAGTGAGGAGAGACAGGAGGTCAGCTGGGTCTGTCCTGTCACAGAGACCTCCAGTTAAAGCTCCAGGTCCAGATCCTGGACTCTCCCACAGCTCTGCTCGCGTTGTCGGCCCACGGGAATGCCACACAATGACTTCCCCATTCTCATTCTCATTAACTCAGCTCCGCCTCACACTGAAGGGGAGCAGATGCCACAGTTACAGCTGAACGCCGTGAACCGTGACCGTGAAGTGTAGCGTCTCCGTCTGAGGCAGAAGACACAACAGCTTCACTTTGTCTCAGTGGCGGCTTCCAGCTTTCATTTCCACCACAACCTTTTTTTTAATATGACCAGTGTTGGTCAAGGGCAGCGGACGCCGACAGGCTCAACAAACTGATCCGTAAGGCCGGTGGCATCGTGGGGGCGGAGCTGGACTCTCTGGCGGTGGTGTCAGAGAGGAGGATGCTGGCCAAACTACACGCCATCTTGGACAGCGTCTCCCACCCGCTCCATGACGAGCTGGTCAAACAAAGGAGCGCCTTCAGCGGAAGACTCATCCCCCCACAATGCACCACAGAGCGCCACAGGAAGTCACTCCTGCCTGTGGCCATCAGACTCTTTAGCTCCTCCCTCTAAGTGTCAGTCTGTCTGACCCGAAGTCACTAAACTGGACACTGATCATTAACATCTCTGCAGTACTTGAATAACTGTGCAATATTTAGTTTACTTTTTCCTATTTATTGATATTATTCATACCTCCATTACTGCTGTGCAATATCTTAATAATCTCAATAAGCTGCACTTAACTCGACAGCACATGCACCTCTGCTTATTACTTATATTATTACATTGTATTATTATACTGTATTATCATCATCAACCGGTAAACCCACCTGGTACTTCATTTATTTTCTGACCTGTTTTATAGTTTTATAGTGTATCATATTGTTTGCTAGCACTTCCTCCTGTGTGCGCTGACGTAAAGACGAGCTGCTGGAACAAAGAGTTTCCCTTCGGGGATCAATAAAGGATTTCTGATTCTGATTCTCTGAACCAATAAAAAGGAGCCGTGCGTGTAATCCCATGATCCAAGACTGGAGTCACATTTCAGTTAGGTGCTACTATTTTAAATGATCCATTAAGATTTAAAAGTGTACTTCGTTATGTATTTTTATTTGACCAGATTTCAGGTTAAGAAAAAAATGGAAAGGGTCGACCCAGCAGTAATCAAAATACAGGCACAGTGTCGTTATTATAGCAAAGTAACAGTTGTTTTAATGTTTTATTTATCTGCAGATCACTTTGTTAATTAAAATCATTTGATTACTCTGTGAGGATTATTAGTGAAAATATTCCAGTGAAAACATTTTCCAAGAAGACGTCTTCAGATTTTTGCTCGGAAACGACTGAAACGATGGATCGAATAGTTTTCTGGATATTACACTGCGTAGAACAGAAACCAGAGACAAAGAGAGACACGCCAAACAAACGCCGAGACAAAGTCTCATCTGGAGGATGCTCGCCGACGCAGTCGGTTAATGAAGTGAAGCCCTGCGGCCGGCTGGAGGTCGCCAGGGAGCCGATGATAACGTGACTGAAACAGAGGCTCGTTGTTCCCATTCAGCCGACACCCACAACCTCCGCTTCAGGCTGTCTCTACAGGACCAACGCAAGCACACCGAGACACCGAGAGACTCCGAGAGACACAGAGAGACTGAGAGACACAGAGAGACTGAGAGACACCGAGAGACACAGAGAGACACCGAGAGACTCTGAGAGACTCTGAGAGACTGAGAGAGACTCTGAGACACCGAGAGACACAGAGACACCGAGAGACACCGAGAGACTGAGAGACACCGAGAGACACCGAGAGACTGAGAGACTCTGAGAGACTCCGAGAGACACAGAGACACAGAGACACAGAGACTCTGAGACACCGAGAGACACAGAGAGACTGAGAGACTCTGAAAGACTCCGAGACACCGAGAGACTCTGAAAGACTCCGAGAGACTGAGAGACTCTGAAAGACTCTGAGAGACTCTGAGAGACACCGAGAGACTCTGAGAGACACCGAGAGACTCTGAGACACACTGAGAGACTCTGAGAGACACCAAGAGACACCAAGAGACTCTGAGAGACTCTGAGAGACTGAGAGAGACTCTGAGACACCGAGAGACACAGAGAGACACCGAGAGACACAAAGACTCTGAGACACCGAGAGACACCGAGAGACTGAGAGACTCTGAGAGACTCCGAGAGACACAGAGACACAGAGACACAGAGACTCTGAGACACCGAGAGACACAGAGAGACTGAGAGACTCTGAAAGACTCCGAGACACCGAGAGACTCTGAAAGACTCCGAGAGACTGAGAGACTCTGAAAGACTCTGAGAGACTCTGAGAGACACCGAGAGACTCTGAGAGACACCGAGAGACTCTGAGAGACACAGAGAGACACAGAGACACACTGAGAGACACCGAGAGACTCTGAGAGACACCGAGAGACACAGAGAGACTCTGAGACACACTGAGAGACTCTGAGAGACACCGAGAGACACCGAGAGACTCTGAGAGACACAGAGAGACTCTGAGAGACACCAAGAGACACCAAGAGACTCTGAGAGACACCGAGAGACTCTGAGACACACTGAGAGACTCTGAGAGACTCTGAGACACACCGAGAGACACCGAGAGACTCTGAGAGACACCGAGAGACACCAAGAGACACAGAGACACGACGCTGGAGGCTGCAGACACTGACGGAGCTCAGTCTGTTTGTCACTGATTCAGTTTCTTCAGCAGTGCAGCTAAACGTGACGTCTGTCTGGCAGGACTCAAACTAAACGAAGGTGCGTGATCTCAAAGGCAAAACGGCCAGAAACAAGCCCCACCTTCGACGGTCAGTAACATTTGTCAAGGAGCTCAGCCTCGTTCGTGCTGGCAAAGAGAACGGGCCGAGTTATTCTGGGTCTCCTGCAGGAACGTCCTCTTCGGACAGACGGGTTGGCGACGCTCTTCAAGTCTCTGACGGACATGAAATGTTGAATCGTCAGAACAAAAGAGCAACTGTGTTAGAAAACATCTGGTTCTCTGATAGAAAGTCAAAAGGTGCGAGAGGCCTGCGGACATAAAAACTGAAGGAGAGAAGTCAACTACAACTCCCAGGGTGCAGAGCAACAAACAGCCAATCACAGAGCTGCAGATTCTGTGCTGAAGCTAAATGTTACACTTTGCAGAAACAGTTCAAATCTGTTCAGTTTCTGATTCTGGGTCAGTTTGGGATCAATTCAGGTTTCTGAACTCGCTATAGATCTGACTCAAACTTCTCCATAGCAACAACAGCCGAGGCTCATGGGTATTGCAGTATTTAGGGCCGTCCTCCGTCCTTCAAAGCGCTGGTCAGACCAGACGCCTGGAGGCTCATCCTGACAGCAGATTTTAGAAACGGACTCGGCCCGAGCAGACGCAGGTAAATCAGAAAGCTCCGCGGCAAAGAGGTCAAAGGTCAGAGCCTCGGCGGTCTGAGGACGCGACAGAAACAAATATCTGAGTTTGAGATGATGCTGCGAGATGAAATAAGAGCCAAAGAAGAAAGCTGTCCTGCTTGACTGCCTCTGTAAAGCCTGGAGGGTTTCAGCCCCCCGCCCCCGCCCCCGCCGACACTTCCTCCAGAGAAACGCATGAATGACAGCGGCATGTGGGTGAGAGGCCGGGGTCTCCCAGCAGGTATCCGACGCCTGCAGAGCTTCATCACAGAGCAGACAGGAAGTCTTTTGTCTCGGTGGAAGGAGCTAACAGCTAACGACAGGTTGAACAGGACGAGGGCGACGGGCTCAGGTAGCGGCGCTGCCGTAACGTTTCCCCATCAGCTTCTCTGAACACGTGCAAAACACGTCTGAGGCGGTAAAGTCTTAACACGTCCGAATGTTTTGCTCTTCTCAAAACTCAAATTTAAAACGCAACACCGATTCATCTTCTAAAACAACAAACGCGGTCTCATCTCCAGCGCTGTGTTAATCACAAGCGGAAATGTCAAAGTGCTCAGATGTCTTTCTGAGCGGGCTGTTGATGGAAACTGAATATTTTAAAAGCACAAAAGGAGAGAAAATGTCAGCCCAAACCAGGACCACGTGGCTGCCTGGACCCAAAAACTGATAGCAGGATTTCTAAGCTTCACAGGCTAACGTGAAAAATCGCTGGCGTGGTCCTTTAAAAAAGGCAAAAACTATGTGAAATACAGTTAAAGTTGTTGGGCGTCTCTGCGAGCAGTAAACGACCTGTTTGCACATGCCGTAATAAACGCAGCGGGGAGATCTCGTCCTCCTCGGTGGAAACTTGCCAGGACGTCGCTGACATCACACATGTCCGACCCCTGAGATCATCATTATCAGCGTGAGAGCAGCGGAGGGAGGGAGGGAGCGCACTGAGCGCTGCCATCTGGTTTTGGAGGACAGATGTCTCAGATCTACACGTTCCAGATGTGGCAACTCTACGGAGGACGCTGCGCTTCCCGCCCAGGATGAACGTACGCCCGGAGGACCGCCGCCGCCGCCGGAGCCGAGCCAGATTTCACTTTACAACCGACTCTACAGCGTTTTCGACCCTGACGTCACTCTGAATGGAAAAGAAAGCTCGAGTGTCACTGTTTTACTGATAATTACTGGGGAACCACAGGCCAACAGGATGCCACTCATTTTGAGGGGAGGTTAGACACTTAAAAGAGGGGGGTGCTTTATGGACTGCAGACTCACAGCGACCAATTAGAGCTTCGCGCTGCGGGAAAATCCAGCAGAGGAGGCCGAGACACCGAGCCGCCAGTCTGACATTTTATTCTGAAAATCTCCGTTATTACAAACTCTGTTTGGACGAGCAGAACTCAGATTCCAGAGCAAAACCCGAACGCACCCGGATTCATTTTAGGTATCAGTGTAAAAGCTCACTTCCACCTGATGGAGCGGTGCAGTCGTAGGTCCTGCTAGCGCCCCCTAGAGGCAGAACTGTTCATTACACCCCGCAGTATGCAGCGTACTGACGCCAGGAAACTGGCTGTTTCTTAAAACAACTGAGAGCAACTTACGTTCAACAGGAAGTAGTTTTGATATTCTTATATTTTAAAAAGCGTCCCACTTCGACACTGAAGACCCCTGCCCCCCTCCGAGTAGAACCTGCAGGCTCAGGCTGACATTACTGTACATTACTTCTTGTCACCTGCTGCCATGCGCAGACTCAAACCAACAACGTGTCCGTGCGTCTCCCAGTCCCGTCTCACTTCCTGTCTGCGGCTCTCAGCTCCGAGCCCGTCGGTTCCCGCTGAAGACGTAACGAATGTACAGTTTCCTGTTTTAAAAAGGCTCAGTAATTCCTCAAACAGCTGCTCGCTGTAGTTTTTAAATCAAACTAACAGGAGGAAGCGGTGCGGATTAAAAATTAAATTAAAATGTGTGGAATTTGGTGAGCAGCTTTTGTTGAATAGGAGTTTCAAACCTTTTAATTCAAACCAGATTATCGGAAACTGCGCCGGCACCGAATGTCAGATAGTTCCTGAACATCGAACATTTGACAACTTCTTCTGTTGTTCAATGAAAAAGAATTTCAGAAGTTTACATTCGTCAAAGTTACGGCGTCTTCGGTATCGCTGCAGACGGCGAGATCGCTCTGTGGACGAAGGGTTGGACGGAAGGATTCGACCAATCAGCTGAAAGACCAAACAGCATCACAGCTCGTGGGATAAAACCAACAGATATTTCCTGTCCTGCACGTGAACACTGTTTTACGACAACAACGACAAACTCAATGCGCACGTCTCCTCAGAGTTGGACAAGTTTGGCCCGCAGCGTCTGGAATAACGCGATGGCGACCGGAGCGAGACCTCCACCGCGTCCCGCCCACTTCCTGTAGAGGCACGAGTGCTGTTTTAACAGGGGGATGGAAAACAAATGGCGAAGAGACGGAAACAGAGAAGCTCCCGGCTGCCGACGAGGTTCAGCAGCTTCTTGAGTCAAAGCGCAGCGAAAAGGAAAAGTGCGGTTTAACGTTCCCGAATGAACATTTTGTGGTGTTTGTTTCCCAACTCTGTAAACTGAAAACTAATGTCAGCATTACAGGTTTGCGCTGACAGGATACGGCGAGCGCGCTGACGGACGGCGCTCAAACGCAAAGAGATTCGGTCAAATAATCTAAACAAAGAAAAACGGCTTCATCTCCATCAGAGACAGCTTCCGTATGGTTTTCACATCTTTGAGAGAGTCCTCTTCGGGAGCAGACTAAACTAGACCTTGTTCAGAAGTTTACCCATGACTTGTAGAAATACCGACTTGATGAAG